>JAJQQW010000002.1:64693952-65221452 GCA_025583905.1 Ia io
ACTGTTTTCTTAATAAGAAAACCAGATCTGACCAATTAAAGATGTTATCAAATTATCTTTTTCAAATTTGTAAATGAGATGTCAGGTTTAAAGCAATACAGGAAGCTTCTCTTTTTATGCGGGTTTCTGACATGCAGCAGTCTTCAGTAACTGAGCTTATAATTAAATCCAGCCCTATTGATTTGGCCCTGTAGTGGGGACTGGGGCAGGTCACCTCACCTCCATGGGCAGGAGTTAAATGTGATCTCATCCCCCATTTTCTTCCAGTACTAACATGCTGTCATTCTCATTAATTGTCCATAGTAATTTTTACCAACCCTGAAAAACGTCTAATTGGTTCACAGTACTTCTAGTCACACATAATTAAAACCATTGATATTTTTTATTAACAGAGATGCCACCTTTTCTGCCTCTGTTAATTCTCTTACCCATTCTTAGTAAATCATAATCACTTCCTTGGAATTTTTTTAGCATTATAATATCTGTTCATATCCCTTTGGTTTCCAGATAAAGCTTCCATTGCCTAGAAAATGACTCACCAAGTGCAGGACAGGCCTCAGATAATAAGTCCTAGCTGATCTTGAATAATTGAGGCAGTCACTTTTTGGGAAACATGGGCAGTCCCAACCTCAAGATTATATGTTTAGATATATAGTCCAGATAATCAGAAATCCAAGGAAATCCAAAATTCAAATGAATGATTATGCTGCCATTGTTAATATAGAGTATATACATAAAATTTTTTCCCTACATGGTAAGTTACAAAATCAACACATGATAACTCTGTACTGATTTAAAGGCACACACAATAATAGACATTACTACATATTAATTCTTTTATATACATAGTCAAAAGCACTGGAATAAGAGTCAAAATCTCTAAAGCTTTTTTAATTAAATAAATTTGACATGTAACATTGTGTAAGTCTAAGGTGTACAGTATATTACTTTGACACATTTACATATTGTAATATGATTGCAGATGTAGCAATGTTTATCACATGACAGATAGCACAGTATTATTGTCTATATTCATTATACTATACATTAGATCTCTATAGCTTATTTACTACTCGTTACCAGTTTGTACCTTTACTAGTAAACACCATCACTCTTTTTTTATTTTTATTGATTTTTTACAGAGAGGAAGGGAGAGGGATAGAGAGTTAGAAACATCAATGAGAGAGAAACATTGGTCAGCTGTCTCCTGCACACCCCGTACTGGGAATGTGCCCGCAAACAAGGTACATGCCCTTGACCGGAATCAAACCTGGGACCCTTCAGTCCGCAGGCCCATGCTGTATCCACTGAGCAAAACCGGTTAGGGCATAAACGACATCACTCTTATCCTCCACCCCCATCTCCTGGTAACCATTATTTTATTTGCTGGTTTTTACAGGGTTAACTTTTTTTTTAACTCCACAAATAAGTGATATCATACAGTACTTGTCTTTCTCTGGCTGACTTATTTCCCTTAGCATAAGATCCTCAACCTTCATCCTTTTATCACAAATGGAAGGACAGCCTTCTTTCTCATGACTGAATAATATTTCATTGTGTGTATGTACCACATATATTTTTTATCCATTCATCCATTGAAGGACATTTGGGTTGTTTCCATATCTTGGCTATTGTGAATAATGTTGCAATAAACATGAGAGTACATGAATTTCATGGAAATCCTGTTTCCATTTCCTTTGAGTATATACCCAGAAGTGGAATGGCTGAATCATATGGCAGATATTTTAATTTTTTGAGGAACTTCCATATTTTTTTCTATAGTTGTTGGACCAATTTACATTCTCACCAACAGTGTATAAGGTTTTTCTTTTACCATATCTTCACCAACACCTGTTGTCTCTTATCTTCTTGATGATAGCCCTTCAAACAGGTATGAGGGGACATCTCATTGTGGTTTTGATTTGCATTTCCTTGATAATTAGTGATATAGAGCATCTTTTCATGTATCTTGTAGCCATTTTGATGTCCTGTTTGGAAAAATGTCTATTTAGTTCTATCCATTTCTTAATTGAATTGTTTGGATTTTTTGTTATTAATTTGACTGAGTTCTTTATATATTTTAGATATTAACCCTTACCCAATATATGGTTTGCAATAATTTTCTAGCATTCTGTAGGTTGTCTCTTCATTTTGTTAAATGTTTCTATTGCTCTGCAAAAGCTTTTGCATTTGATATAATCCCATTTATTGATTTCTGCTTTTGTTGTTTGTATTTTTGGTGTCATGTTCTAAAATCATTGCTAAAACCAATATTGATGGGCTTCTTTCCTACATTTTTTCTAGGAGTTATGTGGAATCAGAGCTCATGTTTAAGTCTCTATTCATTTTGAAGTATTTTCATGAGTGGTGTGAGATAGGGGTTTACTAGTAATTTTATTGTTCTGCATGTGTTTCTCCAATTTTCCTAGCACCATTTGTTTTAGAGACTACCCTTCCCTCATTGGCTATTCTTGGCTCCCTTGTGAAATATTAATTGACCCTATACACTGAGATTTACTTCTGGAATTTCTTATCTGTTCCATTGGTATCTATGTCTATTTTTGTGCCAGTATCAGACTATTCTTATTACCATGGCTTTGTAGTATATCCAGAAGTGTGATACCTTCGGCTTTGTCCTTTTTTTTTTCCTCAGGATTGCTTGATTATTTGTGGTCTTTTGTGATCCCACTCACAAATTTTGGATTGTTTCCTCTCTTTCAGTGAAGAATGCCAGGGATTGTGTTGAACCTATAGATGGCTTTGGGTAGAATGGCCATTTTAACAATATTACTTTCTCTGATTCATGAACATGGGGTGTCTTTCTATTTGTGTCTTTTTCAATTTCTTTCAGCAAAATCTTGGTTTTCATTGTATAGATATTGCACTTCTTTGGCTAAATTTATTCCTAAGCATTTTACAGTTTTTGATGCTATTGTGAATGGGATAGTTTTCTGTATTTCTTTTTCAGATGCTTCATCATCACTGTAAAGGAATGCATTTGAGTTCTGTATGTTGAGTTTGTATCCTGCCACTCTACTAAAACAATTGATTAATTCCAACAGTTTTTGACTGACTCTTTAGGATTTTCTCTATATGAGAGCATATCATCAGCAAATAGCACTTCTTCCTTTTTTATTTGAATACCTTTTTTTCTCTCTGTATTGCCTATTTGCTCTAGCTAACACATCCAGTACTGTATTGAATAAGAGTGGTGAGAATAGGCATTCTGTCCTGTTCCTAATCTTAGAGGAAACACATCCAATTTTTCTCCATCAAGTATAAGGTTAGCTGTGCATTTGTTGTATATGGGCTTTATTATGTTAGGTTATTCCCTCTATTCCCAATCTATTAAGGGTTTTTTTTCATGAAAGGATGTTATATTTTGTCAAATACTTTTTCTAAATCTGTTGAGATAATCATGTGATTTTTTAAAATATATTTTTATTGAATTCAGAGAGGAAGGGAGAGGGAGAGAGAGATAGAAACATCAATGATGAGAGAGAATCATTGATAGGCTGCCTACTGCATGCCCCACACTGGGGATCAATCCCGCAACCTGGGTATGTGCCCTGACCAGGAATTGAACCGTGACCTCTTGGTTCATAGGTCACTGAGCCATGCCAACCAGGCAATCATGTGATTTTATCTTTCATTTTATTGATGTGATTGATGTATTACATTTATTGATATTCATATATTGAACCATCCTTGCATCCTAGGGATAAATCAAACTTGGTGATGGTGCATAATCTTTTAATGTGTTCTTCAATTTGGTTTGCTAATATTTTCTTTTTTTTTATATATATTTTTAAATTACTTTATTGATTAAGGTATCACATATTTGTCATCAACCCCCCCCTTCCCTTCCCAAAACCCCCCACATGCATGCCCCCCTCCCCCTGTTGTCCGTGATCACTGGTTAGGCTCATATGCAAGCACACAAGTCCTTTGGTTGATCTATCTCCCTTGTCCCCACCCTCCCCTACCTTCCCTCTGAGGTCTGACAGTCTGATGAATGCTGTTCTTGTTCTTCAGTCTATGATGTTCATCTTTTCCCCTAGATGAGTGAGCTCATGTGATACTAGGAATACACTTATAGGAACCGAAAATGAGAAAAGCAATAATAGTTATGCTGAGAGGCAAATGAATCAGTCTATAGTGAGTTTCTTTCTGGGCCAACAGTTCTTTTGAGTCCCGGTTTCTATGTCCAACAGTTGTTTGTGTGTTCATAACAGCAATGATATTTCAGTTCTGGATGGTGGACAAATGGTGGTAATGCAGGTCCGACCCTCTCTGGTCCTGGGCAACTTGCAGTGATGCACAGCTGCTGACTGCTAGTATGGCAAGGCATCATCAGCGTCTTCCATCTCTGGACTGTTTCTCTTCTGACTTCATGGCTGGAGCACGCCTGTCAATTCCTCTCTGTTGCGGGAATCCACATGTCTCGGAGTTGTTTTCTGAAAATATACAAACATATTCTCGACCAAAAGTTAATAAAGGAATATTTTCTATAAATTTGACTTGCGATCTTTTTTCATTTTTTTCGCCCAAACGATTTTCCTTTGGCTTGTTTTGACACCATGTATGTTTTACCTGGGTGACTTGCTGTTAGCATTACAAATGAAAGTTAATTTTCTAAAGTAAAAATTTTCTAGATGTAATTTATTTACAGGATATTTTTCCTTACATGATATTCTTCTACTATCCCCCCTTTTTTGGTTTTAAATATTGGGAGGCTTTTGGAAATTTTATGCTGTAATCTTGATAGCTTTTAAATTTTACTTTTTTGCACTAAAATGTGACTGCTTTAGGTTCATTATATGTTACGCACTTTTACCATAGATGAACTACCAATAAAAATTATAGTTAACACTTAGTAACAGCTTTTTTGTCCAGTACAATTGATTTTTCTAGAGTATTTGCTTATTTTGATTGGCCAATTTAAATTAGTCTGAAAACTTGACTACTATTTTACTGTCAAATTTAATACTCTAACAACCATCTTGTTTTACCCTGTAATTATTAGTGGAGAGGATTATTTGCCTTCTTGAGTAGGCCCTGAGCATTCTTGGTGCTAGGCTGGATTTAGATATCATAGACCCCAGTTCCCCGGATCATGGGTGCAAGACATCTCCATCAAGTCTTGTTGCAGTGAGAGGGCATCTGCTGTCGGCCAAGTCTCTGTTACCTGGGTCCCGATGTGAGCTGGGCATGTGAAGCTGAGCAGCCATGGGGGCAGGAGATCTCCTTCAGCAGGGGTGAGGGTTCAGGCCCCTGCAAACTTGGGGGGGTGAAGGTCTGTGCCCCACCTCTGTTGACCCCCAAGTTCTCTCCTGATAACCCCTATGCGACTGTGCCTGTCTTAGGTTGTTCCTTCCCTGAGGAATCTTACCCGTCTCTGGCTAACCAGCCATCCTCCGGGGCCAAGCAGGGCGATGTGAGGTTTAGTTCTGTCTCCTTGGTCACCTATGCCCCCATGGCCTCCATGCCCAGCACCTGCCTTGGGATCCCCTCGCCTGCTGGCAGGGTCCCAGCACTGATCACATATCTTGTGGAACCAGGTTTCTTCTCCAAGGAGGCCCAGCTCACCCCACTGGGCGAGAGACAGATCCATGGTACCAGCCATCACGAGGTTTCAACCTTGGCATGAACAGAAGCTCAGGCAACAGCTGTGGACAATTGGATTGTGAGAAGCGGGTCCCTCTTGGCCAAAAGGGGAAGAGGGGCTAATTTAGAATGCTCAGGTGCCTTCCCAGAGGGCCCTCTACACAGTGGAAGGGATTAAACCCTTTCATGTCCTTTTTAAATTGCTGCCAGGCATTCAAAGAATTAGTTTGTAAGTTTGTTTGGGGTAATTGTATAATATGCTGTTGTAATTCTAAAATATCTAGAGATGTGTTACGTTTGTCTCCAAGCACCAAACAGATGATGCTAATATTTTCTTGAGAATTTTTGCATCTATATTCATCAGGTATATTGGTCTATAATTTTATCTGGTTTTGGTATCAAAGTAATGCTGGCTTCATAGAATGTGTTTGAAAGTATTCCCTCGTCCTTGATATACTGGAAAAGTTTGAGGAGGATTGGTGTTAATTCTGTTTTAAATGTTTGTAGAGTCCTCCAGTGAGGCCATCTGGTCCTGGAGTTTTCTATATTGGGAGTTGTTCTTTTTATTATTACTTCAATATCTCTAGTTTTAAAACAAACTCTGATACTCTCTAATGATGTGACTTTTTCCAAGTCACTTAAGCCCTCTGAACTGCAATATATCAGTGAAATGGAAAGTTGTTGACATCATAGTGGTATTTAATGAGAGATGGAGGTCTAAAACAGGTTAGCAACTATAGCCATTAGGCCAAATTTGGCTCAGCCAAGTTTTCCTAACTACAAAGGCAGAGTTTTCCTAATTGCAACAGAGACTGTGTGGCCCACAAAGTCTAAAATATAGACTACCTGACCCTTAACACAAAAACTTTGCTGGTTTCTGGTCTAAAAGATTATTTGTGAACTTATTTGAAACTCCATAATCATCTATATGATTTTAGTCAATCTTGGTTGATTAGATTTAAGAAACTGGCATTAGACTCAACTAACTGAAAGAATTAGTTAAAAAAAACAATTTTAACAAAAGAAATAGCTTCTAATAGTATCTCTTACGCTATCTGGTATTACTGATGCATTAGGTGTTATCAATAAATATTTTTTGTATTTAATACTATTGATTATTAAGAGATTTCACTTAAGAAAAAATACCGAAGTGTGTTAATATCATTACACCACTTACTAGCCATGATAGCTGCACTTAGTTGTCTTGGGTAGCTATCCCTTGACTATAAAATAGTACCTATCTTATAGGCTTGTAATTATTAAATTAGGTTATCTGTATTGACTGATTTTTAACAATGAGAATATATACAGGCTGTATCTTTTATTTCCTTTTTATTGAATTTATTGGCGTGACACTGGTTAACAAAATTATACAAGTTTCAGGTGCACAATTCCACAACACATCATCTGTACACTGTATTGTGTGTTCACCAACCCAAGTCAAGTCTCCCTGCATCATCATTTATACCCCCTACTAGAGGCCCAATGCACGAAGATTCATGGAAGAATAGGCCTTCCTTCTCCTGGCTGCCAGCACCCAGGACCTGGGCCTTCACTCTGGCCACCACCTTCTGCCTTCGCTCTGGCCGGGAGCCGCCTTCCACCTTGGCGCACTGCTCAGGGGCCTGGAGCAGCTGGGGCAGGGCAGAACGCTGAGTCATCACCATGGTGACAATGCAAGCCTCCCTGCTGGCCACCATCATCTTTGTTGTGTCAATTTGCATATTCCCACCTTATTGGCTGTGGGCGCCGCCATCTTTGTCCTGAAGTGATGGTCAATTTGCATATTCTGTCTTTATTAGATAGGATAGCCTCCTTCAAGTATCCCCCCCAAGGTTTGACCCCGCCTGCAGCCTCAGGGTGGGCTGCCGGTGCAGCAGGTGGGTACCCTGAGCCAGGAGATGCCATCCAGTGGCCAGAAGACACCTCTAAGTTAAGGCTGCTCTTCCAGGCTCCCAGGGACCTCCAATGAGATGCAGGGGCGGGCACAAGTGCATTCCGAACTTGTTTGGCCAAGATGGCATGGGTGGAGCACCTGTGGTGGATGCCAGGGCTTTCCTGGGGGTAGTGGCTCTGCAGAACATTGGGAAGAGCATCTACACCATCTGGGGTGTGGTCACGTGCAGGCGACTCCCTGTCTTGCCCTATGTGCTGTATTTCAAGGAGCCCTGCCCGAATATGAGTGGCTGGTGATTGAGTTTTCAAAGAAAACTAGAGACTCTCCCAGCCTCTCCACCACAGATATCCAAATACTGCCCTTACCCTCCAGTGGAAGCAGAGTTTGGGGGATGTCACACTTCAAACAAGAACCAGACAAGGTTCAGCACCCGAAACTCCTAGAGGAGTTTCTGGTTCCCATCTGCCCTCCAAGCCTAACCCCCCACGAGAAACAGCAGAGTGTGAGCACCCCGCCGGTGGCCCTGAGGACCCAGAGTCCAGTTCCTTCATGTTCTGGAGCCACCCTTTGCCTGATGGTGATCGCGACCTGCAGGAGCTGCTGGTTGACGAAGGGGAGGATGTTGCAAGGGAGGGCGAGAAGGAAGAGAATGGATTTGAAGGAAAGACCTTCAAATGATGGCGATGGGGGTGGGTAAGCCCAGCAACCCTAAGCAGATCCTGAGGGATTTGGGACAGGGCGCGTCTGGAAGAGGAGTGGGTCAGTTGTGTGACTACAGACGCTGCCACGCAGAATGATCTGCTTCAGATGCGAGCGGGGAACGGCATGCGGAGCCCCGGAGCCCCCGGAGGGGCATCTTGCGCTGCTGCTACGTCCAGCTGTTTCCTGACAACATCCGACAAGAGCCGTGATCAGTTCCCATTGGACCCTGAGGACAGTGTCTGTGACTGTCAGCGACCGCGGCACCCTGCCTCTGCACTGTTCCTGCAGCCCTAGGTGCTGAGTCCCCGAGGCCTCGGGGAGTCGCTTCCCACTCCACCCACTCCACCCACTCCACCCACTCCACCCACTCCAAAGTGGGTAGAAACGCTGTCAGCCTGCAGCTAACAGAGGCCCAGCGCTTGGCTCAGCGGCGACTCTCCCGCAAGGCCAGGCAGAAAGCTCATGTGATTGCCGCTGGCTACATAGCTGGGGTCCAGCCCGTCACCTACCCCGCACGTCCTGGGCAGCGCGCTGGGAATCGGAAGGAGACTGTTAATCCCAGTGCTCCCAGAGAGAAGTGTGTGAAGGAAAGATGAAATGCAATTTCCAAACTAGACGGCTGCTCAGCCGCGGAGGAGTTCTGGTGTCGCATCTCCCCAGCTGTGCGGGCTGCAGACCTCAGGCCCGGCCTCTGCGAGCTGCTGCACGCTCCTGCGGGCGGCTGGGCTGGGGTTTGCGGAGGAACGCGGTCATGCCTCGGCCTGTGAGCACCCGGAGAGCTGGATTCCTGCCATGTTGAGGGGGATTTGATGAAAACAGAAAGAACAGTGCCCAGGAGCAAACCTTCAACGTTGAAAGAAGGGAACTTCCAAGTGATAATATTTTTTCTAATAAATATGGTTGCGCCATAGCCAGTTTGGCTCAGTGGACAGAGCGTAGGCCTGTGGACTGGGTCCCTGGTTCGATTCCGGTCAGGGGCACATGGCTGGGTTGCTGGACACATGTCCAGGTTGCTGGCTTGATCCTGGGTAGGGGGTGTGCAGGAGTAAGCCAATCAATGATTCTCTCTCATCATTGATGTTTCTATCTCTCCCTTCCTCTCTGAGGGAGGGAGGGAGGGAAGGGAAGGAAGGAAGGGAGGAAGGAAGGGGGGGAAGGAAAGGGGGAAGGGGAAAGAAAGGAAGGAAAGAAGAGGGGAAGTGGGGAGGGAGGGAGGGAGGGAGGAAAGGAAGGAAGGAAGATCGACCAATACCTGATTCACAGGAAGTTGATAGAATTTGTTTTCACAAGCCTGATGTGCAAATAGTGCTATTGGCTATGCCAATCAGAGTGCTTCACTTAATTGGAAACTAAATCTGAATCTTTGATAAGTGATTTTGCTTCAATCCATTTTATCTACATTTTCCAAGACCAGAATGAAAGAAATGATGAATAGAACTGATGTTTTTCTGAAAAATCCTCTACATGCTATTATTAATTCTTTCTCAGTAACCATGGTGAGGAAATTTTGAGAACACAGCAAATAAATTTAATAATGTGGCCATTCTGGGTCAAAACAGATTTACTCAAAAAGAATTTTTTTTTCAGTTAGTCCCAAATTTCTTTCTCAGTGATAAGTGACATAAACCATTAGTAAGCAGTGAGATTCTGTCATAAATATCTTTAATTTTTGTTTACACAAAACTCATAAGTATGTAATAAATCAATGTTTTTAAGACAGTAACATCATGTATTTTCATCCTCACCAATCCCTAACTCCAAGTTGTCTCAATACTTCCAAATTGAAGAAATGCGTGGGGGTCTCAGATCATCGAGTTTCCATCATTATACAGTTAAATTTCCCTTGCACTATGCAGGCCAACAAGTTTGAAGATGTGGGGTGTAAGAAGGATATCCAGGCCAAAACCGGTTTGGCTCAGTGGATAGAGCGTCGGCCTGCGGACTGAAAGGTCCCGGGTTCGATTCCGGTCAAGGGCATGTACCTTGGTTGCGGGCACATCCCCGGTGGGGGGTGTGCAGGAGGCAGCTGATTGATGTTTCTAGCTCTCTATCCCTTTCCCTTCCTCTCTGTAAAAAACCAATAAAATATATTAAAAAAAAAAAAAAAAAAAAAAAAAAAGAAGGATATCCAGGCGAGAAGAGGAAAGCTGCACCACTCTGGCCAGAGTGTAGAGATGAGAGATGGGCAGGTCGAGGGCTGTTAGACTGAAATGCCCACCAAGGGTAGAGGGCCTGATGCTTCCCTTCCCATTAGCATCCCTGAGAGTCAGGCTCTGCACCAACAGAGAAGTCCACGGGTGGTTGAGAAACCAGAGCTACATGGTTAGGGAAAAGCAAAGGTTCGATCTTCCTCCCTAGCCTCCCTTGCTCCCAGGTGAGGTGCCTGCTGAGTTTGAGCACACAGACCACGCTAGGGACCCTTCACTTGAGGTGATATCATAGTAGCATCTGAAGGGCTACAGAAGAGTTAGGAGCTGGACGAAGAAAATGGCAGAAGGTAAGAAAGGTGTACAGCACCTCAGAGAGACAAAGGAGGCCAGGTCAGCAGGGAGAAGCCCACAAACCCTAAAAGAAGGTGAGAAAGACATTGGCCAACATTAGCGACCTTAAAGCCTCTGTCCACTTCAGCAGCCCAGGCCCATGGCACCTCAGAGGAAAGCTGCCAGAGCAAATCCAAAGACCGGCAAGAGGCTAGGGCTCTCTCTAGCCAAATCCCAATATAGGGGATATAATGTCATCCTCCATAAATCCTGATGCCATCTTCAAAACGAGCAAGGGAAACAGGGAGGAAGGATTGAATAATTCTTTCAAGTAAATTGAGCTAAAGCTGGAGACATGCTAAATTATTAGATTAGATTAAATTTTAAATCATATTGAGCTAATTTTAGTTCTCACTGCTCCATGGTCCAGTCCTCCTGAGGAAGATCAATTAAGTTTTAAGAGAAAAACTACATTTTCTTTGCACACCCAAAGTGTAGTGTGAATAAATTTGCAATCATGCTACAATTCTATTGTTTGGTTTAGAGAAAACATAGTGATGACAATATTACTCAGAGTTCACAAATTTCTGAAAATAAGGAGAGATTGTTCTTCTCTAAATGGGTATTAGAGAGAAATATGCTGAAAGACAGACCTAAGTTCTGACCCCCCTCAACTATTTACTCTGTTAGTCACTAACGAAAGTCAATCTCACAACAGTACTTCCCAACAGATGTGTCTAAGATGATGTACTAGAATATTGATAAAATATTGATCCATTCAGCCATCAAGACAGCCAAGGCAGGGCCTGCAGTGGCTAGAACCCTCAGCCTTTTATCTCTGGCTGCCCTAGTGCGACACATAGATAACTCTCTGTTTTGAATACGATAATTTGGGAGAATTCTTGTCCTATATGATTCTCGCCTATGGAACGAATGGAGGGGAAGGAGATAGAACAAGTATTTTCAGTCTTTTGTATTCTAGTAGTTCATGCTTCTATGAATGTGAACAGGAAATTTCAATTACAAAAGAGTCACAGGAGTTCCTACATACATGACCTGGAAGAAAAAAAAAAAGAATACCTGCACTTATTTTTAAAAACCTCTGATTACCCCCCAAATTCCTTTGTGGGAGGGTCTGTTTTACATGGATGTATTTCATTCTATTCATACTGTACAACTGTTATACAACCTAGAAAAAGTACAAAACCCTAATTCATTTTCCAAAACCTGGTCAGAGCTAAGGTGCAAAAAAGAAACAGTACAGTAAGTTATAAGAAGAGTTGGGGTGACCTGTAGAAATCATACTGCCTGCCACAGGATGTTTTTTAATCTTTATTGTTGAAAGTATTACATATGTCTCCTTTTTTTCCCTCAGTGACCGCTTCTAGCCTGCACCCACCCCCCACCTCAGGCCTTCACCCCACTATTGTCTATGTCCATGGTTATGCATATATACATACAAGTTCTTTGGTTAATCTCTTCCCACCCACCCACTTTCCCTCTGAGATTCATCAGGGTGTTCCATGCTTTTCTGTGTCTGGGTCTATTTTGTTTTGTCAGTTTATTTTGTTTGTTGGATTCCACCTCTGAGTGAGATCATGTGATACATGTCTTTCTCTGGCTAATTTCACTTAGCATAATACTCTCCAAGTCCCTCCATGCTGTCTCAAAGGGTAAGATCCTTTTTTCACTGCTGCATAGTATTTCATGGGTTAATTACCTGAAAAAAAAACCTCTGCACTTATATTTTTAATATATTTTTATTGATTTCAGAGAGGAAGGGAGAGGGAGAGAGAGATAAAAACATCAATGATGAGAGAGAATCATTGACCAGCTGCCTCCTGCACACCCCCTACTGGGGATTGAGCCCACAACCTGGGCATGTGCCCTTGACTGGAATCAAACCTGGGACCCTTCAGTCCTCAGGCTGACGCTCTAGCCACTGAGCCAAACCAGCCAGGGCTGCACTTATTTTTTTTAATCTCTGATTACCCCCAAATTCATTTTCTGCAGAAACAACTAAAAATTCAGGTGTCCTTTTTCTTAGATAATCAGTATTTTTTTTTACAGTTCAGCTCAGGAATTTACCTAAGGGTCAGAAACTTAAGAAAATTTGAAAGGAATCTGCAGACTGTTATAGTATTCACAAGCAAAAGCAAAATTACCTATTTGGGATTAGAAATTTGCATCCACCTTTTGGCAAACCATTTTGCTATAAGTAAATTAATTTGAAAATCAATTTTTAGAGTAGTGATTAAGTGATGGTAAGTGATCAATAATTAGTGCAATTCTCACCCACAAATGAGGCTATTATCTTCAAAGTAAGTAAAAAGCTTTTCAAGATGAATGGCTCAAACCTGTTGAGAATTTTTATTTGAATATGAAAGATTTTTTGCTTCCCTGCTCCCTTCCCCTGAAATTGCTCATTTATATCAATAAAGAATGTAATGCATGCTGGATTGATCTATTAGCCATTTTCAAGTTAAAGCTAGGTTTTAAGGACTTCTAAGATTTTTCTCTTCATTGAGTTTACAAATGTTTTGCTACTTTTGGACGAAAGAAGGAAATGCAATGTTCTTGTCGGCAAATAAATCACTGATTGATTCATCTGGGGCTATAGCTGTCTGCTAAGAAATATGGACTACAACAGCCCTGGCTGGTGTGTCTCACCAATCACCAAAGGGTCTCCGGCTCCTTTCTGGTCAAGGGCATGTACCTAGGTTGCAGATTCCATCCCCATCCTGGTCAGGTGCATGAGGGAGGCAACCAATCAATGTGTCTCTCTCACATCAATGTTTCTCTCTCTTTCCCTATTCTGCCCTCCATTCCACTTTCTCTAAAAATCAATGGAAAAAATATCCTCGGGTGAGGATTAACAACACAACAAAGTATGTACCAGAACAGATCCAAAGAAAGAATGGTTGTCGCATGTGCTGACAGTAATAATTCTAGCTTTTGAGTTTGGGTGGCCCACTAAGTGCTAAGCAATGATCAAGATGCTTTTGTGGACTCATTAATTCTCACCATAATAAATCTAGATACTAAGTATTACTATCACCACTCTGAGAGGAAAATGGCAGGAATTTTTCTGACTACACTCCAAGAAGAGATTTTACACATGCAATTGTTCATCACAGTCTAATATCCAACATTGTTTCTAATAGGTTAAGTGTTTACAGCACCAAGAAGGTGACACTTTATGCCTTTCAAACCCACAGGTTAACTATGCTGGCAGTTAACACTTTGCTCTCTATGAGTAAAGACTGCCATCTTGTGGAAGTTGCACATATAACAAAAACAATCATTCTATGGAACTAAACATTTTCATTGCACTCATTAAGAATTTTGCAACTAGATTCTTGCATTGTTGCACACATACTAGAACACACACACACACACACACATACACACACATGCTTATAATTAATAAAAAGGTAAAACTTTCCTTTGGGTGTAATTTTAAGTCTCATTTAAAGGTTTTTGAACATTTGGGAAGATAAAATATCTCCTCCTTTATTATATGGACTCATCCCATTAGTCTTTAACCAGTTAACTGCCACAATATTTTGAATTTAATTTAAAAAGGCCCACCGCTTGCATCTATAGACCTTTATGGCGTGCAAATGGTTAAGGCAGAGCATTAGGTTGTGCTAAACTTTCTTTATCTAAACTTTAAATGGTTTTTGTTAAATAACAAAAAAGAAGGTGTAGTGAAACCTTTTGATGGAATTTCTGTAGAACTAGTTTTTTTAGCTTAGAATGTATGGCAGAACTCTGGGCTTAGAGAACACTTTCATTCCCCTCCTATACTTCTATTCCATGCTGGCCAGTATCCTGGAATCTGTTGTGGGCTAGTCAGGGCTTGACTGAGGGATCCTATGGACCATGTGGTCTGTGTACCCCAAGATGGAATCTCCCTGCAATGCCTTAGCCACCTGTGCTTCAGTGATGAACCATATAAAGGTGTGACGATACTCAAAGTCATATAGAGATGGCTCTTTCCTATTTCCCCTTATGCATTCCTGCCACCCAGCTCACTAAATCCACAATTTCTAGGATCAAAAAAATCCTATCTAATAAAAGAGTAATATGCAAATTGACCATCACTCCAACACACAAGATGGCTGCCCCCATGTGGACACAAGATGGCTGCCCCCATGTGGACACAAGATGGCCACCACAAAATGGCCAACAGGGGAGGGCAGTTGGGAGGGACCAGGCCTGCAAGGGAGGGCAGTTGGGGGTGATCAAGCCTGCAAGGGAGGGCAGTTAGGGGTGACCAGGCCGGCAGAGGAGGGAAGTTGGGGGCAACAGGTCCTGCAGGGAAGGGAAGTTGGGGGCAATCAGGCTGGCAAGGGAGCAGTTAGGCATCAATCAGGCTGGCAGGGGAGTGGTTAGGGGATGATCAGGCTGGCAGGCAGAAGCAGTTAGGGGCAATCAGGAAGGCAGGCAGGCGTGCAATTGGGAGCCAGCAGTCCTGGATTGTAAGAGGGATGTCCGACTGCCCATTTAGGCCCGATCCCGGGATCGGGCCTAAATGGGCAGTCGGACATCCCTCAAGGGGTACCAGATTGGAGAGGTTTCAGGCTGGGCTAAGGGACACACACACACACACACACACACACACACCCATGCACAAATTTCGTGCACTGAGCCTCTAGTACTTAGATAAAGACCTTGTACTATTAGAATTAAAGTGGGTGACATAGAGTATATACTCTTCCAATGATTTTTTCAAACCAACGTATTTCCAGGTGTAGGAATAATAAAGACATATTGTCAGTGATACCAAACACTACTGAGGAGATGGAGTGGTCAATCATGAGTTCCTGAATGAATGTGAATAAATGAAAGAATAAATTAACATGAATGGAGGACATTAAAAAGAAATGATTTCACAGTGTTGCCTGGGCCATCCCAGCTGAATGTGCAGTTGTTGTTTAACATAAATTTTGTACCCAAGGAAGTGCCTGGCATGAAATCACTCTTTAAATATTTATTGAGAAAGATGGCGACCAGCAAGAAGGTAGGGAGAGAGAGAGTGTGAGTGAGGAACCCATAGAGGAGAGTGTAGACGTGTAGACGTGTGTGGTGTGTGTGTGTGTATGAGCTAGGGTCAGTTAGATTCTGCAGGTCTTCCAAGGGGCTCCCTAACCGGGCAGTCCTAGACGGCGGAGCCCCGCGCACAAAGCGGACACTTCTCGGCGGCTGGTGCGGACGCGGAGACCACACCATCTTGAGAAACAGAGCTGCCTGAGACTCGGATCCTGGCTTCTGACACAAACCAGGACCCTGTAGCCACTGGGGACAGAGAACTGCTATCACAGCTTCAGATGAAGAAACAACAAGAATCCAGACTTCCCGGCAGATTCCCGTGAGTCAAAGAGCCTATCCCCCTCTCTGCAGGCGCGTGCAGATAGCGCCATAGTAACTGGTAAACACGCCCCTCGCCCAAGCTGCAGAGCTTTGTGCAGGGACACGCTCCGCCTTAAGGAATTTGGCGCATGGGACAGAAGCAGCTCACCTTCGGGGAAATCTGTCAGTGTGCACAGAGGGCTTCCCTTCGGGGAATTGGGGGGAATTTGGCTTGCGGGTCACAGCTCCCCTTCGGGGAATCTTAGAGCGTGCACAGAGGGGCTTCCCTTTGGGGAATTTGGCGTGCAGGATGGACTCCGCCCCTCTTCGGGGATTCTGGGAGAGTGCACAGAGGCAGCTCACCTTCAGGGATTTGAGAGTGTGCACCCTAGCCGGTTTGGCTCAGTAGAGAGAGCACACACAGGATGCAGCTCCACTTCAGGGAATTTGGCATGCCGGACACAGCTGCCTGGGATCCCTGACTCACAGCGCATTCACACTAAGAGCCAACGACCCCAATTATTGGTGCATGCACACACAGGGACCCTGATTCTCAACGAGAAACCGCACAAGGCAACAGAGACTCTGACACTCGATTCTTGGTGCAGACACAGGGAAACTCTGACTCCTGGCACATGCTAAGGATCTCATTTTCGGCACATACCAACAGTGTGGTGCAGACAGGGCCCCTGATTCTAAGTGTGCACACGAGACCACACGGAACACTGGGGACAATGACCCTGGGCAAGTCTGGTTCCCACCAACCAAAGGCAGCCACACGTCCTAGTGTCAGAGCACTTCAGTGAAACTCGGGTGGAGCGAAGTCCCCACAGCACACAGCCCAGGTCCACGCAAACGGAAGCTTGAGCTTTCTGGTGATAGCCAGAATGGGGAAACGAAATAACTCAAAGAGGAAAGAAAATGTGGAGTCGCCAAGAAAGGAAATTAGTGAAACTGAAGCTTGCAACATGACCAAAAAGGAGTTCAGAGTAATGGTCGTGGAATTTATACATCGGATGGATGAGAAAATCAACAACTTATGCAAGAATCAGGAAGAAATCAAAAGTGATATAGCTACAATCAAAAACACCATGGAAAGTTTCAACAGTAGACTACAAGAAGCAGAGGACTGGATTAGTGAGTGACAAGATCAGGTACAGAAACAAGCTCAATCTGAACAGCAATTGGGGAAAAAAAATTAAAAAGCAGGAGGAAAGCCTAACGGAGCTTCGGGACAACATGAAACAAAGTAACATGCGTATAATAGGGCTGCCAGAAGGACAAAAAGAGCAGCTGGGATTAGAAAATATATTTGAAGAAATAATGACAGAAAACTTCCCGGATATGGGAAAGATAAAAGTTACACAAGTACAGAGAGTCCCAAGCAGGGTCAACCCCAAAAGACCCACACCAAGATATGTCATAATTTCAATGGCAAATATAAATGATAAAGAGAGGATCTTAAAGGCGGCAAGAGAGAGACAGAGAGTTACCTACAAAGGAACACCCATCAGATTGTCAAATGATTACTCAACAGAAACACAACAAGCTAGAAGTGAATGGAAGGAGGTTTACAAAGTGTTGCAAAGCAAAGGACTGAATCCAAGAATACTATATCCAGCAAGACTATCAATCAAAATTGAAGGGGAAATCAGGAGCTTCACAGACAAAAAAAGACTCAGGGAGTTTATCATCACCAAACCAGCAATGCAAGAATTGCTAAAGGGAATACTGTAAAAAGAAGAAATAAACAGGTAAGAAGGAATACAGACACAAAAATAGATATGACTACAAACAAATACCTTTCAGTAATAACTTTAAATGTAAACGGACTAAATGCTCCAATCAAAAGACATCGAGTGGCTGAATGGATAAAAAAACATGACCCATATATATGCTGTCTACAAGAGACCCACCTCAGAACAAGAGACTCACACAGATTGAAAGTGAAGGGATGGAAAAATATCTTCCAGGCAAATGGAAATGAAAAAAAAGCTGGGGTAGCAATACTTATATCTGACAAATTAGACCTCAAAGTAAATGCCATAACAAGAGATAAGGAAGGCCACTTCATAATACTAAAGGGAGAAATCCAACAAGAAGAAATAATTCTGGTAAACATATATGCTCCCAATATAGGAGCACCCAAATACATAAAAAAAAACTCCTGGAGGATATCAAGGGAGAGATTAATAGCAATACAATCATAGTAGGAGACTTCAATACCCCACTATCACCATTGGACAAATCCTCTAAACAAAAAATCAGCAAAGAAACAGCAATCCTAAATGACTCACTAGACCAGATGGAATTAATTGACATCTTCAGAACATTTCACCCCAGAGCCACAGAATATACATTCTTCTCAAGTGCACATGGGTCATTTTCAAAGATAGACCATATGCTGGGTCACAGGCAAAGTCTCTTCAAATTCAAGAAGATAGAAATTATATCAAGCATCTTCTCAGATCACAGTAGCATAAAACTGGAAATCAACTACAATAAATACAATCCAAAGAAATCAAACACATGGAGACTAAACAGCATGCTATTAAACAAGGACTGGGTCACCAGAGAGATCAAAGAAGAAATAAAAAACATCATGGCAACAAATGACAATGAAAACACAACTATCCAAAATCTATGGGACACAGTGAAAGCAGTCTTGAGAGGGAAGTTCATAGCTCTACAAGCCTATTGCAAAAAACAAGAAACAATGGTAATAAATTATCTAACCCTACAACTCAAAGAGCTAGAAAAAGAGCAACAAGAAAAGCCCAGTGTAACCAGAAGGAAGGAAATAACAAAGATCAGAGCAGAGATAAATGACATAGAGACCAAAGAAACAATACAAAAGATCAACAAAACCAAGAGCTGGTTCTTTGAAAGGATAAACAAGATTGATGGACCTCTAGCCAGGCTCACCAAGAAGCAAAGAGAGAGGACCCAAATAAACAAAATCAGAAATGAAAGAGGTGAAATAACAACAGACCCCGCTGAGATACAAAGGATTGTTACAAAATACTACGAACAGCTCTATTCCAACAAACTGGACAACCTGGAGGAAATGGACATATTCCTAGAAAAATACAACCTTCCAAAAATCAATCAAAAAGATCTCTCAACAGCTCAATAGGCCAATAACTATGGACGAAATTGAAGCAGTCATCAAAAAGCTTCTGGCAAACAAAAGCCCGGGGCCTGACGGCTTCACAGGAGAGTTTTACCAAACATTCAAGGAAGAACTAAAACCTATCCTCCTCAGACTATTCCAAAAAATTCAAGAGGAAGGAACACTTCCAAGCTCCTTCTATGAAGCCAGCATCACCCTAATACCAAAACCAGATAAAGACAACACAATGAAAGAGAATTACAGACCAATATCCCTCATGAACATAGATGCCAAAATCCTCAACAAAATTCTAGCAAATCGGCTCCAGCAGTACATCAGAAAGATCATACACCATGACCAAGTAGGATTCATCCCAGGAATGCAAGGATGGTACAATATCCGCAAATCAATAAATGTGATACATCACATAAACAAATTGAGAGATAAAAATCACATAGTCATATCAATTGATGCAGAAAAAGCATTTGACAAAATCCAACACCCTTTCTTGATTAAAAACTCTCAACAAGGTGGGAATAGAAGGCTCATACCCCAACATAATAAAAGCTATATATGATAAACCCACAGCAAACATCATACTCAATGGACAAAAACTAAAAACATTTCCTCTAAGAACAGGAACAAGACAGGGATGCCCACTCTCACCACTCCTGTTTGACATAGCACTGGAAGTATTAGCCATTGCAATTAGACAAGAAGAAGAAATAAAAGGCATCCAAATTGGAAAAGAACAAGTAAAGCTGTCTTTATTTGCAGACGACATGATATTGTACATAAAAAATCCGAAAGACTCCGTCAAAAAACTAATAGACTTAATAAATTAATTAGGCAATGTAGCAGGATACAAAATTAACGCCAAGAAATCTATAGCATTTCTATACACCAATAGTGAACTTACAGACAGAGAGACTAAAAAGGCAATCCCATTTACCATCGCACCAAAAAAATTAAGATACCTAGGAATAAACTTAACTAAGGAGGTAAAAGACCTATACACGGAAAACTACAGGACACTGAAAGAAGAGATAGAGGAAGACGTAAACAGATGGAAGAACATACCATGTTCATGGATTGGTAAAATCAACATCATTAAAATGTCCATACTACCCAAAGCAATCTATAGATTCAATGCACTCCCCATTAAAATACCAACGGCATATTTCACAGACCTTGAAAGAACTCTCCAAAAATTCATCTGGAATAAAAAAAGACCCCGAATAGCCACAGCAATCCTGAGAAAGAAGAATAAAGTAGGAGGGATCTCAATACCAGATTTCAAGCTGTATTACAAAGCCACTATTCTCAAAACAGCCTGGTACTGGCACTAGAACAGACATATAGATCAATGGAACAGAATAGAGAATCCAGATATTGATCCAAACCACTATGCTCAATTAATATTTGACAAAGGAGGCATGAACATACAATGGAATAAAGACAGTCTCTTCAATAAATGGTGTTGGGAAAATTGGACAGACACATGCAAAAAAATGAAGCTAGATCACCAACTTACGCCATACACAAAAATAAATTCAAAATGGATACAGGACTTAAACATAAGACGGGAAACCATAAAAATACTAGAGGAATCCACAGACAGCAAAATCTCAGACATATGTCAAAAGAACTTCTTCACCGATACTGCCCCTAGGGCAATGGAAGCTAAAGAGAAAATAAACAAATGGGACTACATCAAAATAAAAAGCTTTTTTACAGCAAAAGAAACCATCAACAAAACAACAAGAAAGCCCACTGCATGGGAGAACATATTTGCAAATGGCATCACTGATAAAGGTTTAATCTCCAACATCTACAGGCAGCTTATACAACTTAATAAAAGGAAGATAAATGATCCAATAAAAAAATGGGCAACGGACCTAAATAGAATCTTTTCAAAAGAAGACAGAAGGAAGGCCAAGAGACACATGAAAACATGCTCAACGTCACTAATTATCCGAGAGATGCAAATCAAAACAACATGCGGTATCATCTCACACCAGTCAGAATGGCTATCATCAACAAATCAACAAACGACAAGTGTTGGCGAGGATGTGGAGAAAAAGGAACCCTCGTGCACTGCTGGTGGGAATGCAGACTGGTGCAGCCACTGTGGAGAACAGTATGGAGTTTCCTCAAAAAACTGAAAATGGAACTCCCATTTGACCCAGTAATCCCACTCCTAGGAATATATCCTAAGAAACTGGGAACACCAATAAGAAAGGATATATGCACCCCTATGTTCATAGCAGCACAATTTACAATAGCTAAGATCTGGAAACAGCCTAGGTGCCCATCAGCAGATGACTGGATCAGAAAACTATGGTACATCTACACAATGGAATATTATGCTGCCATAAAAAAGAAGGAATTCTTACTATATGCAGCAACATGGATGGAATTGGAGAACATTATGTTAAGTGAAATAAGCCAGTCAATGAAAGAAAAATACCACATGATCTCACTCATTTATGGATAATAAAGAACATTAAAAACTTGAACAAAAAGATAGATACAGAGGCAGTAAAGCATCAAACAGTCTGTCAAATTACAGCAGGAATGTTAGGGAGAGGTGGGGAAGATAAGAGATCAATCAAAGGACTTATATGCATGCATATAAGCATAACCAATGGACGCAAAACTCTGGGGGGTGAGGGCATATATGGGAGTGGAGTGGGGGGGGGCAATGGTAAGATATGTACACATATAATACCTTAATAAAAAAATTGGAAAAAAATATTTATTGAGTAGATGGGTGAATAGGAGGGAATGGAATAAACTAGAAAACAGCATTAATTATAAGAAAAAGGTAGAATCTTAGAGCAGGGTCCTTTTACCAAAAATTGTTGAGTATATTTAATTAATAAATATGTGCTTTTTCTGTGTGAGGCCGTATGGAAGATGGTGAGCACACTGGCATTAACCAAGTAACCACAAATGATCACAAATAACGATAAGTGCCCTGAAGGAAAACTCTTCCCCTTCCACAAACACTAATACAGTGTGGTGGGTGTGGGAGGGCAGGGTAACTTGGGTGCTCATTTTGAGCCCAGATATCTTTTCATTAAGCAAATGCTGCTATACTAGTCATTTCCTTCTATTTCTAGATGTTCCTAGAAACTCACATTTAAGAAGAGTTGGGTTTTTTTTTAGATATGAGCAAATTTTTCCTTCAAGATATTCAGTGGTATCTAGTCCACCTAGTGTCTTTAGGCAGGCCAATACCAAAAGGGTTTGCTAATGTCATTTGAATAGTACTCATGGACAAGTCAAGCAAGCAGTTTGATGTTGTGATTACATATGTGTGTGTGATACCTAACACAGTGTCACAAATTCCCACAAGTAGTTGTTTCTTTGAATCAAGGCACTATTTCTCAGTGTATTCCTCCAGTCTCTAGCTCTATGGATTATGTTATTGGGGAGAAAAATGAGAAAGGTGGAATGAAAGTCAGACAAGTTTAGGAAATGCTGTATTAAGCAAAATCATGCAAGTTTTCTTATCTGCAGGTCTTCTTATGGCCTTTCATAGGCTGACTTCTTTGTAAATTTCCAAAGGGTGTGGTTTTTTTGTTTTTTGTGTTTTGTTTTTGTTTTTTAGTTAATGACCATGGAACCCTTTTCTTGCAGAAGCCCTCTAGGTATTAGTGTACCATGGAACACACTTTTAGAAATTCTGTGTTTTCTAAATACAAATGGCTTTGTCTGGGATTGAGGCTGGAATAAAGGTGATCCATTAATATTATGAATCCATTAATATTCATAATCATTTTAGTAAATTTAATTCGTCAAATTAACTGCTGTTTTTAAGCAACAGAACTTGAGACAGCTCCATTTCCTAAGAAAGAAGTCCAGGTTGTGAGGAAGCTCCTGGAGTGTCAGCAGGGGGCGCTGTGGTGAGGCTATGGGAATATCCAAAGGTGGATGATGGAAGTTGGACCAACTCTCCCCGGGGCTTTCTTACTCTTGTTTAACTCAGGTTGAATGTTGATCCCAACCCAATATTATATTTTAGCTCATTCTTATGGAGCCATGGATGACATGAAACAGGTAAAATATCACTGAAAGTGAGTGATTTACTCCCTCCAGATAGGCATAGTTTTCCTTTCTACAATTTTTAAGCAGTCTCTCCCCCAATAATCCAAGACCCGGGGCAGGAGTATAAATATGGGTCCACGTAATTGAAGTCTTAAGTATGTGAAAGTGACAGATCAAGCTAAACACTGTAAGATAAAGTATGTTCTATCCTCTTACGTTGGCAACGATACCTTCCGTATCCCTAGGAGGCCAGGTCTGAGTTTCTAATTCATGACTAGCTTGGAGTTCTGCACCGACCCAGTGACACAGGGTTCAGACTCTGGTCCCCTCCCTCCCACATCCGTCTCTGTCCTGCACAAGGAAGGGTCTCACTCAACGCACAAAGGTGTGTGCACCTGAGCACGCACAGCCAAGCTCTGTCCACAGTCCCAAACACCCCTACACACCCGTGCACCCGTGGCTGTGAGGTCCGCTCTCAGGAGACAGTACATGGGAATGGGCCTTCACGAGCCCTGGACGAGCACCCTGAGCTCTTTGGGCAAGAAATTCTAGGGAACCCGGGGGATGGTGCTCACTCTGGACAGGCTCTTGGCTTTGGCCCTGACGGGTCTCACCCTGTGAGAAGGGGTGTAGCTGGGGGGCGGGGGAGCGGGCAGAGGTAGGCAGGTCTCAGCCAGCACCAAACGAGTATTTGGAATTGAGAATAAAGCCCCTGTGAAAAGCACACTTTAAAAAAGCTGCAGTCTTTGCAACTACCCCCAGCCTCTGGGGGAAACAAAAGAAGAAAAAGGATATTTCTTATTTGAATTTAACTACTTCTGAAAGCCTCCGGTCACCTTTCCTTCCTGTTCTGCGAGGTGAGATGATTTCCCCTTTGGCACTGAAAGGGAAACTAGATCAGTTGTGTGAAAAGCCAAAAATGATACATTTTCTCAACTTCAAACTTGTCCCAAGGCTTTCTCCCACACTGTGTTAAATAATAGAAGTCTTTTTAATTGAATTTCTTTGTGTGTAGCATATGCTGGGCGACATTATGCCAGCATCTCGCTCTAAGCAGCAACTCGTTCTTCATAAAAGCATTAAGACCCAGAGCGTCGTTCTGCATGTAGGGAAGGAACACAGGCCGGCAGCAGCTTGAATCCACATAAAATCAGCGCCTCTGAAATGTAATTGTGAAAACGCATTGCGACAAACTGGGAAGTGGGGGAGATACATAGGATTATAGAATGAAACCAAAAAATAAAAAGAAGAGGGGAAGGGAGGAGGAGGGACAGTACCTTTGGCACAATAGTCTACAGAATCAAAGCTATAATGTGTTTAGTGCCCTAGCATTCCATCTGCAGGCTAATTTCTATATTCATTTCGCCTTGTAAGCCACCCCCTTTGAGAGGGGGATTGTAAGTGGATGTGCTGTGGCCCGAGGCAATATCTGTAATACATGATTGTGTTCTTCACCCCTTCAAGGATCCTGGAGCTTCAGCAGAATGGTGACATGGACATCCTGAAGCACAAGTGGTGGCCAAAGAATGGTCAGTGCGACCTGTACTCCTCAGTGGACACAAAGCAGAAAGGAGGTGCCCTGGACATAAAGAGCTTTGCAGGGGTTTTCTGTATCCTGGCTGCTGGGATTGTCCTCTCCTGCTTTATAGCCATGCTGGAGACGTGGTGGAACAAGAGGAAAGGCTCCAGGGTCCCATCCAAAGAGGTACTTGACTGGGAGATGGGCAGTGAGCTAAGCCACGGAGCAGGCTGTGTCTGCAGGGAGGATGATTGCAAGGAAGGGGAGAAAGGGTTGGGGGGGGCAGGGGGGGCAGGGGGGGCGGGGGGGCGGGGAGGCCGGGGGGGCGGGCGAGGTCCTTGTTGCTTCTTGTCTTGAAAAGTGAAAATAAATTTGTGAAGCCTAAAAATTGGTAAGGCCAATATCAATTTCCATTTTAGGACATCCCAGATAGATGAAGAGGAGACTACATAGGATTTGAAAGACTGATAATGTTATGGGCCTTAACAGGCTTTGAAATTCTCCCAAATCTCAGGATAGAATTTGAGTCAATGACTTGTTAAAGGCTGTGATTGCCTTGACCAGTTCTTTTTATTGCCATGACTTGTTCAACTTATACCTAAATTATTGGGGTCTCTTAAGATTCTGCCTAAGAGATCCAGTTTTACAGTAAAATAATTAGAGTTTTCTCTTTACCGCCAGTGACGGCTGCCCTCTATCTGTATGTAGACCTAGGAGAAATGGTTATGTTTTTAGCACTGATGACCCTAAGTTTAACAAATCCACATCATGGAATCATCTAAAATTCAATATTTCTCCTTTACTCTTGAGTTAGCTCAACTCCAAGTCCATATTAAAATTTTTCCAGAAATCTGAGAGAATACTCACAGAATTACACATAATATTTATCTTAAAGTGGCATATGTGCCTTGTTTTCATAAAAAAAATTATGGGATTTATAATATCTTATTTCCACTGGACCAAAAATGTGAAAATGTTTAAAATAATAAAACCATATTCATTAAAGCTTCACAAATTGAAAAGAAAACAGCCTAAATTTGCTGAGTGATCTGATTTGCTGGATAGTTTCAAGGGAGAGTTTAAACTTTCTATAACTTGACCTTGGCTAACTGATGCCTAGAGCAAGTCCTGACAGGATCTGCTTTAATGCACAAATAAAAATCGCTTCTCGCTTGCATACGAATTTTTGCATGTTAATGTAGTCTTTCAAACATATCGTTTTCTAGTCTAAGACTTCCTTCTTACCACTTTATATGCAAAATTGATCAGCACCATTTATAAGGAAAAGCCTGGCTTAGCAAAGATTTATCTACTTGTCTGAATGATCATACATTCTGCATTAGTGAAGGATGAACTAATCAGGTTTTACTGTAGTATTTTTTTTGTGTGTGGAATAAGCTTCTGGTATCTCTACTGACACTGATTCAATGCAAAAGACCACATTAATGCAACATTAGAGCTGAGACTCCATATTCTCAAAAATCTGGAAATTAAGGACTCCCCAAGCTCCTTATATGTTGAATTACTATATATGATATTAAATTTTTGCACTATTATATCTGTTGATGGATGACTACATTATAGTTGCTGTGGGAACCATAAAATTATCTCTCAACCCTCTAAAGTCTCAGTGATAACACTGCATTAATGGATATTTTTATTGGATTTTGAAATGAGAAAGGAGAAGGAAAACACTGATGCACTCAAAATATTTTTCACTTAGGAGCACTATAATAGCACAATAAAAAAAACCACATACTCCATTCTAACTCATGACAGCTAATTCAGATCTTATGAACAAATACTTTATTTTATGATTAACAGATATTTTTAGATCCTTGAAAACTTGATTTCTTGAACCTGGCTATAAATAAGATTGATACAAAGAACAATTTTATTTCTTGCCAGTTTTATTTTTTAAATATTGGGCTTTAACGCTCACATTTAGTGAAAATCTTAAGGGATTTATGGATTGATTTCAACTCCAGAAATCTGAGGTTTTACTTTCTTTTCCTTTATTAAGCACCTTTTTACTAAGACTCCATTATCCTAGCTCAAAGCATCTTTGATTTAGAGACCACGTAGCATATACCTGACCCTAAACTAAAACTGCGACTCACGTGTCAGGACTTGAAGAGGTCTCTAAGAGTCCCGCTGACCTCACAGGATCGCCTCATGTACTAGGTAGCTTGAGTGTATGAAGTCCCTCAATCAGAAATTGATTCTCTTGTGTTGGATGTTACTCTCTCCAAACAATCTTACATATCTTTAGCCGAAGGAGAAATAACACTATAATAATCACTAGCCCTCTAGTGTGAACTAGCATATCAGCATATTGTACCACTTATCTCTAAGAATGGAAAGTTAGAGTTAGGAGTGAGTAGCGGAAAGGAACAAATATTTAACTTGGAATAAAATAAGCCTGAAATAAGACACCATGTGTAAAGAAGAGGTGGGGGAAGAGGGGGAATAAGTTGCCAAAACTTATTTATTTGTACTTTTTATTTGTACAATTTTGCCTGGGTCTGTCGCTGCTCTTATAGAAAGCAATCACCCATCTACTGCTTCCATATTTTGTAGCTGCATGTGGCATATGCTTATTTTAGAACTTAAACTGCAAGAAAAATATTTATTATAGATAACCTTATCTCAGAATCCTATTGGTACCCCCAGAACCTAGGACAGTGCCTGGCTCATATTAGGTGCTCCATAAATACTTGTTAAATGAATAAACCCCAAAGTTCAGTTCATTACCTATCATGTTTGCTGAACTACTTTTTTTTTAACCATGGAAGCTAGTACTGATGAGAACCTTATCTTCTTTTTCTTCATCTCCAGGATGACAAGGAAATTGACCTGGAGCACCTCCATAGACGTGTAAATAGCTTGTGCACAGATGACGACAGCCCCCATAAACAGTTTTCCACCTCGTCAATTGACTTGACCCCTCTGGACATTGACACTTTGCCAACACGACAAGCACTGGAGCAAATCAGTGATTTCAGGAACACTCATATTACCACAACCACCTTTATCCCAGAGCAGATCCAGACTCTTAGCCGCACACTCTCAGCTAAAGCTGCCTCTGGTTTCGCTTTTGGCAACGTGCCTGAGCACCGAACTGGCCCTTTTAGGCACAGGGCACCTAATGGGGGCTTTTTCAGGAGTCCTATAAAAACAATGTCATCTATTCCTTATCAACCAACTCCTACCCTGGGGCTCAATCTGGGTAGCGATCCAGACCGAGGCACCTCCATATGAGCATCAAACAAAATCTCTTCACTGTTTCTTTTGTAGGACTCCCTTTGCAAGGAGCAACTGTAATGTTGTGGGACTAACATGGATGTAACATTTTTCTTTTTAATCAGGATTATTAGTAACAATTCTAGCTCTTTCTCCCTCCTCCCTCTTCTATTTCTGTCTCTTTCTTTTTCCCTCTCTGCTGATACATTTCCTTCTGCTATTATGCATTACTCAATTTGTTCCCCCAGAATATAGTATACTAGGATCCAATTAGTCCGCTTTTCATATACTGTACTTCAAGTATAGGAAATGTGCACTGAGAATACTAAAAGTATATATGCAGGATTAATTTTACATAAAGGCCTCTTACGTAACATTTCTCTATTTTTTGAAGATATAATTGCAATAACTTCAGTCTTTCACATTCTTCTGCTGCATCCATACAATGCTCCACACTGCTGTTGAGTGTCCTTTAACTGTGGACCAAAGGCAATCCCTGCAGTGTCTATAAAGTACTTTAAAGACCATTCAGGCCACATAATATGAGAATGCAATTTTGTAGGATTACAAAAAAAGCCATTAATATGCCAGTCAAGACTACAGTTAAAATTACTCTTGCACTGCAACAGTGCATATGACCTTTATGTGATTGTACAGTATTAAAAGTTTTTTCTTATGTACAGTAAACTTTATCATACGGCAGAAGCCTCTATTGTGTTAAATAAATTAGTATCTCATATATATACATATATATGCACCTATATAACGTGTATATATATATTGAAAGGCGGCCATTGCTATTGCAATTCATTTAATAAAGCTTTAGTTTAAAAAAAGAAAAGCATTGTATACAGAAACTATGTATAGTGCAGGGGGTCTTTTCAGTTAGAAAAGGCAGGTTGCTTTAATGTTATTCTGATCCGCATTGTTTGCCAACAGAGAATATTTTATACTTTTGTTATTAAAACATCCAGAGCGATTTAATATTTGTTCCTAGATGTAACTCATTTGAATAGGTTTTGCATTTGTTATTCAGCAGTGTATAAAGCTAACCTTGGTAATAATTTTACTTTTAATTCCTTATCTAAATGGGGAAAGCTATTAGCCGAACCACATCCGCAACAGCACATAGAGCTCTATGAGAGTTTAAACGTAGATCATTGAAGGTTGATACAGTCTCTTCCAAAGCAGTAAGCCAATTAACACAGCTGTAGTTGGGGAGAGGTGGGAGCCCTGAAGAAATATTGATGTGGCCTTAATTACTGTCATACATTATCCTAAAAAAGAAAATATAATAACCATACTGGGCTCTCTACTAAACCCCCTTTTCTATTCTGTTCTATTTGGAGGAGTTACGTATTTTTTACATTAGTACCAAGTGTATAGAAGGATGACAGCAAAAACAGTGCCTCTTTGTGCACAACCCTTTTAAAGTAGCATTCTTACCTGTTAGAGATGTAAAATGAACTTTGTTTGTAATCCTTAAATTAAAACATGTTAAGTAGGAAGCAAGAACTTATCCTGTGTTCTTAGCAGCCATACACTTATTTTACTCTAATTCATTCTGTGGCTAGGATTGATGTAGGAACCAACCTATGTGATTTGCTTTAGAAGAAATTAAAAGGTATATTCTTAAGGTATATTATATTTTGATGCTAATTCTGTTCTGGGGAGCATCTTGTACTGTCACTGTTTTTGTACTAAATCTTCAAATATTGTCTACTGTGTAAGGCAGAAAAATTTCTTATCATGCAAAAACCATTTTGTTTCCAGGGTAACAAGTACTTAAGTGCATGCACAACTTGTTTTCCCTTGTAACACTCATGATCTCATCCACAACTCTGATTTTAAAACTAAAAAAAAAAAAAAAAAGAAAAAAAATCTTTACAAGAAGCTATATAGGGACATACCACATGTTTCAGTGATTTTAGCTATCAAACTGTTAACCATGTACAATATTTAAAATAGGCCTATTTTGATGTATTGCCTATTATACAAATACACAAAACACTTTTTGGAGGCCTCAGCTATGAGTGGCAGAGCTTTCTGTGTATAATTTGTCTAAATAATTTGTCTAATAAAAATGTTTTCTAAACTTGCTCTCATACCATTGAAGTCTTAACTATAAAATTTGAAAATGCTTACTTCCTCACCTATTGAACTGAATTTTTCTAAAAATTTATCTTGAGTTCATTAATGCATAAAACACATTAAGTTTTGCTAGTCAAACTTTGCCAAAATGTGTGGCTCTCTAAAAACAATACTAAGTGATGTCCTAAACCAACAAAATACTGCTTTTCTGCTATTTGAGACTATTTGAACCCACAATATATTTGTTTTTCTTTATGGATGTCTCTGTGAGCACTTTTTTGGAACAGATTTATCCTGTTGTGTGTAAGCAGTGCAAACACTAAAATAGCAAAATGAGGGTGTGTTGCATCAAAAAAAGAAAATCAAAGGTAATTATTATACTTAGAATTTACTTATTAATAATTGTTTTGCTGTTAGAGAAATAGTCATCATGCTGAATCTATTAATTTGAAATTTAATTGTCTCCAATTTATTCCTAATACATTATTGCATTAGAACAATAACTCATCTTGCATTTAAATTACTTAATGGTTTTCTATCTGGAAATATATTCAATTTAAATTAAAATTTCTTCTATTCTAAAATCCCACTAAAAATTAAGTTTTCAAATGTTGGAACCAGGAGGAACTGTAGAGATCTAGACCATCTTGCCACGTTTTACAAATAAGGGAAATAAGATTCCAGGAAGGTGGGACTTGCCCACAAGTTTGTCAATCTGAGGCTTAAAACTGGGTCCTTTTTTTTTTTTTTTTAACTCTGCCATGTCCCATTCAGTCACATTCACTGGTCCTCGTGGATTGTAAAGGTAGGGATGGCTCAGGTATATGCCTCCACCCACTCTTCTGGCCCAGCCAAGGCTGTAAGTCTCTAGGGACCTTCCTTCCTGTCTGGGCCCACACGGAGCATCCCATTCACCTGCTCCCTTACAGATGGGCAAGTGAACACCTTGGCCTACTTCCCCAAGGTTGTGGCTCCTGGCAGCCATCAGTCCAGGTCCTGCTTCTGTCTACTGCTACTTCCTTTAACTATTGTCTGTCCTGGTTCGCACCACTTACACCAACAGGGCTATTTCAAAACAAGACAAATACCTTATATCCTTGTGCTTCTATTCTTCTCATACAGTCAATGTATTCCTTTGGTGAATCATTAAGAGTTATGTCACTTTTAATCACTCAGAACTTATGCACAGGTTTTGATTTAATCATATATTAGAAAATTGTACAACTTCCTTTCTTCCTCATACATATCAAACTACAGGCAACTTGTCATTTTTCTTAATTATGTTATTTTCCATTTCCTTTAGTTTGGGATTGGTTGTGAACTGAATAAATACTTTTAAAAATAGACTTTACTGAATGGTACTTTGCTTCATCTATTAAAAAGAAAAAAAGAAAAAAGATGAGAAGACCTGTTTACCCCACAAAATGCTTTCTAAGCTGCACAATTGGATAACAAACTATTAGTACTTTATAGTCAGAATTTTTGGAATAGTGGTACACATTCTGTATTATGAGCATAGTAAATAAAGCAGAACTAAGAACTTCTGTGCTGGTAAGCATTGGTTTTATCCTTAAATATACATTTCATGATAATTGATAAAATACAATGGGCTCACTAAAAATTGGCTTTCTTCTGCAGTGTTTTCATTTCTAAAAATAGATTATAGTCCCAATCCTGTGATCAGACATTAATAAATAGCTAGCAATTATGGGCATAGTTATTATTTCAACAAAATTTAGTAGATACCCAACCCCCATGAGATAGCATAAATGAGCTCCCTTGGGTGGAAATGACTTACTGACATTGAAAAATCAGGAAATAAAGCTATTTAGATTTGATAGATTTAATTCAGTCCTATTAGTGTTACTAAAAACCTATTATGTGAAAGCCACTATGCTAAGTAGTTGCACATGACATAAATGAAGATACATGTTTCCGAATGGGTCTGGGTGTGTTCTACTGTTATCAGAGAATTCTACAGGTGGACTTTCTCCATTGCCAGTGGGGTTTTTATGATATCTTGAGGAAAAGAATTTTCTAAGGCTCACATGGGAGAATGAATGATTTTCATTTGCTTAGACCTATATCCCTCAGTTCCCAAAGTTCCCTTTCCCTTAAACCAGTCCTGACAAAATGTGCAACTGGGGATTCAGCAGAGCTAAAAGCAAAGCCAGTGTCCACAGTGTCTGTTCCATAGTGAAGCTGAATCCAGCACAGCATCAGGCTAATTCCAGTCCATTGGTCCATTGTGGTCCTTTGTGTGCCATGTGGGTGAGTGTAGAACATGAAAGCCCTGAAAGGTGTGAGCAGCACGAGAAAAGGGAAGGGGACTCCTTTGTACTTAAGATTTCTCACCCTTGCAGTGGCCAAGCCTATTCTGGCCAATGCCCTGTTCTCAGGTGTGACTGACAGGCAAGCACCCTCTCTGTGTCATCCAGAACTTAGTGGGCATGCGTTTGTTCTTTTTTGTCCAGTCCCTTTCCCCAGGATCTGTGAGGAACAGACCTGGAGAGTGTTAAACTGCAGCTTTCTGTCAAAGCTGTACAAATGACATGCCTGTATTATCTGGCCTTCCCTTTGCTCCTCTCCTGTTAATTAATTAATAACCGGGCTATTACAATGGAATCACTACCACCCAGTTCTTTCCTTGCCCCAAATCAACATGCAAGATATAGACTTTCTGAGGTGGCAGAATGAATCACCCCAAACCAGTGTAGTCATCTTTGTGCCCAGACAATCCAACCAACTGGTGCAATCCATTCTTGTTCTCCAGGGCTAATTGAGTCTGTCCTCTTAGATTCAGATCATCTCCACAAAGAAGACAGAGATTTCCCAAGATGCCCCAACCAGAAGGCCAAATTTTCAGAAATGTGAAAATTACCACAAGCCAGAGGCAAACTGCTCTCTGACCCTTCCTCCTTATCAATACCTGCACTGCATACCGTTCAGAGAGTGACTTCTACCCTCAGGCGTCCAGGTCAGAAGACACAGATAACAACTCATTTTCTATCCCTGTGGGCTAGTTGTGGTAGGGCTCTACAGTGTTTTGGTTTCAAAGGGACCAAACTCAGCCCATCTTGTTCAGGCTACTTTTCAAATTTCATGAATTTTTATTTATATTGCAGCAAAGACTCCTAGCCACCTTTCCTCTCATCTCAGACATAGGTTACACTGCGACCAATGAGCCTGATGAATGTATAGCGTTCTCCTGACTGCCCACCATAACAACAGCCTCCACTCCACACAAACTTCCAGAAGAATAGAAACTTCATGGTTTTGCTCCATTTTATAGTGTTGCACAGAGGCATACAACAGTTGCAGCAACAAAAGATCCAGCCTGCTCTGAAGACAGAAACATACTGAAGGAGCGGTCTCTCACCTGCATTTTCCAAATTTCTACATTTTCAATAGTTTTTTGTTTGTTTTGATTCTATGTAATATTAATAAGTAACAAAGAAAAAACTGTTCAAATTTGAGAAATACTTTTTGTTATCTGAAAGCTCTACCCTGATTTGTTATTACATACGATTTAAAACCAAGTGTCACCTGTTGACTTACTTTGCACACTTCCTAGAATTTCCTCACACTGCAATCTGGACACATTGCCCGCCCTCTGCTGGAGATAGACGTGGCCCATCTAACCTCGTGAGGATTGAGGGCCTGGTTTCTTCTGGAGAAACCCTGTGGTTCCCACTGCAGGATTAGCAGCGTATTTCAAAAGAAACTCTCTGTGATGTAATAGAAAATGCACAGAAGTTTCAGGGCAACATTATTCCTCATTAATTAAAAACTAACTAAGCTTTTATAACAGCTGCTTTAGAAGGAGGAACATATGTCACAAAAGCAAAGAATGACACAACGTCGGAACCAAAGAAAGGATGAAAAGCACTGTTTTAATAAATATTTTGCCAGTCACAAGATTGGAAATATGAGAAGGCACACTTTAATTTTTAAAGTTGTTATATTTTATTTTTAAATTGGTGTTACTGAACATTTTTAGGAACTAAGGACCCTACCTCTGTGGCTATTTTTAATTTAAAAAATTGGACATCAATAAACAAATCATAGCTTGCTTGTTCACTATGCAGAAGATTCATTATAGGGGGATCTTTAAAGAATTAGTTCTTCACCCTACCCAGTTTGGCTCAGTGGATAGAGCATTAGCCTGTGGACTGAAGGGTCCCAGGTTCAATTCCAGTCAAGGGCACATGCCCAGGTTCTGGGCTTGATCCCCAGTAGGGGGAGTACAGGAGGCAGCAGATCAATGATTCTCTCGTCATTGATGTTTCTATCTCTCTCTCTCCCTCTCCCATCCTCTCTGAGATCAATAATATATATTTTTTTTAAAAAAAAAGAATTAGTTCTTCTAGTATAATAAAATAAGATTCAGTTTGCAAAAAATTTAAATTCTATAAAACTTTTCAGGATCACAGCCATTTCCTGGAGCAAGGATACCTACATCTATTTCACACTAGGTAAATAAGGAGTTGATAGTTAATATTAAATACTCTCCAGAATTACATTACAGTTGACTTTCAAATTAATTTTAGCCCTTTATTAATGACTGTTTTTGAAATTTGGCTATAAGGTATGTGTGTTTTTGAAATAAAAACACTAAAATTAAGTTTAAAATGAGGCATCACATGTCCAGCTCATCTAATTGGGACTCCCAGACTCAGTGCCGCATGACTAAGGATTGTAAGCCTTATTGCTCATTCACTCAGTTTTTCCCATGGAAATATCATGGTAAAAATGACTTCATAAAACATGTGTGCAATACCACTTCCCACATGTGTAGTCTCCAAAGTTTTTGGTGTGTCCAATTAACATAGGACCTCCCTTCCTGTGGTTGGCCGGCTGGTCCTGCCCACTGGTCGAACTCCCGGTTGAGGGGACAATTTGCATATTAGGCTTTTATTGTATAGGATTTTAATAAGACTGCAGAGAGAATATTAGGAACAAAACAATCACACAGGATAAATCAGTGAAACTAATATAATATTGAATGCCAACTGTCACTGAAAAATAAAAAGATGTTGAAAAAAAGATATCAATCAGTCCATCAACTAACATTTTCTGAGCACCTACTATGAGCAAGGCACTATGAGATTTCCAAACTGGTGTGCCCAGGCACACTCCTGGGCCTGAAGCGGTTCTAGCACTGAGGCTTTGATCCCCTCTTTCAGGGTGGTGGGGTGAGCCTCAGCTGGTTTTCTGCCCAGGGGCAGTTCTCCGCATTTACACCTGGCCTTTCCTGGGAGAGCTCCCAAAGTTATAGAAACAAAATACCAACATTTGAAAAGTTAAACAAAAACTCATGGTTTAAATAACATAGGAAGACAAGAATATGTTGTGATTCAAAGTACATTTAATGGTCAAATTGGTGCTATAGAGAAAATATTCTATGAGAAGAGAAGAATGCAGCTGTGTGGCTTGGGGTGGTTTCATGTTTCATGGGATAAGTGGAAATTTAGCCTAATCACAGAGAATATGGAGAGGTCAGAAGAATGCAAAAGGGCTTCCAAGCAGAGGGTACACCAAAGGCTTAGGGTGGGAAAGGATGTGCGGAGGAGCAGTAGCCCACGATGTCTGGAATATGAGTCTCATGTCAAGAAATAGCAGGAAATAAGGTTTGGGTGAGATTGAGAAAAGCCTGTAGGCTGGGTTCAGGAGATCACACTATCCTGTTCCTTCATCCATTCATGTATTCATGTATTCAACATATGTTCACTGAGGTCCCACTACGTTCAAAACACTATTCTAGGAATAAATAGAATAGTGTTTTGGCAGGGGACGTACCAGTACACAAGGCAGAAATCCCTGCCCTTCTGGAGACAGAAAATAATCGGGAGAAATAAGTGAAGTACGTAGCCTATTGAAGATAAATGCGGTACAGAAAAATGAGGATGAGGAGCAGGAAGGTCAGAGTGAGAGTGGGGACTTGCTATTCTAAATAAGGCGGCCAGGGGAAGCTTCATTGATTCGTGGACATTTAACTGAAGCTTTACGGGGAATGAGGGAGTTACCATGTTGTTATCTTCAAAAGAGCATCCCAGACGTTGGGAAGAGCTAGGACCCCCGCTCTGAGGTGGGAGTGTGCTGGGTATGTCTGAAGAAGGAGGATCAATGTGGCTAGACCAGAATGGGTTATGAGAAGGAAGGTATTAGGAGAGCTCAGAAAGGTAACACAGGACTCACATTATAAGGCTTCGTAGAATGCTGTAGGGATTGGGCTTTAATTCTGCAAGACATGGGAAACCACTGGAGGGTTTCAAGAGAAGTGGAATGGCTGTTACTAAACCCCGTAGGTTGCCTACAAAGCCAGGTGTAAATCGGTCTTGGGAACAGAGATACTCCCACTTTCCCACCCTCCCTTGGGCCTAATTATTTGCTACCATTTGAATGTTATGGGAGAATGGCATGGTGGTGCCAGCCGTTGGCTTTGCCTCCTTTTTAACTTTAGCCCTTAAACCGTCCAAGAGAGATTGGAGCTGGGCTGGTGTTCCCAGCAGCTCACAACCACAGATGGTATGGAGACCTCCATCATGGGCAGTGGCGAGCCACTGAAGAATTTGACCAAAGGAGAAACATGCTCTTAAAGAGATTGTTTAAAAAGATGATGCTGGCAGAAACTCATAGAAGGGAAAAGATAAAAGGCCAATGAAAGGCTTATGCTAAGTTTCTGTTTCTTTTTTGAAATGTCATTGTTAGTGTATAGGAATACAGTGAATTTTTGTACATTGATTTTGTATCCTGAAACTTTACTGTACTTGTTTATTGTTTCTAATAGTTTGTTGTTGTTGTTGTTGTTGTTGTTGTTGTGTGTGTGTGTGTGTGTGTGTGTGTGTGTGTGTGTGTGTGTAGTCTTTGGGGTTTTCTATATAAAAAATCATGTCATCTGCAAAAAGTGACACTTTTGCTTCTTCCTTCCCAATTTGGAGGCCTTTTATTTCTTTCTCTTGCCTGATTGCTCTTTGACTTTGAATGGTGGGCACACAATGCAACATACAGATGATGTATCACAGAATTGTACACTTGAGACCTACAGAATCTTATTAAACATTGTCACCCCAATAAATTCAATTTAAAATATAAAAGGCATGTGCCATTGTTCAGGTATGAGCTGAACCTCTGCAGCATCCCAAGAAAGGAGAGAAGATACAGACGGTAGATATGTTTTGAAGGAAGAATCAAGAGAACTTAATAAACTGAATATAGAATATAAAAGAGAAAAACAAATTGAAGAGGATTGATTTTTCAAATTCAGATGCTAGGAAGATGAAAATAATTCTACCCAAAAGTGTTAAAGTCAGAAGGATATCTGTCTTATTAATCTTCCTTTATCTTTTAAGTTGGGGGGGATTTACAGAGGAGAAATTATAGAATTGAAAACTATATCTATTCCTTCATTGGCAGACTGGATTCTTAACAGGTGGAGGGGACCTGAGGGATGATCAGGAATCCATGGCTTTTAAACTGTGCTCCCCAGCTCCTAAGGGATTAGGTCATGATGGCCATGCAGCCGGGTTAGGGGGGACCCACTGGGTGGTTCTGCTCTGATCTCTTCACGTATTTCAATTCCAGTTAAGATTTCCCTCACCCTCCAAATAATACATTACTGACAGATGACCAAAACCTCACACAAATGTTTTCTGAGGCAGCCCATTATAGCATTCAACAATTTTAATCATTCAATTATTCTTCCTTACAGTTGGTCTTTGTATTGGGTTGAAAGTTGCCCCCTTTTGCTTCTTTGAAAGACTACAGAACAAGCTTTATCCCTTTTCCCACATAACATTTACCATGTTTCCCACACAGTAAGTACCCAGAATTGACCGAACTGCCCTGTGACATAGTGACAGTGACTCAGATCCCACAATCGGGGCTTGAAATAGACCCAATGTTTCCAATGTCCTTGAGGAGAGAATGAGCTGAAGCAAGTCCCCTTGCATTAAACGCGCTAGAATGACCATGTAGCAGACATACCTGAATAGATATCCAAAAGGTGTTTCTAAATACAGACTTGTCTTATAAAAGGAACAAACTAAAATTAGCCCAAACATGAACAAACACCTGCTGTGTGAAAGCGGGTATATTTGGCATTATAAGTCAAATCAAATGCCTGTGGAGCTGTGTGTGGCTCCGTAACTGCTGTGTGCTTTTAGTTCTGAGTCTATTTCAGCTTGCAAGTTCAGGAGGCATCCACTAACAGTTAAGAGTACTATAAGGGAATGAAGAGAGAGGTCTGAAATACCCATCATCCCCAATTCTATTATTCGACAGTTTAAGAGGTGAGCTTTCACAAAGCAGGTGCCATCGAAAACACTGCTTGGATTTCATTCTGGTTGTTGTCTGCTGGCTCTAACTATCTATCACCCAACACTGAGGTCATGACAATGGTTTACTTTTAAGAGGTCAAAGACGATTTCTTGATTCTAAGGGGAAAGAAATGTCATATACCAAATTGTTTAAAAAGGTAGCATGTGCCTTTATAAATTTAGAATAACTTGTGTAAAACCTACTTTCCCTATTGTTCGAAAATATAATTCCATGCAACTTACTCTTGCCCCACAACCTCACCTTTCAATATAAGCCATGAGTCACAAAATCATATATACATACAACTAATCTTTCTTTCCTATAAAACATAATAGCACACAAATTGTGTACACATCTACACAATGTAAGAATTTCAAACTAGTTTGCAGAGGTACATGTTTCTGAATTGCACTTAATAAAACACATGATATATATCCTCAGTTAGAATTACTCCAAATGTGGGAAATCTGAAGATGCCAGTTGCCAATTTCTGCTTCATTTCTCATCTTTGCGGGCCAGTATTGGCGTTCTCCTAAATACAGCGACCACGGAGACAGAGGGCAAGCAGACCATGTGCAGGCACAGTGCTAGGCACTGTACACGTGTTTCACTTCATTCTCATAATATCTCTGTAAGATTGCTATTGCTGGTACCAACTGAACAGTTTAAAAACAAAATCTAAGACTCTGGAAAGTTAAGTAATTGGGCCAAGCTTATACAGTGAGCAAACGGCCAAAACAGAATTCAAACCCACATCGCTCTGACCCAGAAATCCATGTCCTTTCTACCACAACAAACTGCTCCCAGGATCAAAAAGAGTTGGGAGGAAAGTCCCTCATCGCTTCCAGGGGCTTATACATAGACGATGGGGAGCCATAAAAATCAACTGGTCCTCACTAGCTGAGTGTGTTTTCGATACAGAAACTACAGTGGTGGATAAGATAGTCATAGAAGATGAATGTAAGTGATGCACGCATTGCGGTAGCTCAGAAAAGGGAAACAGATTCTGAGAAACACCCACCCTGCCAGGTGAGTCTGCAGCAGGGACCTGCTGCTCAAAGACCAGCAGACCTGCTGTCATCTGCGTTCTTTACCTCTGCTAATGGTGCCAGCAACCTTTCCAGCCTAATTCCCCTCTTCCTTAGAGTCTCTCTAATGGAAACATTAGAAAAGCAAACCCCTACTGAGTCAACTTACACAATGCTCTCCTACCTGACCTGCTTCTCTGCAGCCCTCTTGCTAGCAGACAGGTTTCCGCCCACGTGCGCCGCTGCCTGCACCCCTTGCAATGCGTCTCGCCAGCTTCTCTTTCTCAGATCGCGTCCCTCCTATACATCTTACTAGGTAATCTGACTAAATTGCTCCTCAGGTCAGGTGGCTCCACGGTTTCATTTTTCCATGGTATGTCTATGGCCCACTAACTAATGACTGAGCACCTTAGCCAAGATCTCTTCTGGCAGGAAGGACTCAGGCAGCCTTCCCCAAGAAGCAACATGTGAGCCAAGGATTTTGACAATTAGAGATATGAATGTAGACTATAAAAGCAATGTGCAAAGAGAAAATGGGAAAATGTAATTGCCAAGTGGAGGACCAAGAATAGGCTTTTGAGATGGACAGAAGATGAGGCAGGAGAACTGGTTCATTACTGCATTCTACTATTATATTCTGAGAGTCCATTGTTCACGTGTATGAACCAAGATGCTAGGCAGTGCACTACATACAAGACTCTCAACGCTGTTATGGCAGAGATGTTGTGTACGTGCATAACTACAACACAGGGCAAGTATGATATGCCCCACAGAAGTGATATAGCGTGATAGGAATTCGGAGAAGGGAGAGATAATACTCTTCTAGATATCCTTTTATTGAAATACAGCAACTTTAAGTGATATATGATAAGTACTTAAAAATAGTCCAGAATGTTTTGAGAATTCTGAGAAAAGCACGATCTTTTCTCACCCACAAGGGTAATAAAATGTCTTGGTGGAGAAGACAGTTTGGAAACTGGGCTTAAGAAGGAATATAATTTCCACAGATATAGATTAGGGAAAAACATTTTTAAGTAAAGGTCAAGATATGATTCAAGTCACAGAGAAGAAAAAAAAAGGGCATATTTGAAAATGATCAAATAATTTGGCTGTAACATATGGCCCGTGAAGAACAGTAAGGACATAACATGACAAAACTATAAAAACCAAATCCAACCACCTACCTAATGTTCAAATCTCGTCTCTTTTACAATCTATTCCATCTTTGAACAGCTGTGAATATTAGAAATATGATGGTGTTTACAGTCTACTGCGGAAGACAGACAATTTAACAGCCAATGACAATAAATTGTGATAAGTGCTATCATAATGGCAATGCAAGGTGATTTGCAACCCAGAACAAGGATAGGAAAAGCTCCCCAGCTAGGATGCTAAGCTAGACCTGGAAGATAATTGAGAGTCAGCCAGGCAAAAGAAATGGGGATTCGTCAGACCAGGTGGCCAGCATATGCCAAGACCTGAAGCCGGAGGGCAAGATTTGTTCCAGGGACTGAAAGAAGTCAAGCCACGCTGGAACTTAGAGGGAAAGGAGAATATTAAAAGAATAAAATGAAGAGGTAGAAAGCAGGCCTTGAAATGCTTCATAAACCACTTTAAAGTTTTTGTATTTTTTAAGGAATCAAGTTCCTGGCATCGCTAGGAAACCATTGAAGAGCTTGGAATGGAATAGTGACCTGATTGAATTCTTATTTTAAAGTTTCACTCTAGCCCTGGCTGTGTGGCTCAGTTGGTTGGGCATCGTCCCGTGCACTGAAAGGTTGCCAGTTTGATTCCTGGTCAGGGCATATGCCAGGGTTTCAGGCTTGATCCCCAGTACAGGGTGTGCAGGAGGCAGTGGATTGATGTTTCTCTCTCACATCCATGTTTCTCTCCCTCTCCCTTCCTCTCTCTTTAAGAAACAATTTTTAAAAATACTTTAAGCCGAAACCGGTTTGGCTCAGTGGATAGAGCGTCGGCCTGCGGACTCAAGGGTCCCAGGTTCGATTCCGGTCAAGGGCATGTACCTTGGTTGCGGGCACATCCCCAGTAGGGGGTGTGCAAGAGGCAGCTGATCGATGTTTCTCTCTCATCGATGTTTCTAGCTCTCTATCCCTCTCTCTTCCTCTCTGTAAAAATCAATAAAATATATTAAAAAAAAAAATACTTTAAAATCGGAAGAAAAATCACTCTAACTGCCCTAGGGGAGAGTGTGGAGTGCAACAATAGCTGAGAAAGTAGAGCAGTTGGGAACCGTATGTGACAGTAGAGATATAGTCCTAGTCTCTGGTAGTAGCAGCAGAGAAAGAAGGAGGTGGAAATATTCTAGAGACAGTTGTGGTGAGAATGATGTCTGAGTCTAGGCTTGAGCAATTTTCTTAAGTATTTAGTGTAAGTGAAATTATGAAAGTTAATAAAATTATTTAAGAAATAAATGAGTCTACTTAGCAGAAAATAAAGCCTGGACATAGAACCCTGAAGAAAATCAACATTTGATCAAAGCACAGAAGAGCCAGCCCAAGCTAGGTGGATCAATTAGTTGAAGCATCGTGCTATGCACCAAAATGGTTGTGGGTTTGATCCCCAGTTCGGGCAAAACCAATGGACATTTCTCTCTCACATTGATGTTTCTCTCTCTCTCTCTCTCTCTCTCTCTTTCTCTCTCTCTCTCTCTCTTTCTCTCATTAGTCCTGGAGAGAGGATTAAAAAATAAAATAAAGGACAGAAGACCTAGCTAAAAGAGAATGTGGAAGAAAAACTATAGGAGTAAGTAGTCTTAGAGTCAGAAAAGAGAGTATTTCAACACACAGTGGTCAATATTTTCAAATGCCACTCAGCAAAGAAAAAGTACCCATTAGAATTAGCAACATGAAGGTACTCAGGACAGTATTGGCAAGAACAGTGTTGAGGAGAGCAGTGGAGACTGAAGCCAGGCTGCTGGTGGTGAAAGAATAAGTGAAAGGTCATATACACTGCTCTTCCAAGGAATGTGGTGAGGAAAGAGGAGATGAAAGGAGTACTATCTAGAGAGAAAAAAAATAGGGTCCGAGGAGGCTGTTTGTTTTCAAGAGAGGAGAAACTTGAGCACATTTAAATGAAAATCCTTCCTATTGGAGGGATCCAGTAATGAGGCCAAAGTTGAAGTACACTAGCAAGTAGGTACCCGAAAGGTAAAAAGGGGTGGGATCCAGGGCACCATTTGTCTTCGATAGGAGAAAAGACCCCTTTTATTGTGACTACATAGACAAGTGTAAGGATGAGCATGCATGCAAGTAAATTTCTATGTTCAGTTGCAGGATGTTTAGTGACAGCTCTGCTGGATTCTATTTTCTATAAGACGGAGGAAGAAGATCACTGGGGAGGGTTAAGTGTCAGAGATTTTAGAATAAACAGGAGCAACACAGTTGGACTGGTGGCTTTGAGCACTCAGCTGAGGCTAGAGTCCATGATCTTTCTGTGGCCTGAGCTGTATGTACAATTGTAATCTTTTTCAATCATTCTCAGCAGCTTCTGTGCAGCCACAGAAAGACTGATAGTTGGATTTAACTTCAGTTGTAGATTTGATGCAAGTATGAAGAAACAGCTCTGTGACCATTCAATGTGGTACTAAACAGAAGTTAACTTTCATGGAGTGTCCCAGTGGAATATGAAATATAGAGGGAGGCCATATTATTTAGGGTAAATAATGCTACCTGTTACTTAAAAAATTGCCCACCCCCACCCCAGCAAACCTCAGTGACTTAACAAAATACATTATTTTGTGTTCACATAAATTTCAAAGACAAACAGAAAGTTGTCTTCCGTGACTCAGACCCCAGGTTTCTTTTATCTGGCTCTCTAATGCCCCAGGACTTTGGAGTTCTCCAGTGGTTCTTCTGTAAGCAGCTGGCAGATGAGGTAGGGCAAAAACATGGAGAATTGTGGGAGTTTTAATGCACCGGATCTAGAAGTAGCGCTCATCACTTCCACCCACATTCCACTGGCGCGTCATGTGGCCACATTGAAACAGTTCAGTTTTTTTATGATTTTTTAAATCTTTATTGTTGAAAGTATTACATATGCTCCCTTTATTCACCCATTGACCTCTTCTAGCCTGCCCCCATCCCCCATCCCAGGCCTTCACCTCCCTATTGTCTGTGTCCATGGATTATGCATATACGCATACAAGTTCTTTCATTAATCTCTTCCCACCCACCTTCCCTCTGAGATTCCACAGTCTGTTTCATGCTTCTATGTCTCTGGATCTATTTTGTTCATCAGTTTATTCTGTTCATTAGATTCCACATATGACTGAGTGAACAGTTTTGATAAGCATTTGACTTGACTGCTGCCATGGATGCACAGAGTCAAGGAAGCTCTGTAATAATCTAAACATGAAAGAATAACAGGCTAAATAAATACACAAAACAGTGGAAATAAAAAGAAAAGCACATTGATTTTTTTCTGAAAAAATTAAAAGAATTTGGTGATTGCTTAGATTAAGGATGGTAAACAAGGTTCTGTCTAACACAGCATTTAAAAAGTTATGAGGTCAGCCCTAGCCGGCTTGGCTCAGTGGATAGAGCGTTGGCCTGCAGACCAAAGGGTCCCGGGTTTGAGTCCTGTCAAGAGCATGAACCTTGGTTGCAGGCTCTTCCCTAGCCTGGGCCCTGGTCAGGGTGCATGCAGGAGGCAACCAATCGATGTGCTTCTCTCACACAGATATTTCTCTGTCTTTCCCTCTCTCTTCCACTCTCTGAAAATCAATGGAAAAATATCCTCGAGTAAGGATAAAAAAATAAATAAAATAAAATAAATTATGAGGTCAAAATCCAGGGTCAGTGAAGTCTACCCAAACCATCCTATTGAAACTTATGACCCCTTCTCCCAACATGTCCCATTTCCTCTTACATGGCTCAATTATTTTTCAAAACACATATGACCTTCCTGCATACTGTTGCATTTACTTAGTATTGTCTTCCCTAGTCCACTATAATATAAGCAAACCGAGGGAAGGTGTTTTCACTATTTTATTCATTGCTTTTTCTTTAGTGCCTAAAACACTAAAGAAATGACACACCCCCCCCTTTCACCTCTGAGGGGGGGTATCATTGAATTATTAGTTTGAATGATTGAATGTCATGAGATTAACAAGGTCCATTCTGAAAAGGCCAAGTTGAAATTCAAAATACACACACATATTTACTAGTTCTGGCTTAGCTGCAGAAAGTGAAGGAAGATTCAAACAACGTGACAGAGATTCAAGGCTGGGTGTCTGGAAGAACAGTCAACTCAGTGAGAGTATTTTGTACATGGAGTAAATAAGATATTTCATTTCAGAAATATCATATTTGAAATGAAGGTAAAATAACCAGGTGGATATATAGGGTGGGTCAAAAGTAGGTTAACAGTTGTGAGTACATGAAACAGTTTATTCTTGTATTATTATTTATTTATCATTGTATTATTTTCCATATGAACAGCTGTAAACCTACTTTTGAGCCACCCTGTATTCAGCAGGACATTAAAATGTAAAACCTGGGTTTAGCCAACACATTCAGAATTGAAGTCTCAAAGTAAGAAGATGGAAAGTTATTTAATGGGCCACGGAAATTTTTGAGTAGTCAAATTATATGACCTAAATCTAAAAGATATTTGAGGATAATTTATCTATTGACTTTCTATTGGATAAAATAACAATATCACAACTTAATTCTACCAAAAATATTCTTAAAAGAAAAATACTTATGGCATTATTTAAATAAACATCAAGTGTACTTATAGAAAGTGTACTATATATATACACACACAGAAGAAATTTAAAACTTTTCTCACGGTTCTCAGGTTGAAAAATGATCAGCAGCTATGCCCTCTTGTGGTGTTTCTGGATAAAAACAGGACAACAGCTCCAGGAGTCCTGAATTGAACTAGTTACTCTTTGACCACAAGGTGGAAGAAGAATCCTCTTTTTATTATTTTTATCTGTGTCCTTGGAGAAACAAAGAAATACCCTTTTTTCTCCTCACAATCTTTCTCTTCTTCATATCTATCCTATCCTCAAAGTAATAGCTGAAACAAGTGGATATTAGCAAAATCTGGCTCAACAAATACAAATGCCAGATAGATGACCTAAAGTTTTTATAGTTCAAATTTTCAGTAAATAACAAGATAAATCCTTTTAATTGCTATTCTAAATGTTTACATTTTTTATTTTATCTAAATTAGTTGCTATGAAATTTAATAGGAAATAAGTAAAAATATATTAATGTCATATCTATATATAAAAACATTTACAAATATTAAAAATAATGTCTAAGCTCCACACAACTAAGAAACAGGTTTTTTAAATTAAAAAATGCTAATGTTCCAGTTTTGACTTCACTTCATTGAATAGTTAGCCTGATATTGAGCTAATGCTGCCTCCTATTCATATACCAAAAGGTAACTTAGCCAATGACCCCAATGTGATCTTGGTCAAAATCAATTTTCCAATCCAGCACACAGCACAGAAAAAAATTACATTTCTATAACATTTTTGGTGTCATATTTTTCCAATTTTTCTTTATAAAATATTTACTGAAATTAAAGTAAAATACCCGCATGGTCCTGTATATTTTTATCCCCATTAGAATATTATGGGACCTTTGAATTTTGGAGGCTAATTGTTATATAAGATTTAAATATCCACAGACTCTCTAAAACTGATAAAGTATGAGTTTCAGAAGTATCTAAACCTCTAGAGAATTTTATAAAATTCCAAACACTTTAGCAAATATCAAAAAGCTGAATAGTTTCTCTGTTTATAGCCAAAATAATAATAACAGTGGTTTCCCTTAATTTTCTTTAGAACACACTAGTACAATGAACATGAATGACTCAATAGACTTAATATGATTATTTAGAAGCTCAGATAGAAAATAAGGTAAAATAAAAACAGTCCTTAACTTACAAAAAATTCAATTTCCAGAAGCTCACTTACAAGTCACTTATTTTGAACACATGGTTATGTTATTTCATAGGGAGTAAAGAAAGGTATATATAATGGTTGCTTTTTAGGCTAGCCTATTATTTTATTCTAGAGGCCTGGTGCATGGATTCGTGCACCAGTGTGGTACCTCAGCCTGGCCTGTGCCCTCTCACAATCCTGGACCCCTCAGGGGATGTCAGAGGCCCGATCCACAGATTCGGCCTGATCCCCGTGCATCGGGCCTCTAGTATGCATATAAGATCTTTAGTTAATCTCTTCCCGCCCACTCCCTCTCACCTCTTCCCTCTGAGATTCATCAGTCTGTTCCATGTTTCCATGCCTATGCAGTGAGCATCTGCCCCCTGGTGGTCAGTGCACATCATAACTACCGATTGAAGTGTCAAATGGTCGAATGGTTGAATGGTTGCTTAGGCTTTTATATTTATAGACTAGAGGCCCTGTGCATGAAATTCATGCATGGGGGGGTCCCTCAGTCTGGCCTGCACTCTCTCACAATCTGGGACTGATAGCTCCTAACCACTCGCCTGCCTGCCTGCCTGATTGCCCATAACTGCTTGCCTGCCTGCCTGCCTGATCACCCCTATCTACTCTGCCTGCCTGCCTGATTGCCCCTAACTGCTCGCTTGCCTGCCTGATCACCCCTAACCACTCGCCTGCCTGCTTGTTAGCCCCTAACCACTCTGCCTGCCTGCCTGATCGCCCCTAACTACCTCTGCCTCAGCCCCCGCAGCTTCGTCCAGAAAGACATCAGGAAGGTGGTTCGGCTGTCTGGCCTAATTAGCATATTATGCTTTTATTGTTATAAATTATTGAAATGTCTTTATTAAAATTTTCAAAATCAATATTTTTACATTAAATATGTTCTGTACAAAGAGAAAATACAATAATATGAAAGAGCATAAAATTTTAAATATTTTTTGAATACTGGTATCCTGAGAAAATAGACTTAGTGTCATTATCGAGAGTCTAAAAGCTGGGGTTTAAATCTATCATTTGTCAGCTGGGTTACCCTAGACAACTTAGTGAATGTCTCTGTGTTTTATTTTCCTCATGCATAAAATGGGAACAGTAATAGAACATTCCTCATAGTATTGTTGAAAGGATATAATGTCTTAACATTAAATGCAAAGCATTTAAAACAGTTTCTTATTCACAATATGCTCAAAATAGTGTCACAGTGTTATTCTAGATACATTTCTGTTTCATATAATGCAAGAGTTAATAAAAGGTAGAGATTTGCAAGAGTAAGATAAGGTAAATGCTAACATTTTTATCTTCTAATCCAGTTCTATAAGATCTTTATTGAAAGAGATGTACAAATGAAAATATAGCTATTGATCACTCTGATACTTTATAATTTTGGACAATCTTGGGAACATTTTTAATATAAAGTAAAAAAGTTTTAAAACATTAAGATTTAGAACTATACATTTTATCCCCCCAAAAAGAAACTTTTAAATTAAATCTGCCATAATAAAAAAGAAAGGTTGCTATCGTTAAAGAGATTTTTGGTTTTTTTTAAGGTTTTAATCCACTAAAAATGTGTTCATTTTCCAAATTAAAATAGAAACAGAAAAAGAGATAGACGCAGTTTCTGGCAGGATAGACAATTGATGTTAGTTGAAGGGGTGATAAATACAAGACTGCACTAAACGAGTCCTTTCTTTTCCTTTCTTCAATTGCTCTTTGGAGGAAAGATTAACTTTTGTCCTATTACATTGTAACTCCTTGCTGTCTTCTACAAAGCCAGGTGGTGGCGCTGTGGTACCATTTGTCAAGATTTCGCTTTAAATCCTCAGTCTTTTCTAACTAATACTGTTTTGTGAAGACACAAACCCTCTTTTGGAAAAGAAATTATTTTAAACATGCTTTATTCTTCTCTTTAGTGATAGGTAAGCCAACCATTTAAGTCTTTGAGGTTATTTTAATGTTTACTGTCTTTACAAAGATGTATCTAAAACTTACAAACAGCCCGGCTGGTATGCTCAGTGGTTGAGCATGGACCCATGAACCAAGAGGTCTCCCCCCATCCCAGGCCAGAGCACATGCCTGAGTTACAGACTCAATACCCAGTAGGGGATTTTTCTATCTCTCTACCGCCCTTCCTCTCTCTCCAAAATCAATAAAATATATATACAAAATAAAACCTATAACCATGGTGACTTATAGTGTACTTTCTAAAAGACTGAGAGCAAGTGGTGGTATTCTGTGTTGTTGTTTTCTTGGGCCATCAATATAAAAATAAAAATAAACAAATATATTTTGTCCAATTTATTTTTTAGATATCCATGATTTATATATAAGGTATATAACACCTCCAAACCATTGCCCAAATGGCCAGGTTAAAAAAAAATTAATAAAAATACAGGCTTTTCTCAGCCAATGCAAATTCAGTTTTAATCCAGTTCTCTCTCTAACCCTCTAAACTTGGGGAGAATGCTTTTTCCTCCTGAAAGATGTTTTGAGGTTAGTTTGGTGATGTCCACACATTCCTGCCTCTAATTAGAACACCCAGTCTTCTCTTACATACTCTGTTGATCTTAAACCACCTTTTCCTGGATGTCAGGGTTTCATTTGGCCTATACTCCAAACTGAAAATTGAGTTGGTTGATGCAAAATTATGAATTGGGCCATTTTCTTCCCCATCTACATTACTATCAGTATTTTTCTTTCACCTTTGGCCATCCAGGATAAAAATGATGCTGGGTAACCCTACTTCACCCCTGACCCCCTTTATTCTGTGTAGAGGGAACATCAGGACAACATAAATCAGTGCAAATGTTGGAACTCTAGGTCCCTGTAGACATATTGCAGGTGAGAAAATGAAGCCCAAGAAGGAAGACCCATCCAAAAAAAATCCAATATGGTGCCCCAACCAGTTTGGCTTAGTGGATAGAGCATCGGCCTGCGGACTGAAAGGTCACAGGTTTGATTCCAGTCAAGGGCATGTACCTTGGTTGTGGGCACATCCCCAGTAGGAGGTGTGCAGGAGGCAGCTGGTCGATGTTTCTCTCTCATCGATATTTCTAACTTTCTATCCCTCTCCCTTCCTCTCTGTAAAAAAATCAATAAAATGTATTTTTTTAAAAAGCCAATATGGGCCCGGCTGGTGTGGCTCAGTAGTTGAGTGTCAACACAGGAAACAAGAGGTCGAGTGTCGATACTAATCAATGCACATACCAGGGTTGCAGGCTCGATTCCCAGTGGGGAGTGTGCAGGAGGCAGCCGATTGATGATGTTTCTCTCTCATTGATCCCTCTCCCTCCTCTCTCTCTAAAAATCAATAAGAGCATTTTTTTTTTTAATAAAAGGTAATATGTAGCCCTGGCCGGGTAGCTCAGTTGGTTAGAGGCATCGTCTGGATATGCCAAGGTTGTGGGTTCAATCCCCCCAGTCAGGGCACATGCAAGAATCACCAATGAAATAAGTAGAACAACAAATCAATGTTCCTCTCTCTCTCTCTCTCAAAAAGTAATTTTTAAAAAAGACAATATGCAATGGTAGAATCTATACATCAAGGGCATCTGTGACCCTCAGCACCACCCATGTTATCTTGATGAATGATAGAGGGAGGGAAGAGAAATCCCTGATGGTTGATGAGGGCCTCAGCTGGAGATGTCACCTGTTTTTCTGTCCAATGGCACATCTACTGCCCCTGACAGGCCCTTCAAAGCACTGGGCTTCAGCCCTAGCCGGTTTTGCTCAGTGGATAGAGCGTCGGCCTACGGGCTGAAGGGTCCCGGTTTTGATTCTGGTCAAGGGCACATGCCTGGGTTGTGGGCTTAATCCCCAGTAGGGGGCGTGCAGGAGGCAACCAGTCAATGATTCTCTCTCATCATTGATGTTTCTATCTCTCTGTCCCTCTCTCTTCCTCTCTAAAATCAATAAAATTATATATTTTTAAAAAGCACTGGGCTTCAGCTTTCATTAACTTTGCCACCTCTTCTAGGTAAATTGTGAAGCAGGGTTTACTCAATTGTGCGCAATCCTCTTTAACTACTATTTTAAGCTATTTTTTCTGGTGGACACTCTGTTCTTTTCCAAACAAAACTTTAGTTGATTCCCAATATGCCAAATAAACTAAAGCAGTATTTTAAACATAAATTTACTTTATAGCTTAAAATTTATGAAGCTTACTTATTAAAAAAGAAATAAGTAATGAAAATGGATTATTGTTCTAGACCAAAGACTGAATATTCACCTTACTTTGGTGTTTTGATGGGCCCACATACAAAGCAGTGCAGGAAGTCCTCAGTGTTGTCAATTGCTTCTTGGAAACTGTGACTAAGCAAAATGATGTATAAGAAAACCAATTTTACGAAGGGCTAATAAATATAAAGAGCAGTGAAGTTCCTACGGTATATTTTTGGTCCCAAAACATCAGTAAACTTCTAAATAAATTTCCCAAATACATCTAATATTAAACACATGGAAATAAATGTGATCTATACATACATTTAAGGAAGATGAATAGAAACAAGTGAGATAATTATTTTCCAGCTCAAGGTTGCAGCTCAGGGAGCCTTTCCCAGCGGCTATGGGCACAAGGCAAGACCCTGGACATCACAGGGCACTCATACAAACCCACACTCACCCACCTTGGGACAACATAGATATGCCATTCACGGCCGTGCACATCTTTGGGATGTGTGAGGAAACCGGAGTTTCTGGGAAACATCCACACAGACATTGGGAGAACATGCAAACCCCACACAGACAGTGGCCCCCAGTCAGAAACTGAACTTTTTTCTCATCAACATTATAGCCAAACAATGTTATTCAAGGACCTTCTGTATAAGAAAATATCTATAACATAGAATTTGAGAGAAAACATTCTTAACCTGCTTTGATGATGCTCTACTTAGCTATAAGACAAAAACAAAATTACACCTGAGAAATTAGATTCTAATCACGAAGGTAAAGATTGATCTATAAGGCACTTTAAAAGCTATTGTTCTAGAAGTATGCCCTGACTTTTTGTTGTTGTTGCCTAATTCCATTTTGTTAGGCAATATCCAATGCTATTACGAGTATGTGGAGTTTGTCATAAATAAGAGAATTTTTTTCTACTCACTTCTATGAGAATTCAGATCTTCGTTAAACATGTTTTGTTTAGCTATATTAACAATGTCTTTTCTCTCTATTTCTGTTACCTTAGTTCTAATCATCTTCTAAAATTGTAATACTGAGATACACTTAAAAACAAATTATTTAAGAGGACATCTCCCAAAATCCCACGATGCTACTTAGTACTTTTGTGAACAAGACACGTAACTCAGAAAGATGTTGCTGATGAACAATAAGGTGAGCTGAGCTGGGAGCTCCAGCAGCCCCAGGGATGGAGGAGAAAGCAGAGGAAATACCAGGAACACCCTCCCTTCCCAGCATGCTCTCCTCTCCCAGTTAGCACATCTTGGCCTCTCCTCTCTAGCTTATAAAATAAAATAAAATAAAATAAAATAAAATAAAATAAAATAAAATAAAATAAAATAAAATAAAATAAAACAAAATAAGAAACGTAGGTGAGAAGAGGGAAAGTGTCAAGACTCCAGCCTTTTCTCTGGGGCCAGTTCTGGGTTATCTTCATAAACAAACTCCTGAGAATTCTCTTTAAAAGATGAAGGCTTTCTTGTCTTTCCCATTTGCAAAGACTGTGATTTACCTGATTGCAGATTGTCTTGAGGGACACTGTGAATAAGATGACAGAATATAGTTTGTTTCCATCGTAAATGCTTTCCCAAACTAGACAATCAAACTCCTAGCAGAATCCTATCAGCGCGCCCCTAACCCTGAGCATAAACGGTAGGTTCCTTTCGGATGGCAGTGATAGGTCTGTGGAGTTTTATTTCCAGGGAGACAGGGCAGCATTTGCTGCTATGCAGACTGAATAATGTTGGAAGCCAACATCATGTCACATTTTGTGTGCACTTTCCAAAGATTAATCCAAGCGTTACAAATGGGACACAGACTGCCATTGTCCCGGGGACACTTTAATAACCCACACCTACAATATTCAACCTGTTGTTTGCATAGGGACAACGTTGGGACACAAAAACCCACCAGAACGACTTGGGGAAAGGAGCCGCGGCGAGGCAGAGACCCAGGCGCCAGGGCACCTCCACATTTCATCTTTCATGGCAAATGAGTCTGTTTGGAGTTTATTTATGCCTGAGGATGGGGGTCGCGCCACTTGCTCGCTTCAAAGCTCTTCGGAGAGCCCGCCTTAAATCTGCTGCGCTAAGTCACTTTCTTCCTCCTGTTGCACTTTCAGCCCGCTTGCCAACTTGCAGATAATTTTTGTTTTGTTTTGCATAATGCAGCTCAAATTAAATAACATGGCCACATGCCCTCAGGATTTAAATTGTGCCTGGCCATTCCTCCCCATCCCCCTCCTCGCCTTCCAATCCCTGGCATCTGTTGTTCTCCTAGGATATTCTTGGAGAGTGGAGGACTCGGGAGAAACTTCAGGATGCGAACATTGCGGGAGGAAGATCAGAAGAACTAATAATTTTCATGCTCCCCAATTCCTCATTGTTAAGTACTCCCATAACATTTTTAATTATTATTATCACCTTATTTACTTTGGGAAACAAAATCTAATGGCCTAGTAGATCCGAACTGATAACTAAGTTCCACAGTGAGGTTAAAATATCACTAACATTTTTCATGTAAGAAGACGTTTTTTTAGTATAGAGATTCAAATATTTAAGAACACAATGAGCAGAATCATAAATAGTTATGATATATTTAATCCAAAGTATTTTGAACAGTACTAAAGGTAATTTTTCTCATAATGCATTGCTATCTTAGGATATAGTGGCATGTCTGTAAAAGAAGGAAACATTCAAAAATTAGAGAAGTTTTTGAAGAAAAATACTTTGGGGAACTCATAATAAGGCTAAAAAAATTTACAGGAACATCATGAAGGAAAGGATTGTGTATTACTATATATATAATACGTATCAAAAGGAAATTATATACAATTCCTTATTTTCCACTTTAATGACAGGTTTTCATATGTGAAAAATTACAAGAGACAGAAGAAATAAACTGAAAGCTAACACTGTATATTTTGCCAAAAAAACATACTCCTGCAATTTAAACTTAAACTTGGTACTTATTTAAATAAGTATCACTAAATCCTTAATAATATAACATTTCAAATTTACCTTTAGAGCTTAATTTAAATTATTGTATTTCTCTGTAATATTTTTATTATCATTCTTAAAATCAGCAGAGTGATAAAGGTTTCTTCTTCTGTAAATATTACTAATCTTGAGATATGAACATTTGATTTACATGATGCAGTTAAGAGTCTTAAAAGCAAGTATGTCAAAAGCACGTAGTTCATGTGAAACCCAGGTGTATGTTACTTTGACTTCCTAAGCTTAGTTTGAGGCAGTGATTGACCTGGAGAGGGGGGAAGAGTTGAGGGTGTGTGTGGAAGGATCCAAGTTTGTTCTCTCTCAGGGGCAGCAAGACTGAAATAAAGGTGTCGCCTAAGCCACATTCCTTTCTGGAGCCGGAGGTCTTCCAAGTTTACTTGTTGGAGGAACCCAGTTCCTTGCAGTTGCAGGTCGGAGGCCTCTGTTCTCTTGCTGGTTATGATTGGTCAAGGCCACTCCCAGCTCCCACAGGCTGCCCACAGCTCCTTTCCACTTGGCCATTTCCATAGCTCTCCTAGGCTTCCAATCTCTCCAACCTCTGGCGGGGCCTAGTCCCTTGTAAGGGCTCACCTGACTAGGCCAGGTCCAACCAAATCATCTGATTTTTGCTTAACTGAAATTTAAGTGACTTAGTCACCCAAGCACGGGGGTGATATTCCATCATATTCACAGGTCCTGCCTACACGCAGGGGAGGGGATTGCCGAGAACTCGTACAGCAGGTGGGAATTTCGAGGGCCCTCTTAGCATTCTCCCTACCACACAGTTCATTACAGACAGGGAAACCTTCCTGAAGGACAGAAAGTAAGAGAAAGGGAAGGGAGGTCAGAAAAGGCTGCCCTGGAGACTTGCAGGGCAAAGAACGAGCCTTCATGGGAACGCACTTCAAAAGGGTATTGTGTTGCTATTCAAACTCAGTGTTATTCATCATTACTAATACAGTAATTATTAGTATAATTAATTATGTAATATTATAATTCCACTTATATGTCGAAGTACATACTGATTTTCATAACAAAGTACATTGCTACTCCTAATGCATATTTTTAAATAGAACGTATTTCACTAGAAGCTCTGGTTTAGTTCCCCCAGGACAGAGAACTGGGGATGTGTGTGAGCTGTGAGCCCCTGCAGAGAAATGTCTCAGTAGCTACTGGTGGGAAGGCGTGGAGACGGTTCGTCCTTGGAAAGATGCATAGAAAGTCCCTTACAAAGTAACAATTATAATTTCATCTTGGTGGTGGCTGTGTTCAAAACCTCTTATGCCATTTGGGGTGGGTTGCTTTTGAAATACAAATGTATGTTCTGCTTTCTGCAGTTCTCCCTCCTTCCCGACTTCAAGCAGGCACAGAGCTGCCTCGTGTCTCTCTGCCTGGGGATTTTGCAAAGTGGAAAGGAGAGCTTGCAGGGGTACCTCCTGCCTTTGGTGCAAACTTAAAGTTAGCAGAGAGGTAATGTAGGAGACCTGGAGAGGCAAAGCTGCCAGAGTTACTCTGAGAGCATTACTAGTAAGAAGGAAGAGGGACAAAAATTTCCCAAAAATAGGAGGGGAGGGGGCGCAGTGGGTTGGGGAGAGGGAGCTGTCAGTGAAAGGGGATCTTGAGAAGGGAGCTCCGTAGTGCAGGCTGCAATCTCCCCCAAATAATCCCAACTGCAACACAGGAACAGAAGCAGCAAAGCCTTTGGACTTGAAAGGCACATTCCCCTCTTTCTGGGATGTGCGTGTCTCATTAGAAAACCAATGTGGACCCAGGACTCCAGGAACTTCCTGGACATGGTGGCAGTGTTCAAGGACCCAGGACCTTGGCACAAACTCCACTGGAGAGCACGTGTGGGGGAGACAGTGAGGAGCCTCCCTAACGACTGTGATTGAATTCGCAGAGTCCAATTTAAATTACACGTGAGTTTGTAGACCATGCATTGTGCACAGGACGTTGACTCCTTATTTATCAGGTGCACCAGGAAACTGCAACAAATTCTGTTCTCATTCAGGAAGCAGAATTGCTCTTAAATTACTGACAACTTAGTATAAGGTTTGCTAGTTCAGATGATTTGAAGCATGCCTATACCTTCGAGACTTGGCTTCCTCTATGGTCTCAGGTGCCACCTCCCACCCTCGGAATGGAGATGGTGTAGAAGAAAGAGAGTTGGACCTGTAAGCCAGAGTCCTGGGTTTATTCATGTGGCAATCGTTTATTAAGCTGTTTATTATCCAAGCAGGCTGGGCTTACAAAGACAACGCCACTTCCTGCCCTTTATCCCAGAGTGGAGAAAAGGGAGAGAGAGAGAAGCAGGTTATAAGATGGTATGCACAGTGGTTACTCATTATGGCTCAGAAATCAGGAGACCGGAGTTCAAGTCTCAGCTCTTCCACTGCTGGCTTAGCTGTCCGATCTCAGGCAAATCATTTGGTGATCCTAAACGTAATTATCTCATTCATTTAGTTTTTCCAATTGTAGAATCTATTAATGATTCCTAACTCATGGTTTTGAGAGAGAGTGTTTATGAAATTTTATTATTGTAAATAAGTCTTTGCAATGGAATATCTTAAATACTCTGGTATTATATTTATGGACTCTATATGGGTTCCTTCAGGCAACACATCTTTGTTGAGAACCTACTATGCTATTTGATCTGAGTGACAAAAGTCATGTAAGGTCTCTAAGACTGTCGCTTTTGTAAAGTGAGATTTTGGAATAGATGATCTCTAAAATCCTTAAAAATTAGTTGTGAGCTCAAAGGGAAACTGTACAGAACACTAGCCCAATGTTCTTTTGAAAAAGATTGAGATTACAACCACATAGAGCTATTGGAGGGGTGAGGAAATAGAAATACCAGTCAAAGAAGAGAAAATATTAAATTGAGCTAATCAGCTATTCATTTTTAAAATAAATAATGTTTTTGGAAGCTAGCTAACACTAACATTTGAACAATTGAATCATTTCACAATTTCAGTATTGAAAGAGAAACTATGTGGTTATCTGGAAAAAGTAATCAATAAAAGTAACCAGTCAGTATTATTCGGGTAGATGTGATATCTCAAGTATACCATTTTATTCTTTACGTAATTAAGAATTAAACTTAAAATACAATTTAATTCAGTCAACTAATTTCTAATCCAATTGCTATGTTTAATTTCTGTTAAAAAAGAAAATTATTTGAAAAAATTGATAGGTGTCTGTTTTCCATGTGGTTTCTGTAAGCCTGGCTGTAATGATGTTCAGTGAGACACTCAAGAAGTCGTATAGAGGAGATAAATGGTGTTGGGAAAAGGAAATTGTGATGTGAAGAACTAAAAAAATATATATAAATCATATTTTAGTCGTCAAATAAATGGAAACATTGCTAAGCATAGAACTCATCGATCTATTTCAAATGGCTAAATTTCTCATAAATTTTACATAGTTTTAAACATTAAAAGCACTAGAGTTGGAGTTAATATGACAAGTGTTTGTCTGATACTTGGCATGCCAAATTCCAATGTCATTTTATAGGTCAAAGGTCACACCAGTGCCAAGAAGAAGGCAGAGGTAGAAAACAACTGTAACTATAGAAAGACAAGATTTCTAGCACCACTGTAATACACGCTCTGGAAGTTGCTGGGATGTGGTGTGACAGCAGCCATCCTGTGTAAACTCGGAGCCCTGTGTGCAGCTCCTGCCGAATCTGTGCCTTTCACTGACCTTTATAAACAGACTAGAGGCCCAGTGCACAGATTCATTGCACCCGTGGGGTCCCTCCATGTGGCCTGTGGGGATTGGGCCGCAGCAGGCAGCCAGGGAGGAGCCTGAGCCTGGGCCTGGCACTGCTCCCACTCATCCTGGCCTCGCTGCGCCTGGCCTCCCGATGCTGGTCCTGATCCCCAGATTGGGGAGGTGCGGGCAGCAGGAGTGTCCCCAGGAGAGGCTCGTGCTGCTGCCCCCATGAGCCCAGCATCTGGCACCCATTGGTCAGCTGAGCGGCGCTCCCGCTGTGGGAGCACACTGACCACCAGGGGGAAGCTCCTGCATTGAGTGTCTGCCCCCTGGTGGTCAGTGCATGTCATAAAGACTGGTCGACCAGTCCCTTAGGCTTTTATGTATATAGATGAGGACATACAGCTGAAAAGAGTGGCAATGTCTGATATGCTCCTGTGAATCTTATTAAATTTAGGATCAAATTGGAAGCATCCAGTTTCTAGAAATACTACGTAACATTAAGGAAAGAAACAGGATTCGTTTGTGTTGCATCAGATAAAAATACTTCCTTTGTACTCTTCTATGGGTATTTGTATTGTATCAAAAATTTGGATTTTATTTAAGTAAAATAGCCCTGTTTAACTTTCCAGATAGCATTTAAATGAGTATTGTGAATTCCCAGCCTTTTCTATTATCAAAGAAGTTTTTCTTACGTTATTTATAGATATTTATGCAAATACTCATAAACAGCAATATGGGTACATGTAGAAGGAACTCATGAGGTATTGCAGTTATAAAAGTTATTTTACAGTTATTCCTAATTTCTTAAAATAATCCTCCCATATCATTGTTTGAAAGATGTATTTGACCAATATTTGAATAACTGAATCATTTCAGAAACCCTTTTCTCTCTTTCTTTTAAGCTGTGGATATAAAGACCAAAGTTAAAATGAACTTCAGCAATTAGCTGGTTGATTGGTTATCTAAGCATAAAATGCCTTGGAAAAATGCTGAATGAATTCAGTGAAACCACTAATTATTTTCCTACAAGTTCATAGATAATGTCATTAGCACACACACATAAACAGCACTCAAGTCATTTACTAAACTGAATCTACTTGTGTTCAAGAAACTCAACTGTTTTCTGGTTAAATTTCTATTTTTTTCTGTATCTTTTTCAGTGAGTGACATGCTATTTTTCAGTAGGCCTAGCAATATACAAACATGAGAGTAAACTCGCCTATTTATATAAAAATAAACAATACACCTAATTAATATAGATTTCTTTTCTAAATCAAACAAACCAGATAAATATAAAATTTCTAGTAGTTTGCTTTTTCAACTGTTTTGGTTTTTAAAAAGTTTTCTTCGTGAGACCTGGATAAAAATTGAATATAACTATTATTTGAACATTTTAAGGGTATAAGTTTGTGTGTGTATAAACTTAAACGACACTTTTTCCTTATTTTCTGTTTTTTATTTTCAGTTTCAAGTTCTAATTCAGTGACATAGTCCTGAAAGATTTGCCTCATAAAGTACAATATGTGAGTAAACAGATATTTTAAATAAAACATAACACTACTTTATTAAATTTTCTAATTTTAGAAAATAGAAATACTGATATAAGATATACAATAATTAACTCCTCCTTCGATGTAGACTTTCTATTAGATAGTGGCTTCTAACAGTAGCTTTGCATAGTTACAGCAGCATTTCCCTCAACTTTATAAACAAGTAAGTGGTTAAAGCGCTGCTCTGTCTCACATCATTTTAGTGCACCACTGAGAACCACGTACCATGAAAACCTCAGCTATGCTGATGCCATAACTGCAGTGAGACAGAAACAAATACATTTATAATTACAGTGGAAATTTGACTAAACTAACAAATCTATAAATGCATGTAGACCTATCTCAGGTTAAATTGCTGTCATGGGCTCAATCCAGGTTAAAAATCTCACCAGCTGCCTATTTTGCAATTAACTTTTATTATACATTCTCTTTAAAATCATATATTGAAACTATATTGTATGTTTGTTCCCTGTTATGTGTTTTGATGCTTTTTTTTTTTAAAGAAAGAAAAGCCAGCTTCTGGGCCTGAACCTTTCTGGCTACTGCGAAGTGGCTGTTTCAGACCTGTGCGCTTATGTTTCCGATTCCTGGGAAGTTGGCTTTGCCACAGGGCGTGCCCTGAAACACATCAAAAGAACCAAGTTCTACAAAAGAAAAAAGAAACTCAAGTAGGCTTGAACATACAAAGAGGGAGAAAGAGATGAGAAAGGGGCCAGGCAGAGTGCTGAATACAAAATGAGTTCAACCAACCCCAGGAGCTCTTCATCACTTACATTTATCTTATTCTGGAGAGCAGCGTCAAAACCAGCCCTGACATAAACCACCCACTGCCATTGACTTTGACTCCGTGTGTGTGTGTGTGTGTGTGTGTGTGTGTGTGTGTGTGTGTGTGTGTGTGATGTGCATTACACATAAAAAGAAGCAGATTTCATGAGGTATCACTGTTACCTCACAAGAATTGGAAAAAAAAATAAACATTTAAAAACACAAATTAACAAAGTACCAAGCAAATAAAGTTAGCATGTTTTCACTTAACTAATCTGTAGTGTTTATATAGAAACCTTCTAACTGTGCACTGCTTTAACCTCTTTGCTGCAGTATTTGTATTGTACCTCCTGTACTCGCTATCATAAAGCATGCGAGATTTTCCACTTCCACTTGCAATGTTTGTACATCTTTAATATTTCAGGATCGAAATTCATGCTCAAAATTTCTGCAACAAGATAGAATCTATGTGATAAATTAAAAATAATTGAAAATGTAAATGGCCCAAAATACTGAAAGAATAAATGGAAATATTTTCTGATATCTACTAATTCCATCTTTGATATCAATGCCCCCAAATTCTGACTCTCTGTGTTCCTTAAAGGTATTCCAATTGATAAGTCCCTTCCAACAAATTTTACCATACCACTGAGTCTTGAATGTCTGCACAAATTTTCTAGAGATAAAAAATATAATGTCAGGTCTGACTTCACTGTAGTCCAGCAGTGGAATTTTGGTGGTGTGAGGTACGTAAATTAACAGTGAATGGGAAGAGGTGAACTTGGAGAGAGGGAGAGAGAGAGTGAGAGAGAGAGGGAGAGAGAGAGTTTTCTTATTAGCAAGATTTAGAAACATTACACAAAACGTCAGTACAATTTTTAGTTATATAAAATGACTGTTATAAATAGTATGTGCTAGATTGTTTCCAATGCATAGGAATCTATATTATCTAATGTGATATTGATTTCCTAACAGATCAATTAAACAGTAGTGTGTATCTACCAATATTGTGATATTTATTTTACTTTGTGATCACCTAATTTCTGCTTTACTCTGTGTTATTTGTGTGTCTCTGGACTGCTGGTGCACCATTCATTATAATATAATAATTATCATCTGTTGCTTTTATTAATTGCTATTTAATATAAAAACTAAACTTTTTTTAAAAAAAAGAGTTTGCAAAAGGTCAGAAGCACGTTTAGGTGAGTGGTCAGGTTTTGATAGTCGGCTATGCCAAGCACGGCTCTGACACTTGAACAAAGGGTTTCAGTCAGCCGCTGTCTGGGTGAAAGGTAGAATCTCTGGGCCCTGTTTCCATACAGTGGAACATGCTGCCATTTCTAGTGATCTTTTAAACTCACTCCTGGACTTTTCCTCTGTTTCAGTTTTTTTCCATTTTCTTAAGCAAATAAAATCATTAACAATCTCAAACAACTGAGACAATCACGTGCTACTCAGACACATCAGTAACATCAAAATAAAGTCATGTGATTTCATTCAAATCTCCATTATGAATTATCCAGCAAGCCTGTCTTCAGAGAGAGCATGCGCGAGAGAAAGAGAAACAGAAGTGCTAAAGAAAAACCAATGAGTTGCAATTCTGAATGTTGGTAGTCCTGGTTCACGTTTTTTTCTGTCATCTAAATCAGCCCCTTTTCAAATAGACCACACAAAGTCACGGTTTACTTTTTTTTATGTGGTTGCATTTTTTTTTTTTTGGCACAATTTGTTTGTGATTAGCATTCAAACCACCGCAAAGATGCAACAAGGGAGAAAGCAGACAGAAGATTTTTCTAAAGATTAAAAGCAACATTACAAAAATAAAATAAAATAAAGTAAAGAAAATAAAACACTACACCCACCAGGTTGCATCCAGTCTCCAGAGGTTGTGTGTGATGTTTCCAGGATGAACAGCCCCTAGAGCCTCAGTGATTTGGTCAAAGAGAAAATGAAGAAAAGCACATCTTTGTGTGGCCCTCGGAATCCCACAGGTCAAATAATTCCCTCTAACTGTAGGCTTTACAAGCTGGACGGTCAGTCTCTGCCTCCCGTAGCAGCCCTGGAAGTCACGGTATTCTTAGTAGGCAGCAGCTGGCCTTGGGGCAACAACCCCAGGCCCCTGTCTTGGGTATGACCTCACTAGACGTTTCCTGCTCCCTAAGGTGTCCTGTCCTCACAGAGGAAGTCGCCCTCCACATGGCTGATGGACCTATAGTTTAACCAATATATTAATTAATACACTATTTGGAAAGCTCATCATTTATTAAATCAAGCTCTAAGCTGTTGAAGATAGAATGTTAGTGTTTTCCAATGATCATCTCACAATTCAAATATCCAAAACGTATCTTTTTTCTTCTACTGTTTCTATCTGTAAAAAAAACAAACATCCATCCCATCTCCAGAAGTGAATGAGCTCTGAGGAGGAATGGACTCTGTTAATTACTAGAAGGGTAACTCTGAAAATTTTCTGAACTTCTCCAGCCCATTTCCTTATCATTAAAATAAAAATGATAGATTCCACCTCATAGAATTACTGTGGGGAATAAATGAGATTGAATTAGAAACTAAAGCAAAGTGTCTGATACAACCTTTAACAATCACTCAATAAATTTTAGTTATTATTAAATTTAAGGAAAAAAAAAACACCTTTCACTCATGTTTCTGGATCCTTCATATCAGCCAGCCTCAGAGACCCATCGGCCCTTTTCCCTATTCTTCTTCGTGCTTTTGTTTTGGACCCTACCTCCTTGTCACCAGATTGCTTTCACAATAATTTCAATTGATCACCTGGTCGCTTTATTTCTTCAGTCCAACCTATTCATCACTGCCAGTTTGATTTTTCATAAACAATGCTTTCTGTCTACTGCTGTTATAGAAATTTTTCATTTCCTCTTTCCTACTCCTCTGCCTAGTTTTCAAGGGCCTACACCTTCTAATTCTGCTCATTATTCCCTGATACAAAATCCAATTTGTTGTAGACCATTTCCTGCCATATAATTTTCACTAATTCCCTCACATAGTCAACAAATATTTATTAAGGGCCTACCATGGACAAGATGATAGGGATGCAAATATATTCCTCCCAAGGATATAAAAATAATAAAATATTATTCTCCCTGCCATCAATGAGACTATCACAGACAATAAACAATTAACTCATGGTAATTTACCAGGTAAGAACTCTAAAGAAGTATAGGATAAATAAGAGAAAACTATACTTCTGGAACATTCTGTCCCTGGGTGGGAAGGCTTCAAGATATTAGAAGTATTAGAAGTAAATGATTACAATGTAACAAGGTATTGTTTGCCACACTTCTTCCTGCTTTTAGGAGCCATAGGACCCTAAAAGTTTGTGTATTCTTGTCCTTAATTAAAATTGCCCACAACCTGTCAAAACTCTAGCCATCCCTACAAAACGAGTCCCACCTTCTCCATGATTTCTTCCTTCATTATTCCAATACTTGATTTTCCTCTCTAGAACTATCAAATCTATTAGTCTTTATTATTTAACTTAGTGCTAGGTTATATGCAGCGTTCAGTACTGTTATTTGTTGGTGGTGGTTTTTTGTTTTTTTGTATTTTTGTAATAGATTTATCTCCCTAACTAGATTATGATCCTATTAAAGGCAGAATTCATGTCTTATAAAAGTGCGTTTTCTATTTTCCAAAGAACCAAGCTTAATTCTAAGACAACTGTAGTAACAAATAATTACTAATTGGTTAATTTGTTTATTTTTATAGGGAAAATATCTATTTTTAGAAATGAATATCTTTTTCACCTTACTTGCTAGTCCAGCATTCCCTAAAATTTGTTCTATGCAGCACCAATTATACAAGATGCTAATGAATATTACTCAAAAGCTTAACTCCATGTTGAAATGTTGGTGACATATTGAGTTAAACACAGTTAAATAAGATTATTTACTATAAGACTTCCCAGAGCCTTTTAAAGTTATATAACTTATGTCTTCAAGAGCGGTAGATATTATGTAGTGTTTCCCAAATCTGCTTACTGATAAAACCCATTTCTTGGAACTAGTGTTCACATAGCTCACTTTGTGAAATCCTGATGTCTTCTTAAGTCTTTGAAGCTAATAGCTATTTTTAGCTCAGTCAAACCATTTGCCCTGCTGACATGTGATTAATTAATTCAATTAACTGGTAAGTGCTATCAATCTACTAACACCATTAAAAACTCTTAATCCTCTCTAATTCTATAACACTAGCAAAGTTTTTGATAAGCATAAAACCAGGGCACAAATTCTCCCCAAAAGGACATGGAGGCAAGAATCACTCTGATCCCTTCTGAAGCTGGACAAAATTAAGCTTCATGATGTGTGCCCAGGTTCAAGGCTCCTGCCATTGATCTAAATGTTTCTGATTCTATTATTTATGGCTGAATCATGAGGACTACCCCTTAGGCTTCAAGAACAGAGGAGTTCCTTAGTTAAGAGCACATATTTAAATGAGTAAGTTAGAATGCATTTAATAATATCAAATTTAATTAATGATTACAACTTTAGTAGGATTTATATATTTATCATTAACTATTAGTGCTTTAAAGCTCATGCATGGTCTAAAACTAATTACTTAAAGTCAAGATCTGAGATTTAAGATCTAAGGAAACAGACTCCAAAATATGTACGTGACTGATGTCAAGACCAACTTTGATAGAATGCTCCACTAACTCTCCATGTGAGGGCGATGCTGACTTTATTTTCTGGTGAAGAAATCTAAGGCCTCATCTACTGTCATCTATCAATGTATCCTAATCCAGACCTGGCTGAACTCCAAGGCTCCCCCCGAAACAGGTTCTAGGGAACCAGCAGCCAATATGCTCTGCTTTCTCATGGCTGCCTGGGGTCCAGAAAACCTAGGAAGCCCTACATGGTAGGTGTGCAACAGTTGTCATAACACTTCACTTTGTTTAAAAAGGCCCCTTAAAGTGGACAAAGCCTTATAAGTAATGATAGGACCATGGAAAGCCAAATATTGTCTGACATCAACCTTGATATAACCTTATACTTGCTTTTCCCACAGGCTTCCTCCCTGCAGAATGAAACTACAACATCTGAAAGAAGGAATTCTTGGCCTTTAAGACCATGTTTGAAACTTGGCACCATTACCTGGAGAAGCCAGGCATCCAGTCATGGCCTGCACCAATCATCACAAGTGGGAGGACCTCTGGATGACCCATAACCTCAACCAGCACCAGAGCTGCTGATCTCTTTCCTGCTATTGATTTCAGGACCCACTAACTAGATCCTGAGCACCCAAAACTGGTGAGCTGATGTATTATATCCTAAGTTTAAAATTCTTACTCACCAGGTCGTGACACCCAAAATCTTGGCTGTAATCCACCCATAGAAGAGCAACATCAGGACTGCTGCTTTCAGCCACCGGTCCTGGGTATCACTGGAGCCAGCCTATTAGCCTTGGAGGGACGGCCTATGCAGTGGATGTCTTGCCTTTATGTTCTGGTTAGGTGCATTCACGCTGCACCGCAACAGCTTTGTCCTCCAGCTTCTACCTGTTCAAGATTTACCACAGTCTCAACTATGGGTTTTGGGACTTCTGATGGCTAAAAAGATGTGGAGGACCAGGGAGAATGTGCCTTGGCAGAACTGAACCAGAAAAAGACAGAGGCCTCTTCCCAACCCTTTTTGGATCACTGGTGATTATGATTAATCATCTTTGGAGAATTTTATCATGGAGCTCTCTGCATATTACTAAAAAACATTATCTTCATATTTACCAAAATCATCCACTTTTCTCCTTGCCAATGGACATTCCCTTTACCCCCAGTGATTTTCAAATACCTACATTTTACATGGATCCCTGACTAGGGTAGAGCCACCAGTTTGAATCCACATTGAGTAAATTTGTCATTGTAAACAAAGATCACTTGAATCATGAGATTACACCCTGGAATAGCAGTGCCTGTGTATACTACCCCCCACCAAAATAACTTGAGTGTTCCTTATACCTAGCTTCACATTCATCTATAATACTCTTCCATGCAAATCAATTTCTTACAAGTAAAATATGGAAGCATTCCATGAAACATCCCAACTCCTTGAGAATTCAACCAGTTTTTGTTGAGGCCATATTACGTGCCCAGCACTGTATTAAATTCTGAGAACATAATGATGAATAAGTCACAGTGCTTGCCCCTAAAAGTTTTGTGTTCCAACAGGGAAGTCATACAATTAAACAGTGTGATAAGTGCTACAGCATTGTAATGATGGCCACAAGAATTCCCTCATCTCTGGAGCTCCTAATTGTCCAGGCTGACTCACAGATGATCTTCTAAAATGCCAAAGCAACCCACAGGCAGCAAGCCCAGGAGAACCCCTGCGAGTAGTGATCCCATGGATTCTGGTTACTAATATATTATTTTTAAACCACCTGACTTTTAAACAAGCTAGATGCTCACTTACTAAGCGCCTTCCCCGTTATGGCATCAAACTGGTAGCCCTCAGGTTGTAGTTGCTGAAAGGTGGAATCAAGCTGTGAAGTTGGAAGACATGGCTTCAAGTTTGAGTCCTGGTACTTATCATGACTGTGGGCACATCACTTAAGATCTCTAGTCTTTGGTGTCTTTCTTTGCAAAATAAAAATGAAAACATTATATACTATACCTACCTCACAGGGTTGTTGTGAGAGTCACGTGAAAATGTATGTGAAAGCACTATGTAACTTTGTTGTTTTTCAATCACCCCCTTTTTCCCTACCAGATACAATACTATAATTTACCAGGAGGATATACTCGTAACCCCGAATGGTACAAAGAAGATTAAGTACATGCATTCCTGGATCTGGCTTTAGAATGGGAATCATAATGCCTCAAAAATGACAAGGATATAATCCAGAGGACCAAATGCCACACAGACATTCCACCATTAACACACCATTAGAGCCAGACACCAGTCAGCCCTCTTGGTGGGAAGTTTTCTCCAGGGCCCATTGTAGAGAATCCACTCTGGGCCCCAGAAAACTAACCAGATAGTAATGATTGAAGGAGTTACCTGGGCTCTGGAATCACCAGCCACTCCAAGAGAGTGCATGCCTCCCATGGTAGAGCAAGACTTGGTTAAAGGAGACACTGGCCCAATTAAAAAAAACACAAACCACTCTGACTGCCTGACCTGTGATAGTTGGGCTGGCAAGGGAAACTCTTAGACATTTATTTAAAGCAAAGACTTGGTGACACATTTCTTCTTTAAGCACATTTGGTGATGCTCAGGTCAACCTGGCTCTTGCCTTTCTGATTTTGACTTGTCGATTCCCTGTCTGTCCAACAGACCTGTGATAAGATGTGTTCCCAGCTTACAAGTCTTACACACAAAACACACACACACACCCCACTGAGGAATCCACATGCCAAAGCTCCAGCCTGGTCTTCCATTTTCGGTAATTCACAATGAATTCTGGATTGGCTGGTCTCATTTGAGTTCAATCTCACTAGAGCACTCTATCCCAGGTTGGAACACTAACTCTCAGACCATGGTAGAAGTTTAAGTAGAGTTCCTATGGGGTCATTGACATCCAGTGATCATTTATGGGGAAACACACACACACACACACACACACACACACACACACACACACACACACACACAATGATTTTGTCTTTCTACTTAGAATACACCAGCTTTTTCAAAACTAAGAGCATATTATTATGGACCTTCAGGAATAGCATAAAGGTTCTATAAAAGATCTCCTGAGTGAAGAGAATGATGATTATGTAGCAAAAGATCAGACAAAATTAGCATCCCATGAGTTTTGGAATAAGATCTTAAGCCTAAATAGAAGATTGCAACTATAATTCATTCCTCAGGTTCCTAGCGCAAGGAAAGAGGTTTATAGGAAAAATATTGACTCAATGCTTATATCAGTTTTTAAAATACTTTTAAATGAAATGGAAAATAATCCACAATCTCCTTTTTGCTTAATGTCAGAATAGCTGAACCTAATATACCAACTCAGTGAACGGAGAAATTCCCAAAACGTTTCTTAAGGCTATGATATTAACTTTTCATTTTAATACACTTTAAAAATAAAAAAGTAAAAAACAGTCTTACAGTTTACAGTCATCACTTGCTGTGGGAAGGGAGCCAGAGAGACTCAGAGTACCAGCCACCCAAGGTCAGAGGCACTGAGCCAAGGGACCCAGCAAAGAGCAGGCCCAGCCAGGAAGAAAAGCTGTTGCTGAAATGACAGGCCAAGCATATGAAATAAGATGATCTTCAGGTCATGGTAGCTAAAAAAGAGGAACGGACTGATCCAAGTTGGGAAACAGATTAAGACGTTGGAGTAGGTATCAGGATGAATAGAGCTGGGCAGGAGATGGATCACTTATGAGCACATGATGTTTGCTTTACAAGTAGCCTTTCTTGTGAGCTGTCACATCACATCCTAGTTTCTTTTTCAGAAGTATTGCTGATGTCACTTACATAGCCAGCCCAAAATAGAAAACCCTTTCTTACCCACAAACATACCTTTTTATTATCTTGGTTGATATAGTTTTCTTTTTTCAGAGATTTTAAATTTTTTCATAATTTTTTTGTAAATTATTTTATCAATAAAAATTTGTCAATAAATTCTTTTCCTGGTTGAATTCTAATTCCTTCTTTGGTGATTACAAATTGATAATAAAAATTAATTACTTTAATTCATAGTTTGTCTGTCAATGTAATCCCAGGGCTACACAACAGGGAAAAGATAACTCTTCTCATAGATTACATATAAGTGAGCTAGAAGTTATTACTATAGTCAAACATCAGGCAAGGAGAGCCAAGGAGATGTTTGACAGTGACATACAGTGAATATTCCATTTTAGCCTCAATCTTCAAATTGTACCTCTTTCCAAAAGTCAGAGGTGATCAACTCTTCCACTGCTACATCAGGACGAAAAGACTGCAGAGTGAAAGACAGACCACAGGATAGAAAAGAATAATTCAGGCAGCATTTTGCAGAAAGAGGTAGCTGAATGCAAAGACCAGCCTCTTCACATAGCTGGCAGGAGTGCCAGGCTTTTCACAGAGTTCACATTAGAAGTTCCAGCAATAGATGGAACTGGGCCAGTACACACAATGGTGGGGAGAGTGAGGAAGCTTCTGAATTGAAAGACTGAACTCTGCACACTTTCAAACAGACTGAGAACTCTACTATTGGCAACAAGGACTGACCTTTTTTTTTTTTAAGTGATTGTTCTTACTGAACCTGGGAAGGCATGAGTAAGTGTGGGAAATAAAGGAAGTCAGTGGATTACAGCCCTTGGGTTAAGAATGAAGAAGATACTCTAAATGGTACCAAGACAGACAGATCCACCAGCTCTCTCTCAGGAGAGATGGAAGTCACTAACAGAGGAATATTGCTGTGTGTTCTTTCCAATATGCTGTATATATAGCTACGCTTCAATTAACTGCCTAGTAAATTGCAACTCTTTTCTATCTTTGTGTGAGTTCAGTTTTTCTCTATCAGATCTTTTTATGGTCTTTATAAAGTCCAGAAATTATAAAGAACTGCTCATTGTTAATAGAGCACCTGTTAGTATCTGAATCGGATACTTATGGTTACTATCAACATTCTAGAATGACCAACCCAAATAAACTGAATATATACAAATTACCCCCAAGAAGATGGGTATAGCAGCCCCTAGTATAAATATAATCCCGAATTTCCCATCTTTACTTCCCACAAACAAAACCAAATGTCTGTAAGCTAAAAATCTACACAGAGAATACTATGGTTTTACTAGATCAAATGTTGCAGCAACTAAACCAATCTTTTGAGAAAACTAATAAAACAAAATTCAACTTGAAGGTATTCTTTCTTTCAGTTTATGTTGATTGAGTGCCATCCATGTCCCAGACACTGTGTTAAACAATGGACATAACATAGTGAGCAACATCCCGGAGTTCGCACTCTGGAGTCAGAGAAAGAGATTAAACAAATAATTATACCAATGGATGTGTAATTACCCACTGAGATTAAGTCCCTGAAGGAAAGGAATAAGAAAAAAATGAGAGTGTATAACAAGGAAACGAACCTGTTTTTACTTAGATCCTTCAGGGCTTACTGGAAGAAGTAAAAAAGCTTAAGCTAACAGTGAGTACAAGTTTGGGGAATAGAGATGGGGACTATACAGACCATTCCACTCAGAGAGATTAGCAATCATCCTTCAGTAAGAGAAAGCAAAGCTCATCTGAGACTGAGATGCCAACGTGGCTGAATGAACTGAAAACCGGTCCAAGGGGGCCCTGAAAGCAAAGGTAAGAAGGAACCAACCCAGGCAGAGTCTTAGAGGCCTAAACGACTAAGGAACACAGTCTTCAGCCTAAAAGAATCCAAGAAGCCAAATTTAAGACCTGCAGGTTTTAGCAAGAGTCAAGTCTTTAAAAAATAAAATGCTTCCCGCACGCCCCACACAGGAGATGGAGCCCACAACCCCAGCATGTGCCCTGACCAGGAATTGAATTGTGACATCCTGATTCATAGGTCAACCATTGAGCCACACCTGATACTGTCGGGCAAGAGTCAAATTTGTTTGCCTTGTGTTGTGTTATACACATAGAGTGTTCAATATATACTCATTGAGTAGATCCAGGAAAGTTTGTTGTTGTTGTTGTTGTTTTTTGTTTTCCACAAAAATATCCCAGAGAACTGTTATTTTGTTTTCCCAAATTAAATTGACTACCAGAATCATTACTCAGAAACTCCCACTTAAAGAGGCATTCTGAGATGAACCTTCAAGTGGTGCCAAAAGTGTCCGTTATTGCAGCCTTATCAAGTGCATGGTGTACACAGAAATTGTCTTTAAAACAGACACACATACACACAAAATAAAACAGACACAAAAATTGCCCAATAACAGTTGTACAAATGAAAATATTCTGGAAGCTTCTGTGAGAGTAAATGAAGGAATCATCAGTATTTACTACTGTAGAAGAGCAAATTTAGAATGGAAAGAGGTAATAAAGGATCCTTAGAAATATAAAGATGTCCAAATTTGCATGTACACCAATAGCAAGATTAGGTTGCAGACCCTCCTCCCTCAACCCTTTCCTCAACTCTGCCTTCAGAGATAACTGTTTGGGGCAGGAATTGGTCTTCTCTTTGGCTTTCCCTGCAGACCAAGGTATAGGCTTTCTCAGTTCTGCTAAGTCGAATATCACCCACTCATCTATTTTTATTTTATAAAATTAGTTGACATCTTTCATTTGTTATTGTCTCTTTAGCCATTATCTTTGGGTTTATGCTTTTGGGTCCTTTTTCTGTCATATTAATGATTGAGGAAAGCATCTGTGTGTTTAATCTGAAACAGTTAATTGGAACGCTCTTATTGTTTTAATTTTCATTTCCTGGTTGAATATGTTTTTCATCTTTATGGACCATTTTTACTGCTCCTTCATGAATTACCTACTCTTATCTTTTGGCTGTTTTTCTATCAGGAACTAGTCATTTTCTTATCAGCATTTATAGTTTCTTTTTATATTATGTTTATTAATTCATTGTGTACAAAAAATGTTGCAAATATCTTTTCCAGTTTGTCTTTTAATTTCTATGATTTTTGTACATGAAAAAAGGTTCTTTTTATTTTTATGTATTATAGTTTGTTGAACTCATTATTAAAAGTATTAATTTTAAAATATTTAATCAATTATTGAATTATTAAATATTCCAGTGATTTTATGCATAGAATACCCTTACTTAGCCTGACGTCAGTAAAACACTTACTTACATTACCCTCTATATATATTTATAATTTTGTTTTTATATTTAATTTTCAACTCATCTGGAATTTATTTCATTGTGTAGTACAAGAAGCGATTTAAAAAGTAATTGAGAAATATAGCACACATGCTATCAAATATATAAAATATAAGCATACAATTATGAACAATTTAACAAATAATTTGAAAGCAAATGCCCATTTTACCACAATGTGAATACTTGTCTAAGGATCTACTTTTGGGAGAACCCAGTAATTCATACTGGAAGTGGTCTAGGAGGCAGGATCTCTGATGGAATCCTTGAACTGGATCGGTCACAGGCCAGATAGTGAAAAAGACTGCACTGTTAGTGACAAGTCAGTGTGGTAACTAACCCCTGGCATGCTATAGGGTCACTATTACTAAGAGTCTCACCCATGATGAATTGGATCAGGATACAGGAGGAAGGGGATATATTGAATTTAGGCAATATCTCTGCCATTCAAGAGATATGGCAGCAGTGGCTGTCATAAAAGACTGCAGATGTAGATTCAGTACCTGGATACACCACTGAAAGCAAACGGTGGGCTCAGGTCAGCCAATCACCAACTCAGGACATAATGTCAAATCCAGGAAACCTCTATGACACCCACATGCACTGAAATCAGAGAACAATTTACTGAAAATCAGGCCTGAGTGTGAGAGTAGCAATATTGCAAAGAAAGCAGGCACTGCCCTGGTAAATTTGCTATGCTAAGCTCAAGGCCTTGATATTTGACATCCCATGCCACAAAACCTATGCAGGGACAACCTACTCACAGGACTGAGGCTCCAACCTCATGCACTGGGCCCTTGTCCCCTCCCACACTCAAATACCTGTCTTCCTCAACGCACCCTAATGGAAGAGAAGGAAAGGGAGGGGAGGGTGAAGAAAAATAGCTTCCTGTTTATTCTAAGGGCAAAAGAAATGTAATTCACCACAAACTACAAAACAATCTTAACTGTCCCTCACATTTTTGGGATACTCTAAATTACTCACCTAAAAATTGAGACTTGTTTTTAAAAAGTAATAATACTAGTGATTATCTATAAAGCTGGAAACTTGGGATCAATATTCCATGTATTCAGCAAATATTTAGCTACAGCCCATACAACTGTTTAAGCTCAGAGGGAAATGAATATTGGGCAGTCAAATTTTAAATATAGGCAAAAGTCTAGATGGTGCAAGCTGAGGAAAACTTGGTCATATATATTTGATAGTGACATTATGTGGAAGAATTCCAGGAATAACTTTCAGCTGATACAGTTGGGAAAAGTCAATGTATGAGGAATAAATGTAATATAAACTGCTGATACTTCCAGGCTCTTGCTGTCTAAACTACCATGCATATGTAGAAGATGGTTAGTCATTTTTCTGAAAGTCACCTTGGAGCACCTACTACTATAAGCAATTATTTTTTGAAGTAGCACATTTTACATAGTAGCACTATTTAAAGAAATAGCTTCATGCATTGATTCCAATAGTACTCATTCCAATCACATAAAATTGGAGAACTTTCTCCCCAAAAAAGAATTAGTGACTTTTCCTATTCACCTTTTCTTTATTCTCATCAATGGTTTTCAGATTAGGTCTGTGTTTTGTTTTTGTTTTGTTTTTTCCTGGTTTTGCTTTTGTTTCTGTTCTTCTTATTTAACATATTTATTTAAAGCAGAACCCAAATATTCACATAAGAATCCAGCTCTGGTTTTCTGGCTCTTGAGGTGGGAAGGTCCAGGACTCTCTATCTCTACACACCAACAAATAGACAAGGTTGAAGGAAAAACTGGTAAAGAATGATGTATTGCATACCATTTTAGCACTCAATTCTATTATAGCTTTATGCCTTTATAGAGATTACATCTCTCTTCATAAAGGTATAGAAGGGTAGAAAATAGTATATAGTACAGAACAGCAATTTTCAACCTTTTTCATCTTGTGGCACACAGAAACTAATTACTAAAATTCTGCAGCACACCAAAAAATATATATTTTTGCCAAGCTGACAAAAAATAGGAATAATTTTGACCCACTCACACCAGACAGCTATTTTTGTGTTGACTGTTATCAATTTTTTATTTGACAATGTAAGGTAAAAGAGGTTAGTGACCCTGACTAAATAGTTAGGTATTGCATGTTTTAAAAATTCCTGTGGTACACTGAAAATCGCTGGTATAGAATATATATATATATGTGTGTGTGTGTGTATATATATTTTTTTTTTCTTTTTTTTTTTTTTCTCCAATCCAGTCCCAGAGATTCTTTTGTCCAAGGAGTTCTAAATGGCAGGTTAGATCAAGTCCCTGCGAATACTAGCGAGAACAACTTTCAGTGGATTCTGGGCACAGTGGTGTCTTGTTCCAGAGACCTCTTCTCTCTCTGCTGGCTTTTCTCTTCATCATCTTCTCTGGCGGAAGCGACTCCTACCTGGACCACAGCCACCGCTAAAGCAGAGAGCTGAACTAGGAGCAGCCGGTTGGGTCCCACTCCTGGGCCCCAGGGTCGCTACTGCTTGCGCCCCAAGGTGGAGCGGTGTGGGGCGCCAGCCGCGGCGTGCCCAGGGCTGGGGTGTTTCTGATTGGCTTTTTGCCGAGAATACGGGAGACCAGGCTACTGGGACCGAGGTGGGAGAAAGGTCCCAACTTGGCGCAGAACCTCCCGGGCTTCGGCTTCTGCGGCGCTCTGCCCCGCTGCGGCGGGAGTGGGGGGGGGTGGGGGTGTGGGTGGGGGGAATCCTGGGGAGAGTACATCCCCAGGAAACGGAGGGGGATGGGGAGCGGGAGGCTGTGGTTTCTGCGTGTTGCCAGAGAAGCCACGCGCCGCGTTAAACCTGGGGCTCCTGAAGCAGAAGGGGAGGTAACTGCGGACTCTGTACCTGGGAAGTGTTCCGAGTCGCCGGGAGCGCAGGCGCCTTTCATTCTCCTTTGGGGACGCCGCCCTGGCTCCGCATTTACTGGTAAGGAGTCCTACTGTGGGTATGGCCGCTGTAAAATATCCCGGCCCCCAAACTACTCAAAGATTGAGTTCTGCAGAAAACATACCAGTTGGCCGCAGGGTGCTGGGAAAAGGGGACGGAGAGCATCGAGGCCTCTGGAATTCGGTACCTTCTATAGCTGAGCCTCAGTTTTACTTTCATTAAGAAAAAGATTCCATAAAGCCAATCTAGACAGAGATGAAACTTGAGAAACGTATTCTGAGACGGCTTCATTTCTAATTCTAACATTGATTTTTAAATGGTCTTCATCACTTAGCCATTACACATCTACATACCTATGAAATATTTGCATACACATACATGTAGTATATGTATGCACGTGTCACACATGTATACATGCACATGGGAGATTTTAAGCGCTTGGGCACAAACAGTGGGAGCAGCGATCCTCGCTGGGAGGCAGCCAAGGGCAGGAGCGCTTCTCCGCGCCGCGACAGCCCTCCCCGCGCCTGGCACGTCCAGCCTCGCCCGGAGCCGTCGGCTCGTCCCACCGGAGTCGGCTGGGGCGGCCACCGGGAGTCCGCTCCGCGTCGGCTCACGCACCCCGGCCGCTGGCCCGGTGACACCACACCGGAGTCGAATTACAACCCGCAATTAACATATGAATTCAACGAACCTGAACACAGGGGGCGGGGGAAGGGAGGGGGGCCGACCCAGAACTGGCGCCCGAGCGCCCCGCACGCAGGAACTTTCCGCCGGGTGTAAAAACTCTTTGATTGGCTGCTCGCACGCGCCTGCCCGCGCCCTCCATTGGCTGAGCAGACACGCGACCGGCGCGAGGAGGGGGCTGGGAGAGGAGCGGGGGGAGCCACTCTGGCGCGTGCCGCTTTTTAAAGGGGCGCAGCGCCTTCAGCAACCGGAGAAGGTTCGTTGCACGCGACCTGGTGTGTGATCTCAGAGTGGGTGGGGGAGGGTCGAGGAGGAAAAAAAATAAGACATTGCAGTAGAGACCCGGGAAGGGTTTTTTTTTTTTTTTTTTTTAGTGGAGCCGGTTTGCCAGTGCCTCCTTCGACCCTGAGCCTCCGAACCTCTGCAGTGCAATGTCCCGCCTGCTGCACGTAGAAGAGTGGGCTGAAGTGAAGGAGTTAGGGGCCCACCATCGCCATCCCCCGCCGCACCACCTCCCGCAGCCGCCACAGCCACCTGCGACCCTGCAGACGAGAGAGCATCCCGTGTACCCGGCCGAGCTGTCCCTCCTGGACAGCACAGACCCACGCGCCTGGCTGGCTCCCACTTTGCAGGGCATCTGCACGGCACGCGCCGCCCAGTACTTGCTGCATTCCCCCGAGCTGGGTGCCTCGGAGGCGGCGGCGCCCCGGGAGGAGATGGACGGCCGGGGGGAGCTGGTGAGGAGAAGCGGCAGCAGCGGCGGCAGTAGCAAGAGCCCCGGCCCAGTGAAAGTGCGGGAACAGCTGTGCAAGCTGAAAGGCGGGGTGATGGTAGAGGAGCTGGGCTGCAGCCGCCAGCGCGCCCCTTCCAGCAAGCAGGTGAACGGGGTCCAGAAGCAAAGGCGGCTGGCGGCCAACGCCAGGGAGCGACGCAGGATGCACGGGCTGAACCACGCCTTCGACCAGCTGCGCAACGTTATCCCGTCCTTCAACAACGACAAGAAGCTGTCCAAGTACGAGACCCTGCAGATGGCCCAGATCTACATCAATGCCTTGTCCGAGCTGCTGCAAACGCCCAGCGCCGGGGAGCAGCCGCCGCCGCCGCCAGCATCCTGCAAGAGCGACCACCACCACCTCCGCGCCGCCGGCCCCTATGAAGGCGGCGCGGGCACCGCCACCGCAGCGGGGGCACAGCCGGCCTCCGGAGCGGGCCAGCGGCCCACCCCGCCCGGAAGCTGCCGGACTCGCTTTTCCGCCCCGGCCTCCGCGGGAGGGTACTCCGTGCAGCTGGACGCGTTGCACTTCTCCACGTTCGAGGACAGCGCCCTGACGGCGATGATGGCGCAAAAGAACCTGTCGCCGTCGCTGCCCGGGGGCATCCTGCAGCCAGTGCAGGAGGAAAGTAGCAAAACTTCGCCCCGGTCTCACAGAAGCGACGGGGAGTTTTCTCCCCATTCCCATTACAGTGACTCGGATGAGGCAAGTTAGGAAGGGGACAGAAACCCTGAAAACAGACAGAAACAAAATCGCCCCTTCCCGGTGCGCGGAAGCCCCGCGGTTAAAAGCTCCCCGCACCCTTTTCCTGTTTGCGCGGCGACGGTCGTTGTTTAGCAACGACTTGGCTTCCGATGGCAGCTACGTTTGATGGTGTGCAAAAGCCTCCGCTATTCCAAACTTCCTATCGTCCCATGTTGTTGGATGAAAACTTTGTTAAAGTTGTGTTCTTCCCTCCCACCTTCTGCTTCCCCTGTAGGTAGATAGGCTATAACTAATGATATATACCTAGTTCCCTGCTGCCAATACGCTGCTAAAACATCGCATCTTCTCTATCGCTGGTTTGTGTTTAATTTATTTTATGCCCTGGGCATCCATCCCTGTGTGTTGCGCGCACTCACGTGTGGGAGAGTTAGTATCCCTGAATTGTTTCCCAAAAAAATGCGTTATGAAACTCAAAGTTAAAACTTCCAAAGTGAGTGGCTTTTGACTGTGGAGTTGTTGGAAAACGGGGAACTTTGAAGTTTATATATTGTACAAACATACCCAGTATGTATGTCCGATCGAGAGAAAGGTGGCGTCTTTTAGGAAACGTGGCGCACGCACTTTATCAGCCGCCACTGCTGCGGCTCCGGGACAAACTCAACTGCCAATTGCAGACCAGTTTTGTTTTTTAAACACGGCCACTTACAATCCTTAAGCTTTTTGCAAATTTTTGTTTAAAAAAATTAAAATTTAAGAAACATATCCAGTAGTGTCAAAAGCATTTGGTCAATTTTATTTTTGCTTTGTTAATGTTAGAACTTATTTATTATTGAGTGTTTGCTACCATTTCTACTTACCTTGATTCATTTTTTTTTTACGTTTTCTACTCGAGACCATTTTATTTTAAGCTAGCAAAGCCATTGCCATTGTTTTATGTATTTCCTTTTGCAAATGATAAAAATAAACTTGAAAATAACTTGTATTTGCCACTTATTCCGTTCTAAAGTCAGCATTGAAAACAGTTTTAAAATAACCTCGAAGAACTGAACTCTCTTCTAGTAAGTGCCAAATGTATGCGATCTAAGGGTTTTTGAAGAACAATTCCGTTAAATCTTCAAGTAAGATCAGAGGCCCTGGGGGCGGAAAGCGCTGGTCAATAATTAAATTGGGAGATAAAACTTCTCCCGACTTTGTAAGGGTGCTGCTCTTGGGTAGTCAGAATCTTTTCAGTCTTCCTCACTCCTAGCCTCAACAACCGCTGCAAGGTTGTGTGCAGGTCTCCTAGAATTTCACCAGGAGTGGTGAACTTGACTAGGGTTTCCTATTGCCACTTCATAAAAACTAGCCAAGCTGAGAGCTTTTCTTGTTAAGGTCAAATTCACAGCACACGCCCATTCTTTCTCTCCCTCCCCTTCTCTCTCTCCCTCTCCCCTCTCTTTCTTCCTTCTTCCCTCTTTCTGGGGAGGAGGAGGTTTGAAGGCAAAGAGAAAAAGGGAACAATGGGAAAGAACCTGAGGAAAGGGGTTGAGGTTCATTGATTCAAAAATCAGAACCTGCAGTTATCCTAGGGAATTGTTGACCTCCACTCATTTTTTTTTTCCTTACAAGCAATTCTTATTCTTCCAATGTCGATGACGATGTTTGCGTTTATTTGTCCTTCTGAATTAGTAACTATACAGAAAACACTTAACTACATTTTTAGTCAGTTGCAGAAACTAAAAGGTGCACTCTCTCACCTCGGGGTTCTCACTAAGTAAAAGCCTATTCTGGGTGTCAGGATCACTCACTTTGAAAAAGCTAATACAGTGTGTGTGTGTGTGTGTGTGTGTGTGTGTGTGTGTGTGTGTGTGTGTGTGTGTGTGTGTGAGTGTGTGGAGAAAGTAGAAAGCGAAATTTTAAAAATGTATTTGGCAAACCTGAACGTAGAACGATTTATTAAACTGAAGATGGGCGATGTTCCACCGGATAAACATCACTGAATTAGGGAGATTGATTTTAAAACGAATCTTTTATATTTTGTTTCTTCATTGGGGGTGGATAACAAATTGCAAGAGCAAGGAAGCGGGACAGAAAGCGAGAGATGGTTATTTTAATCTCTCCTGCGTCCCCCTCTCTCCGAAGCATCTTGAAATGAGGAGAGCTTCATAAACTGGGTGTGGAGAAAGTAATGCGGAGGAGAGGGAGTTCTGGTCCAGGGTAGAGAACTGCGGAATAAGCTGCTCACTGACCACCTGGGTATCCAGGGGCTTTCAGCTGATGCTTATGGTGCAGGGAAGCCCAGGAAAGCCCGCGCCAGCTCTCTGGGAGAGAGGTGAGTAGCGGCTGCGGGCGCTTTCCAGGGGCAGAAACAATGCACCTGTCCCTTAGATAACCTTTTGCACCCACAGAGTTTGCTGTGCTCACGATAACCATCGGGAATCTTCTGGCTGCTGAATAAATCAAGCGATTGCTTCTAACACATTTCCATTTCACTCTCAATAAGCAGACTCAACAGGCATGGACACAGAGCAACCGTGCAGGATGAACGCAAACATATTTTTATAGTTATTTGACTTGGTGGGTCTGCATACATGTGGAAGAAGGGAGGGAGGGGGTGGGAGGGAAGGGGGGGGAGAGAGAGAGAGAGAGAGAGAGAGAGAGAGAGAGAGAGAGAGAGAGAGAGAAGAATGCTTTTTACCTGCTATGAATCTGAGTAGGTGAAGGACAGGACTAAGAAAAATAAAGTTGTGATTTTTTCCTCAAAGAAAACTACTTCGTTTTCAAATATATTTATTTTTGTGTTAACCAGAGGAAAAAGACTCTTCCAAAATTATTACTCTTCTTTTCATGTGCATATAGAAATTGTAAAACAGAAATGACATCAGAAATGCCTTTGCAATCTTTTATAAATGCTCTGCCCCTGACTGACTGCAGCCAAATTACACAGACATCGTGTCAATATCCAGAATTGGATGTTACTACTCCCATCCATGAGGTCAATAAACCCACAAAATTTTCTCTAAGAAATTCTGTGGCTAGGAGCTACATCTATGCAAATGTTCAGAGGGTTGTGTGTCATTTTCTTCTGGTTCCACAATAACAGCCAGATATTTAACTTTTAAGTGTTAGTGGCATTATATAGAAATTGAAGATAATGCCAACTTCACTTAAGGAAGTCACTTGACATTTCCTCTCATGAGAAAAAAATGATTATCAGATTGGAAATTCTGTATCACACTGATTGAAAGTGTGGATGAATTCTTCTAACCCATCACAGACAGGCACAAAAAGCCAAATCCCTTTGTGTCAAATGAAGTGTTCAAAGTTCAAATGAGGACTTTAACCTCTTTTCTTTCCTTCATTCTATTTCTTTCTTCTTATGCTGGCATTTCTTTGAGAGAGATGTACAATCACATTTCCATTTTAAGGTTCTGCTGTGGAGTTTGCATAACAAACGTTTGGCAGCTTGCTCTCTTACACTCCATTAACAAGCTGTAACATATAGCTGCAGGTTGCTATAATCTCATTAATATTTTGGAAACTTGAATATTGAGTATTTCTGAGCACTCATTCCCCATATGCCAGACCACTCCTGCCATGCTGACTGGTTCCTTTCTCTCCATTATTAGCAATTAGCTTCTACCTTCCAAAGTCAGATCCAAGTATCCAAGATACTAGCAAAGGAATCAACTATGTGTGCAAGTTAAGCATGCTTAATATCACCCAAACAAACAAAGAGGCAGCGTTTCTTAAAGTAATGAAGATAGATAAATCGGGTTAGTCTTCTTCGACACTGCTGGGGCTTTCTAGAGTTTTATATATTTTAAGCAGCGTTGCTTTATATTCTGTCTTTGCCTTCTACCCACCCACCCCCCCACCACCACTTTTATTTGTGGAGGGTTTTGGCTCACCACACTTTAGGAAACTTACTTGATTTCACAGAAAGCTGAGGAAGAATATTGTTGGTGACTGACCATTTTAAGCATGTTCTGTTTGGAACATTGCTAACTGGGAGGTCTTGACCAGAAAAAGAGGGGGGCATTAATTTTCTTAATCTTAACCAATGCAGGACCAATGTCTTTATTAGCCCCGTCTATTGATTTTTCGAGATCTAAACCTGAACCAAGTAAGCGATCTTTTATCAAAGGATATCTTGCAATTATTTCTCTCCTTTGTTCATCTGGAAGTTCAAGAAACATGATCAACTTCGTCTCGGTTGTTCCAAGTTAGAATTGGAAACGAAAGTGCAGACCCACTGGTCTATGGCAACCTAGACGTGTCCGTTGCAATCTGCAAAGACAGGCAAGCAGGTGCTGGTGAGAGTTTAAAGATGACCTCTAGGAGTTGAATTGCTGGGTGGGGGTGGGGGCTGGACCTATAACCACCCTGTAAGTTTCCCTCCCTGTTTTTGACTGCTCTCGCCAGCCACCCTCCTCCTAAACTGACCGGCGTCCCAGACGCCAACTCCTGAGGTCCCTGCCCTTCTGCTAGGCCCCGAACAAGCCAAGGCTAAGGAGCGGAGAACGGGTTAAATTCTGGGACCCAGAGGAGGAGAGAAGTCGGGGGAAGATAAAGAAAAGGACAGGAACCAAGAAGCGTGGGGGTGGTTCGCCGTAACGTGAGTGTTTCTTAATTAGAGAGCGGCTGACAATAGAGGGGCTGGCGGAGGCTCCTGGCCGCGGTGCGCAGCGTCTGGAGCGGAGCACGCGCTGTCAGCTGGTGAGCGCGCTCTCCTTTCAGGCCGCTCCCCGGGGAGTGCGCAGCCACATTTAACACCACCGCCACCCCTCCCCGGCCTCCTCCACGACGGCCTCCTCCCCGTCGACAGCCCTCCTCGCCCCCCCACCCCCCCACCCCCCGCCACGGGCAGAACTCACAGAAGCGAGCAACTCCGGCCGCCTCCCGCGCCGGGCCCGGGCCCCCCTCCTCCCCCAGCTTCGCAGCGGGAGCCGCCACTGCCCACTGCACCTCCCGGCAACGGGCCCGGCCAGAAAAGAAGCTGCGCAAAGTTACAGCCAAGCAATGCCAAGGGGCGGGGGAGCTGCGGGGTTGTCCGGGAAGAGTTAGGCTGGGGGCTGAGGCACCTGAAGCGTGAACCGAGACCGAGACGGGGAAGCGTGCGCGTCCTCCCGCGCCAGGGGGCCTGGAAACGCGCTGCCCGCCACCCGCGCGACTGCCCGGCCGGCGGAGAGCCTGTAGTGGAAGATCCCTTCACCTTTTCTAGTCAAGGATTCCGTTCTTCAGTCCTTCTCTTACCCTAAAATGTTCTATGTCCTCTAGATCGGTGGATGCTGTTGCGGGTCTGAGCGTTTAAACGTTCATTCAACAGTGCACCGGCTCTGTCCCCCACGATCCAGAGCTGGGGCTCAGGTATATGATTCGCCCCCTCCCCTCCAGCTCCTTACGCAAAGGAAAGCAGAATGAGGCATTTTGATGCAAAGATGTTGTTGGGCTTCTTTGCATCCCAGTGTTCCTCTTCTTATTTCAGTCCTGCTTTCTCTGACCCGAAATAAACAAGCAAGTAAAATAGGTTTTTGTTGACTACGCTGCAGGGTGGCCAGGCCCGTGCTACAAGTTCATACGTTTCCTCGGGGAAACTAGAAGTTTCCTCCACAGGGATGAAAAATGAGATGCTCTCCAGTATGAGTATTGCTTTTTAGCAGTTCTAATTAAAGAGTTAAGAGATCTGGTAAAGAGAAAAGGTGTTCTGGTGGCCAGCTGGTCCACCAGGCCTCCTTCCTGTCAGAATGATGGAGGAAGGGGCAAGCTAGGCACCTAGGTGGCTGCCCTGGGATTTCTCAAGCCCACAGATAGGTTGCTCTTTTGGGCCACTGGCCACTGATTTGTCTCTTCTAGAGACAGTTCTTCACAATCCTTCCTACCCGCTGGCGCCTACAAAGATGTTGTTGGGCTTCTTTGGATAGAGCATCTTGCTGACTGAGATGCTGGTGGAGGACGAGTTAAGGTTGGGAGGGATCCTCAGCCTTGAGGCAGGAATGAGGTAGCATTTGAGGATGGAATTGGTACCATGTGTGGCCTAACCTTAAAGGCCACAAAACTAGGAGAAATCGGGGAAAAAAACGTAGAGCCACTAGTTGACCAGGAAGATGCAAAGTCAGTTCTTTTCATTTTTCAATAAATTGTATCTGCTTCAAGAAACAACCTAACAGAAATGTATTATTTTTCTTTAAATTTTCTTATAATCAAAGAGCTCTTGGTTCAGTAGGTCAAAGAAGAATGCCAGAATCTGCACACAGGTTCTCAGGTGAATCTGGTGCAAGTGCAGCCAAGGACTACACTATGAAAAGCAATGATCTGAAGGAGGTCCTGTTCGGTCCTCTTTTTGAAATTGCCCATGAAAATAAACACTGGCTAAATAATCCTCTGTTGCCCTAACCCAGTGGTTCTCAACCTTTCTAATGCCGCGACCCTTTAATACAGTTCCTCATATTGTGGTGACCCCCAACCATAAAATTATTTTCATTGCTACTTCATAACTGCAATTTTGCTACTGTTATGAATCGTAATGTAAATATCTGTTTTTTTCTGATTGTCTTAGGCGACCCTGCTAGCAGTTCTCAACCGGTGGGGCCTAACTGCTTTGGCTCAGTGGTAGAGCATCGGCCTGCAGACTCAAGGGTCCCAGGTTTGATTCCGGTCAAGGGCATGTACCTTGGTTGCCGGCACATCCCCAGTAGGGGGTATGCAGGAGGCAGCTGATTGATGTTTCTCTCTCATCTATGTTTCTAACTTTCTCTTCCTCTCTGTAAAAAGTCAATAAAATATATTTTAAAAAATAATCCTCTGTTGCCTCCTTTTATAATACTCAGACATTTTTCCAAGAAGAGAGAAGCAAACAATGTAGAGTGGAGCCCATAACCCTGACTTGGCTGCTTTCAGGCTCTAGGCCCTGGGACAGTATGCTCCAGGCCTGAGGTATCTCAACTCTGAAGTGATTCCAGCTGCCTTTGGAGGCACAGAAACATCAGACCAGGAGGTAAAAGACCTCTACCCTCTGGCTAAGTCAGAGAAGTCAAAATCATAACCAGTGAGTGCTTGTGAAAAGCAAGTAGTGAAAATTTTCTCAGGCTCCACCAACTCTTAAGAGAAACAGGAGACAGGTTGTCACGAAGCCCTCAGTTTAAGGTAGGTAGCCTAAGTCATGTCACTCCATAATAACTCCAGCATCAGTTTATTGGGGCACTGACTTCGATGAAAGAGTCAGCCACCTATAACCTGACTGATGTAGCCATTGTTCCCTTGTGCTGCTGGTGATAATCAGAATACAGAAAAAACAATTTTATGATTTAAAAGGCAATGATCTCATGAAATAAGCATGACTTCCTTTGGTGAGTAATTCTTTTATTCCTTCCAAAGTCTTGCTCCACTGCCTCTTTTTCATATTCCCACATCTCTCCCTTTTCTTCATCAATGAATGGGCAGATACTGGGTACTGATGTCAGAGTAGCACTGAGATTAACCACCATGAGGGATATACAACAATAAAATAGAGCCCCCACCCTTTTAATATTGAGAACTTGGTGGAACCTGAGAATGAAACAGGAAAAAGAAGCTGCATCCCATGGGTGCGAATGGCATTCTTGCTACAAATGGGCCAAACAGCTTTGAAGTCTTATGTTTGTCACTAAATTATTTTATCCATAGTTCCAAGGCACCTTGTTTGTAGCCTTCACTGTTTCCCTTAAAAATAGTAGAGATTCCAAGTGGTTTGAAACCCTCAGTGCTAATCTTCAAGTCAACCACAATCCCAATCTCTTCCTTTAGAGTTTAGAGGATGCTTTTAATTTGCTCCTTAGAAGTTGTTAGTGAGGTTGCAGTCATTAGTTCATACCAGAAGAAAATGAGAGTGATTCAGTTGCCCGCTAAAGGTACCACAGAAACCATGGCCAGGGCAACTTAGGTCTGCTCTGAGTCTAGGCTCAGTGTTCTTTTCTCAACACTCACCTGCCTCAGGTGCATATTTTCAGCCAGTCACCCTACACCCACCACTCCTTGGTAACTTCTGGGTGATAGAGAGTCCTGAACCCTTACTTTTTACATTTTCTCCAGAAAGAGATAATCCATAGATGAGGGTTCATTTCCAGGTGATAGATTCAAATCAACTGGTCAGAATAATTTTCATTTACAATGTCAGCTTTTCTCCTTGATTCATCTGACATTGTACATGGGTGCCTCTTATTCTCTATAGAAATTTCTTTATGATCTCCTCTAGAAAAACCCATCCACGTACTAAATAGTACATGTAGGTTAGAGGGTAAGGCTAAAGAATGTTATATAAAACTGTGTCCTAAAGAGTAACCGCCTCAAAATTGTTGCTCTATCTATGTGTGTAAGGTTGGTAAGAAAATGGGGCTATAAAGTTTATTGTTTCTTTTGAAGGAAGAAGTAAGTTAACATGCTATGTTTGTAGCTGTGGATTCATCCAGTGATGACATATACTTTTATTCACCTGGTCATCTGAACTATTGGCTTTTTCCCATAAACATTTCTCCAAACATGTACCACTGTCTGAGTGGTTCAGTGTCTGTGAAACAGCTCTCTGTTTTGAAAAGTTCTGTTCTTTATTTATCATGAACAGTACTCCATTTTATAATACTTCTATTTGTTGATTTAAGGTAACCTCTTCTATATAATTTGTGACTTAGATGCTTTCTACAACCCCCCTCCCTGAGTCCCACCCCCTCCCTCCCCCCCCCCGCCAAGGAGTGAAATGGGAAGTAGGTGGTATTTGAAAAGCAAAAAATATTTTTAATCAAAAAAGGAAAGATTGCAAGCAATTACATAGGCCACATTTTAGGGCCAAGGATAAACTTTGTACTTGCTGTCATGCCTGGATATTTTCCCACAGCATATATGTCCCCCATTGCTCATTCTCCCCACCTGCACACCAGGATAGCTGCTAAGGATTTAGTTCAGAGCCCATTTTGGCAAGACCTAAACCCACACTGCTTCCTAATATGTCCTGCATTATGGTACCACCTCACCCATCTGGCCAAACTTCCCCTAACTAATTTGGAACATCTATAGGGCTCCTATTTCTAGAGCAAAAGCTGTGACATAGACTCTTTTCTATTTAAACTCACTGTGAAAATGACCCTAAAGAGTTCACTGTAGGCAAGGAGGCCACACACACACACACACACACACAAACATATTTCCTCTACTGTGTCCATTTTGCTATCAACAAAGAGAGGTGTGATCTACCCAGGCCAAGGGCATCGGTTTTGTTTCAATATTTTCTCATGTATTCAGGGACTGGAGAGGTCAGGGAGGGAAGCATGGCTATTAGGTCAAAGTCTAAATTAATGAGGAAGGGCAAGGCTTCTCTGGGCTACAGAAGGGCAGGAGTGCTTTAGTGGAGTCCATTTGGAAGCGTGTCTGGAGCACTTTTCCAGGTGCCGGGCATAGCTCTCTCTTGGCGGACCCCTCTCCAGCCTCACACTCCTGGAAAATAAAGAAGAAAATAATCTATCTTGTTAACCAAGGGTTTTCCTCAAAAATCTGCTTTCACCTCTGAGCTCACTTTCTGGGTGTCCCCCACCCCCACCCCCCCAATCCTTCAATGTCTGGTAAAGATTCATCTTTTTTCATGCTAAGCTCTACACACTTCACCAGATTTGCTGGTTTATTTTTAAAGGGCCAGTCATCTCTAATTTGACTGTGCCACTGACCCTATGAAAGGTAGACAATGCCCGTGGAGGAGAGAAGTGAGAATCAAGGTCACTGGGCCTCTGTGTGCTCTGTCACACAATTCCTTGTCTCACTTTCTCTTTCAGTCAGACTCTGAGTTGATTGTAGTCAACACTAGACCCCCCTCCCCTTCTTAGAAAGGCCTTGTAGAGTTTTAACTTTCCCCTAACCTCTGAACTCCCTAAGTGGGAGCGAGTGCTGCCTCCTCTGCTCCAGTTGCTCTCCTCACGAGTGACCTTGTAACTATTCGTGGAAGTGCTTTTCTGAGAATCAGAGCAAGGCCTTATTCACGTTCGTATGCGGGCTCAGAGGCCCCAGTATGCCCTTCCAGGATTCGTCTGGAACCATTCATGCCCTTAGACCTGCCTTGGGGAGTTGGCTCCCTCGCTGGCACCGCACCCGGAGACCTGAGAACGCACTGCCGCCCGGGTCACACCGGACGATCCCAGTTCCCTCTACCTTTTTCTCCATCCCCGAGTTTGCTAGCGCAGTGTTCCCTTCTGAGTACCCCGTTTCCTGAGCTCTCACCTGCTTCTCATTTCCTTCCCTCACGCCCTCGATCTTTGTTTTCTAATGCTCATTCTTTTGAGCTGGTGGTTTTATTTCGAGTCTTGGCTTCTTTACCAACATCACCTAACCTCATCGGTCTCCATCCCTCGGATTACCCCTCTGCCTCCCGCAGTCTGGGCAAGACCTGAACAGCCAGCCACTCGGCAGCGAGGCGATCCGGCGTGAGCAGGGCTCCCTCCCAGGGGCCCGGGCAGGGGCCGGTACTGGTTAACACCTCGCGGAGATTGGAAACTCTGCAGCGCCCCCTGTGGGAGCGGCTGCGGGCATCGCCCCTTGACCCTGGCCTGGACGGGAGCCGCGGCGGGAGGTGCGGGTGGCGGCAGAGAGCTGGGGAAACCGGATCTGCTGTCACCGTGAACTGAAGGATTTTTTCCTCCCCTGTTCTTTTTTCCCTCCCCTCTCTCCCCCTACAAAAATACCCAGCAGTGTTTCGGTGTCTGCGCAGCCGACTTTGGCCTCCTAATCTCGGTTAATCAACTGGAGAGCACTGATGCAGGTCAGCGTCAGCCCATCTGTTTGATCAAGAGTCAGAGATCTCTATTTCTCCTGCGCTCAGAATTCTTCCCCGGGCAGGCACCTTGCTATAGTAACCTTCATTTAATACTGCCTTTATCGCCAGCATCAGAGCTCACCCACACGCCTTTTCGCAGAAGGATCCCTCCTCCAGCCCGCAGGACTTGCAGGGCTCCCAGGAATTCCCTTTCCAGGTTCCCCTGGACCGCAACCCAAAGGTTGTGCTGCTGTCTTCAATACGCCACCCAGCAATACACTTTTCAGGATAATTTCTCTCTAAAAGAAATCTTCAGTGCTTTCAGCTTCTTTTTTGTCATGTACCCTTTTCAGTTTATTTTCATCCAGGCAATAAAACACATTCTCCCAAAGATGCTGTCTTCAGTCATGGGAGTCATTTTGGTCCATCATCCTTGTAAACTGCTTTGCGGGACATTTACAAAGAACAATAGAGGACATGAACTATTGAGAACTGTGTTCTGAAGTTTACCAAGGTAATTGATCCTTTCACTGGGTCCTCCTGAATTTTTCAACAGTAAACTAGTTTCATTTCTAACTGACTGTTTCATCATTGTATGTTCCATGGACAACAGAACCTTTAAATTATGTTACCCCATAAAGTTAAAAAAATGAATAAATAGGACATTGGAGGGGGCGGGGCGGGATTGCGACTGCAAACCTTGCAAAAGGAATTTGTGCCTGTATGATTGTGGTTGCTGAGTGTCTGCTCAGGTCTAGAGGTATGCACCAGGACAGCTGGAAAATAGGGGGTTAATCATTACATAAAACGATGCATCATATCTTTCCAGTTTGGTTTATACAGAAAGGCAGTAAAGATTTATGCTTCAGGAGAAGGATAAACCTTATTTTCAGAGTATGTTGACTTCTTTGAAAGTTTAATTTTTAAGGAGATGTAGACATTGATGACCTATGTGATAGAATAGCCCTAGCTCTCCCTAAAAGAACTCTACTCTTGGTACTTTAATCACCTTTATCATCCTTGGCTATATGAAAACTTAGGTTCTGAAAAGTTCTAACATGTATGGCTTATAAGAATATTAAACTATAGTAACATTTAAAAATATTTTTTTGCTTTCATAGGGGGAAGAGAGAGAGAGAGAGAGAGAGAAACATCAATGACGAGAGAGAGAATCATTGATCGGCAGCCTCCTGCACGCCCCATACTTGGGATCATGTGCCTGGACCGAAATTGAACCGTGACCTACTGGTTCATAGGTCAATGCTCAACCACTGAGCCATGCTGGCAGGGTTATAGTAACATTTTTAAAAGAGAAAATTCTCTAGATAATTCATTGAATTAGGTCATACTGTTTGGCTAAGTTAGTTTAATTTCTTGCAGGATTTTAAAAAGAAGATTCTATCCTTCAATAGTTCTAATTACTGCTAATCACATTTTAATTTAGAAATATCTAGTGAGCTGGCCTTTTTTGTCCTCATAGAAAGGGTGCTATTTCTTTGTTATATTTGTGAAAAATTAATTCATGGATATCAATAAGACAGGTATATCTTATTACTATATATCTCTCTGTTATTGTATTTTCCAGTTCCAGTGAAGCAAGGTTGAAAGGGTTTTCTGTCACCAGCTAGTTATTAACAAAAACAGTATTCATTGCCATCCTGGTTGTAGGCAGCATCTGAAGCTCCCTGCAGTTCGATCCTGTGATTATTAACTCACTTCCCACCAGTGTCTTACACAGGCCCATTATCTACTGTCAATATTTTTATAGCCTATGAAGAGAAGTCCTGCTTACTTCCTGTTAGAAGGGAGGTAACAGGGGTTTTTTTCCCTCTTTTTTTAAGTAGATAAATATGTACTCAACAAATATGTTTGACTGAGGAGGTAAAAAGGGAGGGAAAGGGGAGCCTAGCATCTGCTGTCTGGCAGGCTCATTGTGTGGTTAATAATTGCTCCAGAATAGTTTTACAGGGTGTAGGCTTTCAGAAACAAGGGTTACTGAGAGATCCAGGTCCGAAAACTTTTTTCACTTCTGTGCATACAGCAAATTCTAGACAGTAGGCAAGGTGTTTTGGTTGTTGATACCATTTTTAAACCAGCTTACCTCGGTGGAAGCCATTTTTGTTTTCCTTTGAGAAATCTCTCAAGGTATATTTTCCTGAAAGAGATGAACTGGTGTATAGTTTCCCCATTCAAGAGGATGGAACTTCCTAACATAGGACTGTCATGAGGATATGTTATGAATACAAGGTTAGCGCTATCAGGGTTCCACTTTGTATGAATAAACATTATTTTGAAAGTTTATGCAAACATCGCCGGCAGTTCAATGTACTTTAAAAAGTGATGTGTATCATCAATTGTCCTGTATTCTTTATTTCATGGCTACTCTGATCAATTAAAAGACCAAGGCAAATTATCACAGATGTGGGATAACATAAAATATTGTATTGAATCATGATATTTTTAAACATAAGTGATGACATAACGTTCAACTTGGAAATTTTTCAAGTTGAAAATGCTTCTGTCAAGAATTAGAAGATTCTTTCTGTGTTTAGAGTAATATTATATTATTTTATTATTTAAAATATGTTTTTATTGATTTTAGAGAGAGAAGAAAGGAGAGGGAGAGAGAGATAAAAACATTGATGAGAGAGAAACATCGACTGGCTGCCTCCTGCACACCCCCCACTGAGGATAGAGCCCTGACCAGGAACAAACCAGCAACCTCTTGGTACATGGGATGGCACTCAACCAACTGAGCCACACAGGCTGGGCTAAAATATATATATATATATATATATATATATATTTTAAAGCAGTATATGTGGCTTGATCTCTGCCTGGTCAGGTGCATGAGAGAGGCAACCAATCAATATGTCTTTATCTCTTTGATGTCTCTCTTTCTCAGTCTCTCTCTCTCTCTCCCCTCTTCCCTCCCCTCCACTCTTTCTTAAAAAAAATCTATGGAAAAAATATACTTGGGTGACAATTAAAAAAAGCAGTAGATGTGAAATCAATTAGTTTTATTCCTAGTTTTTTTCACTTATTAATTTTGTATACCCAGCACAAAATATTTACCTCTCTGAGACTCAGTACCCTTATCTATAAAGTGGAAAGAACAATTAAACCTGAACTTCCTACCTCAGAGGTTATTGTAAGAATTATATATATATATATATATATGTGTGTGTATGTGTATGTGTATATATATATATATATATATATATATATATATATATATATAGTTAATATATATGTGCCTGTCTGGTTAGGCCAGGTTATGCTGTAATAACAAACAAGACCAAAATCTCAGTGACCTAAGCAACAAAAGTTTATTTCTTATTCATGATACAAAAAGCTAACAGATCAAGTGGGTCTTAATTTGTGATCATTTAGGGGCACAGAACGACAGGGTAAACATCATCTCAAATATTACTAGTTACCAGATACAGAAGGAAAGAAGGGTCTGGAGGCAATATTATCTGCTTGGAACGGATACGTATCCCACATCTGCTCATACGTGTTATCTGCTCATAATTCTGGTCAAATCTATTCACAAGGCTCAGCCACACAGAAATGTCAGGAAGTATAACACTGTCAAGAGAGAACACTGGGGCCATTTGGAGTACAGCATTAACTTCCATCACAATTTGTGGGGCAAAAGTACAAATGGCAAGGTACTCTGTAGGTGAAAAGTATCCTATATAATAAAAGGCCAGAGGTGTCAGAACCAGAACGACCAGAGACCAGACCACTATGGCCCCTCACAAGGCTGGCCCACCCCCAAGAAAGCAGTTAGGGGCAATCAGGCAGGCAGGCAGAGTGGTTAGGGGTGATCAGGTAGGCAGACCAGCAGTTAGTGGTGATCAGGTAGGCAGACAAGTGGTTAGGGGCAATCAGGTAGGCAGATGGCCCCTTGCAGGGCTGGCCCTGCCCCCCAACAGAGAAAGAGGGAGGCTCAGGCCAGCCAAGCCATTGCATTCCAGCCTATTGCCTGCAGAGGGAGGCCACCAGTGGCAGGGGAGGGGGGGAAGCACTGCACAGATGGCAAGCCGTAGCAGCAGTGGGGAATGAGACAGCTGCCTGCAGGCAAGGGAAGGAAAGGCTCGATAGGCCCTGATCTCAGGCCAGGCCTAGGGATCCTACTGGAGGGGTCCTGGATTGTGAGAGGGTGCAGACCAGGCTTAGGAACCGCCCTAGTGCATGAATTTTCATGCACCAGGCCTCTAGTCTATATATATATATATAAAAGGCTAATATGCAAGGTGTCCCCTTGGGAGTTTGACCAGGAGACCGGGAGTTCTATCACTCACTATGATGTGCACTGACCACCAGGGGGCAGTGCAGAATGAAGGAAGGCCCCAGCTGGCAGCCGGAACGCCCCCATCAGCCCTGATTGCTGGCCAGATCTAAGAACCCTATACATGTATGAATTTCATGCACTGGGCCTCTAGTTATTTATAAAGGTATACTGGGGATTTCTGGAAATTAAGGCTAATGTGAATTAAGCTAAAATTAGTACCTGTTTATAGTTTAATTTTCTAAAGAGAACTTACTTGGAGGTCATTAAATGGTATGGATATAGTATTTCTTTACAGTTACAGATAATGTTGACAAAGAGCTTCTTAAGAGGAAACTTGACATTTTGTTTGGCTCCAAGCCAGATCACAATTTTCCTAACTTACAGGTTTTTAGACATTCGCTGATATATCTGATTTAAAACACTAAATCTTGACACAATAATATTTCTTTCTATTCTCTTGAAGAAACAAAAATAATGATAAATAATTGCTGTGTATATAATTTATGAATAAAGTCATTATCTCCAAGATTAAGTATCAGTCAGATATAAAGGAGTAAGAAAGAGCTGATTTTAGTATTAAATAGTGGAACAAATATCATAAAGTGCCGATAACCTCTCATTTGGGAATATTTTCATTGTGAAATTATGTCTCAATTCACAACCAGACTTGTTTTACCTAAGATTTTAGGGCTGGGGTGGCAAATTGGTGAGAGATGATGATGCCTTACATCAGGTAATTAATGTGAATGGTGAGAACTTGTCAAATTCTGGACATAGTTTAAATGTACAGACAACAGGATTGGCTGAATACTAAAAGTAAGATGTGAGAGAAAGAGAGGATACTGAGATCACATCAGAGTTTGTGGTATAAGCAACTACAAGAATGGAGTTGCCATTAACTAAGACGAGGAACACAGCAGAAGAAGCAGCTTTGGCGTGGTGGGAAGGAGGCTCAGTTTTTGACATGTTCCATTTTCTGTAAGGAGCACTTTGCAACTTCTCTGCTGAGAGTCAGAATGATAAATCTGTTTGAAAAAAAATAAAACAAAGTTTAATTAACTTAAAAGAAACAATAGTGGAGAAAATCCGATGTATCTTTAGGATACCTGGTATCTAATCACTTAATATGTAGGCATCTGGGTTCAAATTCTGGCATCACAACTTACCGTATGATATGACCTCAAACATGTTACTTAACCTCTTTAGAGCATTTTGTTTTTTCATTTGTCAAGTGGGTATCATAATTTTATTACTTTATGGATTCATCCATATTGTGGACTTAACACAATGCACTCCACATGATGCTCAGACAGTAAGTGTTTATATTTGTCAAAGCAATAACATGATTTGTCTCTCTTGCTAGACTGAGAGCTCATTAAATACACAAGTATCTCTCATTCTTCTCTTACCTGCTAGCCCAGCAAAGCATTTAGAATATAGTAACTATCAAATTAATCAGAACCTGTAGCTAAGTGGAACTGAGAGAGGCTGGAACCTGAATCCCTCCCCTAACACTGGTCATTGAGTCATCCAGGTAGCAATGACGGGAACAGTTTTACATAGGTAATAGAGATTGAATAGATCTTCAACTGTAGAGTTGTGAGAAAAGTTATGTCAGGTAGAAATAAGAGCCCAGAGAAAAGGACAGATGTATGCTATTCTCTCTGCTCAGAATCATCAGCACTTAACCAAGTCTGTGTTAAGTTCCCAGTACATTACTCATTTATATTTTCACACTAGATTAGTAGCACCAAGAGGGGAATATGAAAGAGGATGAATCAGAGTAACCTAAGAGGAAGTTTTGATGTGAGAACTCATCTGGGGATTGGAAGATCAGACCCCTAGTCACCTCTCTGCCAAGTTTTAGCCAATATGAACATAGACTCTTTGAACCTTAGCTCCTAGATCTAGTCAAACTTATAGACTTGTTGTAAGTGTCAAATGATATCATTCATGTAAGGTTTATATTAAAATTTATAAATCTATTTGCAAAATATAAATAACATTAGAGTACAATGAAAATCTCAAAATGTAATCACATTATGGATTAAGAGTACTTGAGAAAGCTTGCAGGTCTAAGGGAGATGGGCTAAGCACACTCTACAATGTTTCTACCACTAAATGCAAGTATAAATGCTGATGCAGTGAAATGAAGATGCTAAAAGTAAATTTTAGCAGAAATATTGAAGAAAGAGGCCAGGATTTGAAGTTACACCAAACCAGTATCATCTGACATAGACTCAAGGGAAGCTCTAAACCAAAAGTATTCATGGGTGAGGAGCAAAATAGCTCTAAGAAAATCTCTCTGGGAGACCAATTGTGGGGAAAATAAATCTTATGAATTAGAGAGATTGGAGGAAATTCCCTGCTTTTAAAATTATTTAAATTATTTTCTCTTCTCCCCTGCCCCAGTCCCCAAATGGTTTTAGTAGCCAGGTAGGTACCTAAAACTCTATAACAAGAGAATTATAATCCCAGGAGTGGATCCCCATTTTTTTGTCTTTCTCTGTCTTCCAGATGCATGGCAGTATATGCAGATAGTCACGAGAAGAACATGGCAGACAAAGGAAACCAAAGCTCTAGTTTTCTGTATAGAGGATCAGTAAAGAGGCCTGTGGGAGCCATGGTGAAGAGAAATATCAAGAAATTAAAGTCATAAAAATGTGCATGTACTCCTGGACTAATGTAAGAGCTGTACATACAGGGATCTAACTCTAAATAGCATACCACATGGCACTACAAACATCTTGAAAATTGAAATGATATTTGGACCACAGACCATAGGGGGGAAATATAAACAAAAAAATCAATTTTCTTTTTAAGATTCAAGCAAAACTCAGAGTCAACCTACTATTCACTTCAAGACACAATTTAAAAGTACTTGCCATATAAAAAATCGGGAAAATATCAACTTGAAAAAAAAACACGACAATCAACAGATGTTTTGTTGATATAGTTGAAATTATCCAATAAAAATTACAAAAAAAAAGCTATTATAACCATGCTTCAAAAAGAAAGAACACTCAAGATAAATGAGAAACCTCAGCAAAGAAATAGAAAACGTGAAGAAGAAACAAATACAGCTGTACAATTAAAATACTCAATTACCTTAAAAATATTCACTCAATAGGCTCAACAACAAAATGGAGATGGCAGAATAAAGAGTTAGTAAACTTAAAAATAGATCAATAAAAATTATTCTAAACAACAGAGATCAAAAAAATTGTTAAAAAAGTGAAGAAAGCCTTTGGACCTAGAGAACAATACCAAAAGATCTAATGTTTTGTGTCATTAGAGTCCCAAAAGGAGAGGAGAAAGAACATAGAACATCAAAAGATATTCAAAGAAACGATGGCTGAAAACTTCCTTTTTTAAAATTTCTTTATTGATTAAGGTGTTACATATGTGTCCTTATTCACCCATTACCACCCCCCTTTGGCAAAAGACACAAATGTACAGATTCTAGAAGCTCAATAAATTCCAAGCATAATAATTTCAAACAAGTCAATGTCCAGACACATCATAATCACACTGCTAAACAATAAGGTAAAGAAAAGGTCCTGAAAGCAACCAGAGAAAAACAATACATTACCTCTAGAGCAACAGTGATTTGAATGACTAAGTTTGTCATCAGAAACCATAAAAACCAAAAGAAAATGGAATCTTAAAAGTGCTAAAAAAAAAAAACTGCCAACCCAGAATCCGGTGAAAATATACTTCAGGAATAAAGGGAAAAAAATCTAAAATAAAGAAAAAAATAAAAGAATTTATCAGCACCGATGTGCTAAAAATGCCAAAGGAAGTTTCTCAGAAAAAATATACCATGCAAACGCTAATCCAAAGAAAACTGAATGGTTAATCAATATCAGACACAGTAGATTATACATCAAGAAAAATTATCAGGATTTAAGAGAGACATTACATTATAATAAAAGTATAAATTTACAAGAAGATGTAAAAAAACCTAATATGTATGCACCTAACATCAGAACTTCAAAATACTTAAAGTCAAAACTGATAGAATTAAAAGAAAAAATAGACAAATCTTCAATTTACTTAGAAAATTCAACATTCTTTTCTCAATAACTGATAGAACAAGGCAACAAAAATAATGGAAGTACTGAAAAGCACCTATTAACCAATTGGGATCTATAGATTTTTGTAGACCGTCCATCCTAATAAAAGCAGATTACATATTTTTCTCAAATACAGAAGGAATATTTGCCAAAGTTGACCGTACTCAGCATTGCCCTGATGCCAAAACCAAGGACAGTGCCAGAAAATAAGACTACAGACTAATAACCTTCGTGAATATAGACAGAAAAACAATCAACAAAATGCTGACAAATAAAACCGATAAACTACAAGAATAATACACTATGACCAAGAGCAGTTTGTCCTGGAAATTCGAGGCTCATTCAATATTTGAAAATCAACCAATGTAATTAAACCATATTAACAGGAAAAAAGAATAAAACCCATGTTATTGTATCAATTGAAGCAGAAAAAGAATTTGACAAAATTCAATATCTCTTTATAATAAAACTAAACAGTTAACTAAAAATAGAAGGGGAACCACCTTAATCCGATGAAAGGCACCTACAAAACCTACAGCTAACATCGTGATTCATGGTAAAATAATGTGTTCTCCATGAGACAGAAAATAAGGCAGGACTCTCCCTTCATGCCACTTTTATCCAACATAGTATCAAAGTCCTAGCCAGTACAACAAGGCAAGGCAACAGTTTGGAAAGTAAGAATTAATCTGCTACTGTATACAGAAGACACGCTTGTGTATGTAAAAAACTTCGTGGGATTAACAAAAAAAGCTCTTAGAACTGTAATGTGAGTTTAGCAAGATTGCAAGTTCAGTACTCAAAGAAATCAGTAATATCTGAATATACTAGCAATGAACAATTGAAAGCTCAAATATTTTAAAAAATAGCATTTACAGTAGTTCCAAAAAGTGAAATACTTAGGAATAAATCTAATAACTTCAGAACACTGATTAAAGAAAACCTAAATAAATCAAGGGACATACCCTGTTCATAGATTGGAAGATTCAATATAGTTAATAAGTCACTTTTCTTCAAATTGATGTACAGATTACATATATCAAAATCCAAGCAGGAAATTTTGTAGATATGGACAAACTGATTCTAAGTTTATATGGAAAGTAAACAGAATGTGAATAGCCAAAACAATTTTTTTTTAGAAAAGAACAAAATTGTGTGACTTACACTACCTGATTCTAAGAATTGCTGTAACACTACATAACTAACACTACATAGTAAATTGTGGTTTTGGCAAAAGGATAATCATATAGAGCAATGAAACAGAATAGACCATCCAGAATTAGGCCCACAAAGTTAAGGTCAATTGATTTAGACAAAGGTGCAAAGTTAATTCATTTGAGAAAAATTATCTTTTCAATAAATCATGTCAAAACAATTAGACATCACAACTTAAAAAAAAGAGAACCTCAACCTGAACTTCACATCTTATGTCAAAATTAACTCAAAGTGGCTTAGAGATATAAACATTCTATCTAATAAAAGAGTAATATGCAAATTGACCATCATTCCAACACACAAGATGGCTGCTCCCATGTGGTCAAAGATGACTGCCCCCAGGTGGACACAAGATGGCCACCACAAGATGGCCAGCCGGGGAGGGCAGTTGGGAGAAACCAGGCCTGCAAGGGAGGGCAGTTGGGGGCAATCAAGCCTGGAAGGGAGGGCAGTTAGGGGTGACCAGGCCTGCAGGGGAGGGCAGTTAGGGGTGACCAGGCTGGCAGAAGAGGGAAGTTGGGGGGGGGACCCAGGCCTGCAGGGGAGGGTAGTTAGGGGGGACCAGGCCCTGCAGGGGAGGGCAGTTAGGGGTGACCAGGCCTGCAGGGGACAGCAGTTAGAGGCGAACAGGCTGGCAGGGGAGCAGTTAGGCGTCAATCAGGCTGGCAGGGTCAGGCTGGCAGGTTAGTGGTTAGGGGGTGATCTGGCTGGCAGGCAGAAGCAGTTAGGGGCAATCAGGAAGGCAGGCAGGCGAGCAGTTGGGAGCCAGCAGTCCTGGATTGTGAGAGGGATGTCTGACTGCCCGTTTAAGCCCGAACCTACTGGGATCGGGCCTAAATGGGCAGTCGGACATCCCTCGAGGGGTCCCAGATTGGAGAGGGTGCAGGCTGGGCTGAGGGACACACACCCCCATGCACGAATTTTGTGCATCGGGCCTCTAGTAATACATAAAACTGTAAATTTTTTAGACGGAAACATAGGAGAAAAATCATTGTGACCTGGGGTTAAGTAAAAAATATTCTTAGAATCAACACCAAAAGCATGATTCATAAAAACACACACAATTGGTTGATAAATTAGAATTCATCAAAATTAAGTTTTGTCCCGCAAAATACACTATTAAGAGAATAAGACAAACTAAAAACTGGAAGAAAATACTTACATGTCACATATCCAACAAAATATATTTGTACAAAATATATAAGGAATTTTCAAAACCCAACAATAAGAAAATAAACAATTACAAAATAATGAGTGCAATGGAATTATTCTATATCCTGATTGTAGAAATGGTTATAGGAATTCATACATGTGTTACAACTCACAGAAATGCACACCCAAAAGAAAGTCAATCTAATTGTTTGTACATTTAAAAAGTAAAATAAGAAAACGAATACTTAAAAACAGTAATTGGGGTTCTAAAAAAATAAAATTACTACCAGAGAAAGTAAATGAAGAGAGATGGAGGTTAACTCACTTTGGTGGTTCAAAATGCATATACTATGGATTTTGAAGAGGAATTGTAAGTCACACATGATGACTTAATTGTCATACCTAGAACCCAATGAAAGAGAAAAAGATTGGAGTCAAAGTCTAGAACATTATGCTTAATAATCTTGAGATTCTAAGTCTTAATAATAAATTGGCCAAAACATAAACCATTGTGATCTAACATACAAACTCTAAGAAAATAGATTTTGCCCAAAGGACTTAGAGTACAAAAGGGAGGTTTAGAAGAAAAACAACCAGATGGTACTTTAAAATATTAGATGTAGTATGTTTCTTTAGATTGTGTGTTTATTTGGGATAGGTGATAGTGAGTAATAGAAATTGTGGTGGATCTAACCACACCCTAACCACCCACTAACACTGTTAATTATACAAATATATAGTTTATGTTTATATCCCCTGCAGCACTGAGCATACTGATTGGTACATAGAAAGTGTTAATTAACACTGTTTAATTGAAATTGAGTAGAATGCTTCCTGCAATTCTAAGCTGTCTCCTACAGTCTCAAAGAAAATCAGGTCATATAAAAAAAGATGTTGAGAAAGGGGGACCATCAAGAATAATTCTCTCTTTTGTGCTAAATTCTTAGAATAACTCTGGTTCTTAATTAAATATAGATATTGTTTACGGTGAGCACAGAAAACTGAATTTTGAAAATGAATATAGATGTTTTATTAGAAGTTACACAAAAGTTAATTAATTATTATTCCAGCAAGTTAAAAGTTTTGAAACATGAACACAATTTTTAATCAAGTCAAGGTATGTAATGAGGTATTTGAGAGAAGAAAAATAGACCTTTGGATCTGTTCTTGCTTTGCCTTTGCCTGAGTGATTAATTTCATCTTTTTCTTTCTTTCCTTTTTTTTTTTTTTTTTTTTTGCTTTACACACCCTGCCATAAACTTTTCTATTTACACTTTATTGTAACTGACTTCATGTCATTTGCCTTGCTTAATAATAATCGGTTAACAGCCAGGGCAGGTGTTTTCAAGGATGTGGCCCTTTCATAGAGTGAATCTAAACAGTTTCTTTTTAAAATCATCATAAAAAGCATAAAGATAAAACTCTTATTCTAGTCTCTGGCAGGGGAAAAGATATGTATATGAAAAAAAAGCCAAGGATGGAGATCTGGAATGGTAAAATTAGTAGTAACCTACCCTAAATGTATTGGATGCCCTTCCTTTTAAAAGTTGTAGTTGATCAATCCTATCTAGTGATGGCCTCTGCTAGCACCTTAACTTTTACATGGCTTTTATTCTACCTTTTTGTGTTATGTTTAGATGCAAAAAATAATTAAACTGTTGGTTGAATTTCTGTAGAGTTTTGAATCTGATTGCTGATTTTCTGAGATCATGACAATAATCCACTTCCCTACTCTCTTCACCAATGAGCAAAATTTGTTCTGCTCCCCTACTCAACTTAGAAATACATTCTGTCTCCTTTCATCCCAGCTTTACACACTTGAATGCCAAGTTCCCTCCAAACTGTATTTCACGTTCATTCTTCTGGAATTTTCTAGCCCAGTCTCCTGGTCACATCAGCTTCTTCAGGATGGTCTGTGGATGTCCTCAAAACTTTCCCCCAGTCTTCTCTGGGTGTTTTCTCTCACTAGATTATTGCCGCCATTAAGAATAATCTTTAGATTATACAAGGAAGATCCTGTGGCATGGTTAAAATTCAATGTGTAATCTGGGAAAATTGACTTGGATTGATATATTAGTAATTTAGTGTCCTGAAGGTATGATGTTCAGGAGCTAAAAGTAAAGACTTAATTTAAGTCTTGGAACAACAGTGAGGGTTAGGAAAAAAAGGGGGAAAAAACAATAAGCGGTCAGAGAAAAGTAGAGAGAGACAGAGAGAAATCCATCTGGGGATGATGGTAATAGTTGGACAAGTAGGCACCGCTATAGAAGTACAGAAACAATATCAAAGGAAGGTAGATTCTGCTGGACATAAAATAGAGGCCAGATGGTCTGCCTTGGAAGTGTTTTTATATTAGAAGGCCTCTCTATCCATTCAAATTCCAACTCCTACAGTCTGAGGGCCATTCACTTTATTTTTATGGTTTTAGGCATTCCCTTATTTAAATTCACATTCCCCAAGTAAGTGGCTAATATGCCAAAATATATATTAATTATATTAATTCCATTTTTTAAAATTAACAAATTAAAAGAAGTTTCACACATTACAGCCAAATAGGTTAAGATATTTTTGTATGCAAAGAACAAGTTTCCCTTAAAATGAATAATACAGAATTCTCCCTTTCCTTCTAGTCTAAAATGAGCATATTCCTATATCACATTGATATCAGTTAAAAACAACAAACTGCTTTCTGTTATTTCCAAATAATTTTACTCTTATGTATTCAATTTGAAGACTTATAATAGACTGGAACAAAGTTGGAGACTGAAACAGTTTTGCTTTCAAACACTTAATTTGTCAGAATAAGTCCTAAAAATGGTTAATGTTAACACTATTTTTAACTAAATGGGACAAGTTAAAATAGTGGTTTTAGACTCTGGCTGCACATTAGAATCACCTGGGCACCTTGACCTTTCCTGGAATAATATTCCAATTTAATTTGTCCAGAGTGAAACCTCGGCACCAACATTAAAAAATTATTGTATTTGAAACATAATTCACACATTATAAAATTCAATTATTTAATGTGATATTGAGTATATTCACAGAGTTGGGATACCCAGGTTTTTAACGCCCCAAGAATTCTAATATTCAGATGGGTAGGGTTGAATAAGCACTGAGCTAAAGCAAATTGTTAGACTTGGAGATAATCTCATAATCAACTGAGCAGTAAGCTAAAAATTATTATAAGAGCATTTGAGATCTTGCTCTCAACATGTCTCCAGTTTGGCTCAAATAAACTCATAAAAATTCTCTACAAAAATTATTCTAAAATTATGTGACTTTAAAAAAATCAATAGATGACTTTTTATAGCAGTTTTAAGTTCACAGCAAATTTTAGTATAAAGAGCTAATATTGTTTTTTAACAATTAAATTATCTAATTTTATTTAACTGGCATTCTAAGTCTGGGGGGGAAAAACACAGAAAATACAATTACTTTGTATTCATGTAAAATGTAAGATAAAATAGAAATAAGATTTGTCTCTTTTTAAAATGTCTACTTTACAACTTATTGATCAACACTTTCCTGACTCTTCTTTATTAAAGAAATAAAGTACTCAAATAAAATTTCAGTAATAAATAACTGAAAATATCCAATATTAATTTAATCTCTATGCATTCTTTTCTGCCTTTGATATAAAAAATTGAAAAGTATTACAGATACTTGTGTGTGTGAGTATATATATACCTTTTTTTTTCTCTCACAACAGTGTTGTCATTTGCTTTGAAAGAAATATCGATTATCTCAGCTAGATTTGGTTTACAGAAAACATTTATAATCAGAAAGGTTTTGACGTGGAATATTTAGAATGAAGAGTTACCTAAACTGATTTAAAGAAAGAGTGATGGCACTAGTAGCTTCTGAGACATATTAAAGCAAATAGAAGTTTTTGTAGCCAATTGGTGAATTTCAGACTATATAGTCAACTATTCAGGGTTACTTAACAATCTATGATCCTTAGTGCTGGGTATGAAAAGTAATAATAGGACACAGTGGTTAGAAAGAAAATTGTGGGGACAGAAAACCCTTGTTGGGGTTCCTCCACAACTTGTCACTGTGATTTTAGGGAAGGTATTCTCTCTAATCTTAATTTTTACATCAGAAAAATTAGGGGCAATTAATAGTACTTACTTCCTAAGGCAGTTATAAGGATTAAAGGGGACGATATATGCAAAGTCTTAGCTCATGACCTGGTATAAATAAGTACTCAATTAACATGATGGTAATGGCATGAGGGAATAATACATCACTGTTGAATGCTCCCTAGAGACGCTGGAGTGAGGGATGGAAACCGAGTCCCCCAATATACTGTTGGCATCTCAGGACACAGAAGCTCTATTTTTCTTTCTGTTCTCTTGCTTCTGAAATTGAGCAGAAGAGAGCAGCGTAAGCAGTTCAATCTGATTTAGAGGATAAATGTAGTGGGTGATCCTGGATAGAACCAGTGCTGCTGGAATGCATTTCAGGTTAGTTGATGGGCATAGGAGGAAAAGGGAGGTAAGGAAAATGGGATGGATGGTGATGCTGTGAAAGACCACAGTACATTCAGGAAATATCCCCTCCTCCACACCCCTTCTCCAAAAGAGTATCCGCACCCGCACTGCTGTTGGCCTTGACCCATGACTTGCCTTGACCCATGAAATGTGGGCAAAATGACAGGGTCCACCTTAGAGTTTAGAACTTAAAAGGCATCAGTTATCCCTCTGGAAGATTCTTATCTCCACTGAGAGAAAAACCATGCCCCAGGATGCCACTGCTCCTTCAATTTGGGCCCTAGAACGAAACTCATGGAACAGATTTGAACTTAACCCATAGCCTGAAGCAGAAATTGCCTACTAAACCGCAGACCCATAACTGAGAAATAAATGTGTATTGTTGTATTCCCCTGAGATTTTGTGGCTATTTTTTACACACAGAAAAAATCTTTAAAAGGACCATACACTAAGATAGAAAATAGCAGGAGAAATATATATATTTAGTGGTTGGGGGGAGGGGGGGGGTACAATAGCATATGATGGGCTGGAATGGGAGTGTTACCATAGTTAGTAATTATTGATGGACTGGAAGCAAAGGGAGAGTCAGAAATTGTTAAGCTGGGGACACTGAACATGTTTACTTCACCAGGAAGCCACAGCTTCACACCCAAAGAAATAGCTGCATTGTCTCTCCAAGGGGATTAACACCCCTTCCTTCTCCCTTCTGGTTCTGGATTGTGCGTGTGGGAGGGGAGAGCAGGGTTAGATAAGGATGTGAGTAGTAAAGTCAAAATGGTGCAGGAGGGGGAAGTGCTTTACCATAGAGACCTGTCAGTCTAACCTGGGGAAAAAGATCATTGGCTAAAGGGGTGGACCCAATGCAAGCCCATGAAAACTTGGGAAGATAATTGGTTATTTTAAAAAAGCTTCTGGTTATAATCCCAGAAAACAAAGTTCTCTCTCTCTCTCTCTCTCTCTCTCTCTCTCTCTCTCTCTCACACACACACACACACACACACACACACACACACACACACACACACACACGCGCGCGCGCGCGCGCGCGCACACTTGCTCCTGACCCCATGCTTGCCCGTTCGCTCACCTGTTTTCTCTCCATAGCCATGTGGCCCTAGCAGTCACATGACCAATGGCCAGGAGGACTCCACAAACAGGCTCCAGGCAGGATCCTGGACACCACAGCACAGCAATGGATTACAGCCAAAACACAAGCTAAGCTAGTTGAATGCTGGACTGAACTAAGCTTTAATATGGTACAGAATCTTTGACATTGACTATTTCTGGCCCTGATTTTCTGTGATGAGATGGACAGGGATGGGACACTGGGGAGTTACTTTACTTTTGCTTCCCGAATAAATCATCCTCTTTTGTGAGTCCCTGAAAATGCTTTTCCTCACAACACCGCAAGAACCCCACATCCACTGGCAGCATGAGTCGCTCAATTTTAAACATAATGAATATGGGGTGCCTATGGGACCTCAAATAGTGATACATGCAGGGTCAATAAGTCATCTGAACATATCTGTAAGTTAGAGCCATGACAGGGAGTTAATCTTTAGAGGAGAGGGGACATATATGCTGCCTTCCCTCATTTCCATATGACCTCCTACTCCTTTCTCCCTGGTTAATCACACACAGATAAGACCTGGGGGTCATGGACACATTTTACAGTAGAACCGCAGGCTTCTTGGATCACAGCTCCTGATTACATCAAGAGGAGCAGCTGAGGTTTCTCTAGTCATGCATCTTTTCCAGCCCACAGCCTAAGGGTTGGGGTTCCTTACCTGGGAGACAACCGTCGGCCCTCCTAGGTCCCTGTGCACTGTCCAAGAGTGTGATGGGAACCTGCTATCGCATCTTCCTCTAGAACTCCCCCCAACAAATGCTTTTCCAGGTTAACGTGTGTGTGGGATCAAAACATTCCACCTGCACATGCTCAGTTCCCATTTACTTTCCCAGCTACCTTACTGGTAATATTATTTCAATCTTCTTTGCTAGTTCCTAATTATTCACCTGATTTCTAAATACCAGTGTCCCAGGGCTCAATCTTTGGACTTATCTATGTTTGCTCACTTGATGAGCTCCTCTGATCACATGACTTTAAATACTATTCATAATCTGATACCTCCAATCTGGACCTCCTTCCTAAACTCCAGCTCCATCCATAGAACTTCCTACTTGACATCTCCTCTTGGATGCCCTATTGGCATCCCAAAGTTAACATACCAAAATCTGACTTCCTGCCCTGGCCAGTGTGGCTCAGCTGGATGGATGTCATCCTGTGCACTAGAAGGTTGCCGGGTTCCATACCCAGTCAGGGCACATGCCCAGGTTTGGGGCTTGATCCCCAGCAGGGGGCATGCAGGTGGTAGCCAATCGATGTTTCCCTCTCACATTGATGTTTTGCACTCCCTCTCCCTTCCTCTCTCTTTAAAAATTAAATACACACACACACACACACACACACACACACACACACACACACACATTTAAACTGACATCCTGATTTTTCTTGCCTAAATATGTTGCATATGCAGTCTTCCCTGATTTAGGCAACCTGTCCAATTGTTCAGGTAAAAAAATCTTGATTTCATCTGTGACTCTTCTTTTTCTCTCACTCTTGACACACAATCCATCAAGCAAATCCTGTTTGATCTACTTTCATAATATATCAGAAATACAACCACTGCCATCACCTCTTGTCTAAATTACAGTAATAACCACTTCCTGGCTTCGCCTTTGCCTCCTATAGTCTAGTATCAACATAGTAACAGAGTGATGTTTTTCGAAACGTAAGTCATATCGTGACACTCCTCTGCTCAAAACCCTCTAATGTTCTTTTTTGTTTGCTTTGCTCAGAGTAAATCTGAAGTAACTACAATGGATCCAGGCCTAACTTCCTGCTACTTCTTTGATCCAATCTTGAACCCCTCCAAACCTGCCCAGTGGCAAAGAATTAAATGATCTGACTCTTTAGGGTGAGCTCCAGTCCTGTGGGTCTATCTTATTAAAATCCTCTCAGAAGTTTAACCCCTTCTCACTGTGTCTGTATCATCAAAATGGCACCTGCTTTCTCAGAGGAATTACAAACCAGCTATTATTATGTTGTTATTATAATTATGAAGTAATACACAAATATGTCCACGGTGGATGGGTTAAGGATAAAAGTTCTTACAATAACCTGTAGTTCATATCTAGCTTCAGAGTCGGAGTCTTTGAAATGGTGGATTGTTCCCATTTCTGTACATTAATCTCTCCCATGAGATTAGTTTTTTAACCATAAAACTAATAGAGCTTAAGCTTCAGGGCCCCGCTCTTGCCTGGGCACCGTGAGCACTTGTTGTTCCTGAGGCAAGTGGAGAGTTCCAAGTGGAGAAGCAAAGACAGAATGCAATCGGGAAGCATTTCTAGGCCAACATTTTTTTGATAAAATTGTCTAAAGACATCCTAGAAGAGAGTAGGTTACATCTCCAAGTACCCAGTAATTTACTCTAATTTTTAAGTCTTAATTATTTACTTTCTTATCTAATTGTGTATTTATGTTTTCAAACAGGCAGTTTCCAACCCCACCAGATTCTGTAAACTCAAGTCTACGTGAAGCCTGAATCCACCCCGGTGGATGGTAAATTCTTAGGAAGTTGTCGATGGTTCACCCAGTTGCTAAAAAATAAAAAATTGTCCAAGACAATCAGATTTCTTATCTTTTATTTATGAAGGATTATTTATTTTGGTATAATTTGGTGATTTTCACGTTTTTTTAGCATCCTGGTTAAGAAAAATTTTAATTGTTAGGGGTATTAGCAATTCTACTGAACTTGGTATGACATTATATCTCTAAAAGAGAGCAACTTACTCATTCTCATTTGAAAAACATGGCACCACATGTGGCCATTAAATGACTCTAGACTGAAAAGTAGTAGAAAACAATTTTCAAGGAGATTATATGATTATTCATCCAGATAATCAAATTTTTATGCTCTTACCATCATCAGAAAGTGCTTAGAATCTAAATATTTCAATAAAGGATCTACTATGGTTTATAATTGCTATTTCACTAATCTTGTATTTCAAAACAAGGTTGTTATTTATTCACTTATTAATAATACTAATACAAAAAAGAATGCTTGCATTCTTTTTTATTTACATTTTGTCTTCTTCTGAAAAAGCTTCCTAGTAGGTACAGTATGTTCCTTTAAAATTATTGCTGGCTGTAAAAGTGGGCACACACACGCCAGGGTGTGCGTTGAGCAGCTTTTACAATATTCCCCGGGTGTGCTAGGCCTCTGGGGCATGGAGCCAAAAGTGAAGCTGCCATCATTCAACAGTATAAAATGCATACTGTGGTGTGTCATCGCAATTATTCCTTTTTATGGCTTTGAAACAAGGCTCCACCTTCCCCTCAGTAATTTTAAACATTAACTTCCAGCTTTCAGAAGTACTCAAAAGGGTTCAACTCTGTTTTCCATGAACAAGTTATGGTTCATTAGGAACTAACTCCTCTTTACCACGCAAAAACATTTTCACCCATTACAAATCCTAACTTCAAAAAAATGCAAGGATTAGTAAGAAAAATCTGTGGAAGAACTTTTCAGGAGTATGTGTCTTCTGTTAAACTGGCAAAACAATCTGACAGGGATATTTCTAAGCAAATAACTTGCTAAACACTTGGGGTCTTCTCAGAGTGTTCCCATGACTTATACATCAATGGTTTTCATTTACAAAAAAATCTTAAGAGGAACAAAATGTTTTCTAATTGTTGGGATCATTTCAAAATGAAGCCACTACTTCCCACAAACTTGGCATCTAGTAACTGAGGAATAATAAAGGCAAATACATAAAAATGTTAGTATCAGCAGTCAGTTGTTTGCTAGAAGCTCTTGAAGTTTGCAAGTTAACACGCATATTCAAATCTTTTTCAATCCAAGTTATAAAAACATATGCAACAAATTACATTTTGAATGGAAGGTACACCTGGGACTGAAATAGCATAAAAAAGACTTGGTGAGCCCTTGCAGGTTTGGCTCAGTGGACAGAGCATAGGCCTGCAGCCTGAAGGATCCTGGGTTTGATTCCCATAAAGAGCACACACCTCAATTGCAGGGTGGATCCCCGGCCCGGTTGTGGTGTGTAAGAGAGGCAACAATGTTTCTCTCTCTGTGTCTCTCCCCCTCCCTTCCACTTTCTCTAAAGAAATATTCAATGGAAAAATATCCTTGGGTGAAAAAAACCAATGGAAAAATATCCTTGGGTGAGGATTAACAACAACAGAAAGACTTGGTGACATTGATGGGAATCAGGGAGTGATTGAGTGGATGAATCCAGGTGGAGACAGCTTAGAACAATTTTACAGAAATACTACTATTTCTGAAGGATTAAGAAGTACAAATTGACAGTTACAAAATAGTCATAGGGATGAAAAGTACAGCATAGGAATTATAATCAATCATACTATAATAAGTATATATGGTGCCAGGAGGGTACTAGACTTATTGGGGAATCACTTCATAAGTCATGTAAATGTTGTACTAATATTATATTAAATATCATGTAATTGAACAAAATACTACTGTTTTATAGAATTTTGATGGAGGAAGAGGTTATTATATAAGGACTAGTGGCCCGGTGCACGAAATTCATACGGGGGGGCGGTGTCCCTCAGCCCAGCCTGCACCCTCTCCAATCTGGAACCCCTTGAGGGATGTCCAACTGCTGGTTTAGGCCCGATCACCGACAGTCGGACATCCCTCTCACAATCTGGGACTGCTGGCTCCTAACCGCTCACCTGCCTGCCTGCCTGATTGCCCCTAACCACTCTGCCTGCCAGCCTGCTCGCCCCCAACTGCCTCCCCTGCTGGCCTGCTCGCCCCCAACTGCCCCCCCCCACCAGCCTGATCACCCCCAATTGCCCCCTTGCCAGCCTGCTCTCCCCCAACTGCCCCCCCCCCCCCGCTGGCCTGTTCGCCCCCAACTGCCCCCCTGCCAGCCTGCTTACACCCAACTGTCCCGCCCTCCACTGGCCTGATTGCCCCCAACTGACCCCCACTGATGGCCTGCTCACCCCCAACTGGTGCCCCTGCCGGTCTGCTTACCCCAACTGGCCCTCCCACCAGCCTGATCACCCCCAATGCCCCCCCCACCAGCCTGATCACCCACAACTGCCGTCCCATCCTGGCCTGACCACCCACAACTGCCCTCCCCTCTTGGCCCCTAACCGCCTCTACCTCGTCCCCGCCACCATGGCTTTGTCCAGAATATGCAAATTAGCAGGAAAGATGACAGTGGCCACAGAGCCAGCCAGAGCAGGTGGGAGGCTTGGGTCACCCCCAGTGACAGAGGAAGCCAAGCTTCCCGTCCGGAAGGTCTCCTGGAAGGTCTCCCAGTCTAATTAGCATATTACCCATTTATTAGTATAGAGGCCTGGTGCACGGGTGGGGGCTGGCTGGTTTGCCCTGAAGGGTGTCCCAGATCAGGGTGGGGGTCCCCACTGGGGACAGTGCTGGCCTGGGTTAGGGGCTAAGAGCCATTTGCAGGCCCCTCCCTCAGCAGCAGGCCCAGGTGACCCAAGCCTCCTGCTCGCTCCAGCCTGCTCCATGGCTGCCGCTCACAGGCCCCTCCTTCGGCAGCTGGCCCAGGCGGGCGGGAAGCTTGGCTTCCTCTGTCACTGGGGGTGACCCAAGCCTCCCACCTGCTCTGGCTGGCTCTGTGGCCACTGTCATCTTTCCTGCTAATTTGCATATTCCCTCCTGATTTTCTGTGGGTCTCGTGGAGTGATGGTCAATTACCATATTTTTCTCTTATTAGTTTAGATGAGGAATGAGTATAACAGTCCTAACAGAATTTATTATGGGGAAGTATAATTGAGCAAGAATAATTTTTATACTGTCTCAGAAAATATAATTGAGCAAGAATAATTTTTATACTGTCTTAAAGTGGGGAAGGCTAGAAATCATTTGGTTCAACTTCCTTGAATAAGGCAATCTTCTGGGTGGTTTTCAAGCTTCTTTGAGAGAATCCTTTAAAACAATCATCCAGACTTCCCTGAGCAGGTATTATGGAAACAAACAAATACAAACTTCATTATTTTGTGTGGCTTCCCCTTCCCCTGTTGAGCAACTGAATAGGGAGGTATTCCTAATGGGCTGAAATTCACTCTACTATTTTTTGTGCTTATCAGACTCTTTTTTTCTGTCCTACAAAATAATACAAAGTCTACTCTTCCAAGGATTTGAAGACATCTGTCAAACATCTCTTCATCCTTCATTCCCCAATCTTCTCTTTCCAAGACCAATAAATCCCTATCTTACCTAATAATAGACAAACATGTAAATTGACCATACCTCTGCTACGCCCACCAGCCAATCAGGAAGGAATATGCAAATTAGAAGGACAAAGATGGCAGTCGCCCAGCTGCTCCAGGGCGCTGAGTGGCTGGGTGGGGCAGGATGCCTGTTATGAGAGGGAGAGTGGGGGGCAAAGGGATCTACAAGAGCAGCACTCCAGCCACAGTGAAGGTGAAGACTGCAGACTCTGGAGTCAGCTGCGAAGACAAAGATGGCAGACTCCGACTGGAGTCTGCAGTGAAGACGGCAGACTCTGGCTGGAATCTACAGCAAAGATGAAAATGGCAGACTCCGGCCAGAGTTTGCAGTGAAGATGAAGGCGGCAGACACTGGCCGGAGTCTACAGCAAAGACAGCAGACTCAGGCCAGAGCAAAGGCCTGGGTCCCAGGTGCCTGAGGAAAACCGGTACTGGAAGCCAAAGGAAGGAAGGCCTATTGCACGAATCTCTTCGTGCAATGGGCCTCTAGTTTGCTGAATAGTTTCTCATTTGACATTGTGTCTATACCCCTTTGTATGCATCTTAAGTTTATCAGTGTCCTTCATAAAGGGGAGCACCCAGAATCCTACCTAATAATAGACAAATATGCAAATTGACCATAACTCTGACACACCCACAAGCCACGCCCACAAGTCACACCCACCATCCAATCAGAACGAGTATGCAAATTAACCCAACCAAGATGGCTACAGCAACAGAGAGCAAGGTTTCCGAGGCAACAGAGGGAAACAAGCTTTCCGCGAGCCGTTGCAGGCCTAAGCCTCCACTCAAGCTACAAAGTTTCAATTATAGAAGGTAAACAAATTCAAACAGAAATGGCTGCAGAATCGAGCTTGAGAGAGCAGGCCAGGGTTGCCACCGGCAACAGGGGAAGCAAAGCTTTCCGCACACCCTGGCCGGGCCCACCTGCTTAAGGCAACAAACTTTCAATTATAACCCCAACACAAATGGCTGCTGGCCGGGGAGGGAGCCCCAGGCTTGGCTCCGCTCCAGGTTACAAAGTTTCAATTGTAGAAGGAAAATAAATTCCAGATACCAGGGCCTCCGCTTGGGTTGCCAGGAGGCATGGCCGGCCTGCAAACCACCACAGGCCCCTCACTCAGGCCGTCCCACGCCCCAAGGGAACCCCACCCTAATCAGGGACACCCTTCAGGGCAAACCAGCTGGCCCCCACCCCTGTACCAGGCCTCTATCCTATCTAATAAAAGAGTAATATGCAGATTGATCATCACTGCAACACACAATATAGCTGCCCCCATGTGGTCAAAGATCCTGCCCCCATGTGGACACAAGATGGCCACCACAAGATGGCCAGCAGGAGAGGGCAGTTGGGAGACACCCGGCCTGCAAGGGAGGGCAGTTGAGAGGGACCAGGCCTGCAAGGGAGGGCAGTTGAAGGTGATCAACCCTGCAGGAGAGGGCAGTTAGGGGTGACCAGGCCAGCATAGGAGGGGAGTTGGGGGCAAACAGGCTGACAGCGGAGTGATTGGGGGTGATCAGGCTGGCAGGCAGAAGCGGTTAGGGGCAATCAGGAAGGCAGGCAGGCAAGCAGTTGGGAGCCAGCAGTCCTGGATTGTGAGAGGGATGTCCGACTGCCACCGGGATTGGGCCTAAACGGGCAGTCGGATATCGCTCGAGGGGTCCCAGATTGGAGAGGGTACAGGCTGGGCTGAGGGACAACCCCCCTCCGTGCACGAATTTCGTGCACCGGGCCTCTAGTTAGTCGTAATTCTGCATGGCACAATAGAGTTTTACTTTTGTTGACTTTAATGACCTAAGTACTATGCTATTAAAGTAGTCAACATTTACATTGGCTTTCTTAAGACCTTAGTAATACTATTGACTTAAATTGACCTTTCAGTTAGATAAAATGATTAGGGCATTTTAAGAAACATTTGGTATGTTTAAGGGTAGGTCTTCAATGTCTTATTCATATTTAATTGATTTTTTTAACTGCAATACAGGACTTTACATTTAGGCCTATTTCATTGCATTCATTTATTTCAGTCCTTCATTGCAGCCATAACATTTTTCATTTAGTCAACCGTAGGTTAGCCAGACCAGTTAGGTTTTTGTCACTTGCAAATATGACAGGCCCATCTTTCATGTATTCAGATAGGTGCATACACGAAGCGCAGACTTTATTTATTTGTTTTTTAAATATATTTTATTGATTTTTCACAGAGAGGAAGGGAGAGGGATAGAGAGTTAGAAACATCGATGAGAGAGAAACATCGATAAGCTGCCTCCTGCACACCTCCCACTGGGGATGTGCCCACAACCAAGGTACATGCCCCTGACCAGAATCGAACCTGGGACCTTTCAGTCCCCAGGCTGACGCTCTATCCACTGAGCCAAACCGGTTAGGGCATGGAGCACAGACCGGATAGTGCTTGGTACATAATTTATATATTTTAAGTATCATTATCTCCTCTCTCTATATATAATCAATCCACACACAACCTTCCTTTGCTATCAATGAGGCTGAGGTTGAATTATATCTCGTCTTTCTACCTTAACTCTTATAAAATTTAAATTACCTAATGATATTGGTGATGGAATGGGGATTTGAGCACACAGTATGATTTTTCTCAAGTTTGCATCATCTAGAAATGGCATTAGGCCTTAGATATCACAATGTAGAAAGTCTGGCATTACCAAGAACAAAATAAAAATCAATCAATGCCAAGTTCTGCCTAAGGGAGAAGTTTAGGCTTTAACTCTTTTTTTTTTTTTTTTTTTACATGTTAAAGATATTTCTTTTTTTTAAATTCTTTATTGTTTAAAGTATTACAAATGTATGCTTTTTCCCCCATTGACCTCGCCCCAGCTGTTCCCACCCACCAGCAAATGCCTTCACCCCCCTCTGTCTGTATCCATGGGTTATGCTTATATGCACGCATACAAGTCCTTGGTTGATCTCTTACCCCCCCCGCTCCCCCTACCTACCCTCTGAGGTTCTTCTGTCTGTTCGATGCTTCTATGTCTCTGGATCTGTTTTTATTTGTCAGTTTATGCTGTTCCTTATATTCCATAAATGAGTAAGATCATGTGATATTTATCTTTTTCCAACTGGCTTATTTAGCTTAGAATAATTCTCTCCAGGTCCAACCTTCCTGTTGTAAGTGGTAAGTGTTCCTTCCTTTTTACAGCAGCATAGTATTTCATTGTATAGATGTACCACAGTTTTTTAATCCACTCATCTGCTGATGGGCACTTAGGCTGTTTCCAAATATTAGCTATTGTAAATTGTACTGCTATGAACATAGGTAGGGGTGCATATATCCTTTCTGATTGGTGTTTCTGATTTCTTGGGATATATTACAAGAAATGGGATTACTGGGTCAAATGGAAGTTCCATTTTTCATTTTTTTTTTCTTTCAATTTTTTTTATTAAGGTATTATATGTGTACATATCTTACCATTGCCCCCCCACCCCACTCCCATATATGCCCTCACCCCCCACAGTTTTGCATCCATTGGTTATGTTTATATGCATGCATACAAGTCCTTTGGTTAATCTCTTATCTTCCCCACCTCTCCCTAACCTTCCTGCTGTAATTTGACAGACTGTTTGATGCTTTACTGCCTCTGTATCTATCTTTTTGTTCAAGTTTTTAATGTTCTTTATTATCCATAAATGAGTGAGATCATGTGGTATTTTTCTTTCATTGACTGGCTTATTTCACTCAGCATAATGTTCTCCAATTCCATCCAGGTTGCTGCAAATGGTAAAAACTCCTTCTTTTTTAAGGCAGCATAATATTCCATTGTGTAGATATACCATAGTTTTCTGATCCAGTCATCTGCTGATGGGCACCTAGGCTGTTTCCAGATCTTAGCTATTGTAAATTGTGCTGCTATGAACATAGGGGTGCATATATCCTTTCTGATTGGTGTTCCCAGTTTCTTAGAATATATTCCTAGGAGTGGGATTACTGGGTCAAATGGGAGTTCCATTTTCAGTTTTTTGAGGAAACTCCATACTGTTCTCCACAGTGGCTGCACCAGTCTGCATTCGCACCAACAGTGCACGAGGGTTCCTTTTTCTCCGCATCCTCATCAACACTTGTTGTTTGTTGATTTGTTGATGATAGCCATTCTGACAGGTGTGAGATGGTACCACATTGTTGTTTTGATTTGCATCTCTCGGATAATTAGTGACGTTGAGCATGTTTTCATGTGTCTCTTGGCCTTCCTTCTGTCTTCTTTTGAAAAGATTCTATTTAGGTCCATTGCCCATTTTTTTATTGGATCATTTATCTTCCTTTTATTAAGTTGCATAAGCTGCCTGTAGATGTTGGAGATTAAACCTTTATCAGGGATACCATTTGCAAATATGTTCTCCCATGCAGTGGGCTTTCTTGTTGTTTTGTTGATAGCTTCTTTTGCTGTAAAAAAGCTTTTTATTTTGATGTAGTCCCATTTGTTTATTTTCTCTTTAGCTTCCATTGCCCTAGGGGCAGCATCGATGAAGAAGTTCTTTTGGCATATGTCTGAGATTTTGCTGTCTGTGGATTCCTCTAGTATTTTTATGGTTTCCCGTCTTATGTTTAAGTCCTGTATCCATTTTGAGTTTATTTTTGTTTATGGCGTAAGTTGGTGATCTAGCTTCATTTTTTTGCATGTGTCTGTCCAATTTTCCCAACACCATTTATTGAAGAGACTGTCTTTATTCCATTGTATGTTCATGCCTCCTTTGTCAAATATTAATTGAGGATAGTGGTTTGAGTCAATATCTGGATTCTCTATTCTGTTCCATTGATCTATATGTCTGTTCTTGTGCCAGTACCAGGCTGTTTTGAGAATAGTGGCTTTGTAATACAGCTTGAAATCTGGTATTGAGATCCCTCCTACTTTATTCTTCTTTCTCAGGATTGTTGTGGCTATTCGGGGTCTTTTTTTATTCCAGATGAATTTTTGGAGAGTTCTTTCAAGGTCTGTGAAATATGCCATTGGTATTTTAATGGGGAGTGCATTGAATCTATAGATTGCTTTGGGTAGTATGGACATTTTAATGATGTTGATTCTACCAATCCATGAACATGGTATGTTCTTCCATCTGTTTACGTCTTCCTCTCTTTTTTCAGTGTCCTGTAGTTTTCCATGTACAGGTCTTTTACCTCCTTAGTTAAGTTTATTCCTAGGTATCTTAATTTTTTTGGTGCTATGGTAAATGGGCTTGCCTTTTTAGTCTATCTGTCTGTAAGTTCACTATTTGTGTATAGAAAGGCCATAGATTTCTTGGCGTTAATTTTGTATCCTGCTACATTGCCTAATTCATTTATTAAGTCTATTAGTTTTTTGACAGAGTCTTTTGGATTTTTTATGTACAATATCATGTCGTCTGCAAATAAAGACAGCTTTACTTGTTCTTTTCCAATTTGGATGCCTTTTATTTCTTCTTCTTGTCTAATTGCAATGGCTAATACTTCCAGTACTATGTCAAACAGGAGTGGTGAGAGTGGGCATCCCTGTCTTGTTCCTGTTCTTAGAGGAAATGTTTTTAGTTTTTGTCCATTGAGTATGATGTTTGCTGTGGGTTTATCATATATAGCTTTTATTATGTTAAGGTATGAGCCTTCTATTCCCACCTTGTTGAGAGTTTTTAATCAAGAAAGGGTGTTGGATTTTGTCAAATGCTTTTTCTGCATCAATTGATATGACTATGTGATTTTTATCTCTCAATTTGTTTATGTGATGTATCACGTTTATTGATTTGCGGATATTGTACCATCCTTGCATTCCTGGGATGAATCCTACTTGGTCATGGTGTATGATCTTTCTGATGTACTGCTGGAGCCGATTTGCTAGAATTTTGTTGAGGATTTTGGCATCTATGTTCATGAGGGATATTGGTCTGTAATTCTCTTTCATTGTGTTGTCTTTATCTGGTTTTGGTATTAGGGTGATGCTGGCTTCATAGAAGGAGCTTGGAAGTGTTCCTTCCTCTTGAATTTTTTGGAATAGTCTGAAGAGGATAGGTTTCAGTTCTTCCTTGAATGTTTGGTAAAACTCTCTTGTGAAGCCGTCAGGCCCCGGGCTTTTGTTTGCCCGAAGCTTTTTGATGACTGCTTCAATTTCGTCCATAGTTACTGGCCTATTGAGCTGTTTAGATTCTTCTTGATTGATTTTTGGAAGGTTATATTTTTCTAGGAATATGTCCATTTCCTCCAGGTTGTCCATTTTGTTGGAATAGAGTTGTTCGTAGTATTTTGTAACAATCCTTTGTATCTCAGCGGGGTCTGCTGTTATTTCATCTCTTTCGTTTCTGATTTTGTTTATTTGGGTCCTCTCTCTTTGCTTCTTGGTGAGCCTGGCTAGAGGTCCATCAATCTTGTTTATCCTTTCAAAGAACCAGCTCTTGGTTTTGTTGATCTTTTGTATTGTTTCTTTGGTCTCTATGTCATTTATCTCTGCTCTGATCTTTGTTATTTCCTTCCTTCTGGTTACACTGGGCTTTTCTTGCTGCTCTTTTTCTAACTCTTTGAGTTGTAGGATTAGGTAATTTATTACCATTGTTTCTTGTTTTTTGCAATAGGCTTGTAGAGCTATGAACTTCCCTCTCAAGACTGCTTTCGCTGTGTCCCATAGATTTTGGATTGTTGTGTTTTCATTATCATTTGTGGCCATGATGTTTTTTATTTCTTCCTTTATCTCTCTGGTGACCCAGTCCTTGTTTAATAGCATGCTGTTTAGTCTCCATGTGTTTGATTTCTTTGGATTGTATTTATTGTAGTTGATTTCCAGTTTTATGCCACTGTGATCTGAGAAGATGCTTGATATAATTTCTATCTTCTTGAATTTGAAGAGACTTTGCCTGTGACCCAGCATATGGTCTATCTTTGAAAATGACCCATGTGCACTTGAGAAGAATGTATATTCTGTGGCTTTGGGGTGAAATGTTCTGAAGATGTCAATTAATTCCATCTGGTCTAGTGAGTCATTTAGAATTGATGTTTCTTTGTTGATTTTTTGTTTAGAGGATTTGTCCAATGGTGATAGTGGGGTATTAAAGTCTCCTACTATGATTGTATTGCTATTAATTTCTCCCTTGATATCCTCCAGGAGTTTTTTTATGTATTTGGGTGCTCCTATATTGGGTGCGTATATGTTTACCAGAATTATTTCTTCTTGTTGGATTTCTCCCTTTAGTATTATGAAGTGGCCTTCCTTATCTCTTGTTATGGCATTTACTTTGAGGTTTATTTTGTCAGATATAAGTATTGCTACCCCAGCTTTTTTTTCATTTCCATTTGCCTGAAGGATATTTTTCCATCCCTTCACTTTCAATCTGTGTGAGTCTCTTGTTCTGAGGTGGGTCTCTTGTAGACAGCATATATATGGGTCATGTTTTTTTATCCATTCAGCCACTCGATGTCTTTTGACTGGAGCATTTAGTCCGTTTACATTTAAAGTTATTACTGAAAGGTATTTGTTTGTAGTCATATCTATTTTTGTGTCTGTATTCCTTCTTACCTGTTTATTTCTTCTTTTTACAGTATTCCCTTTAGCATTTCTTGCATTGCTGGTTTGGTGATGATAAACTCCCTGAGCCTTTTTTGTCTTCGAAGGACTTGATTTCCCCTTCAATTTTGATTGATAGCCTTGCTGGATATAGTATTCTAGGATTCAGTCCTTTGCTTTGCATCACTTTGTATACCTCCTTCCATTCACTTCTAGCTTGTTGTGTTTCTGTTGAGTAATCATTTGACAATCTGATGAGTGTTCCTTTGTAGGTAACTCTCTGTTTCTCTCTTGCCGCCTTTAAGATTCTCTCTTTATCATTTATATTTGCCATTGAAATTATGACATGTCTTGGTGTGGGTCTTTTGGGGTTGATCCTGCTTGGGACTCTCTGTACTTGCGTAACTTTTATCTTTCCCATATCTGGGAAGTTTTCTGTCATTATTTCTTCAAATAGATTTTCTAATCCCTGATGCTCTTCTTCTCCTTCTGGCAGCCCTATTATATGCATGTTACTTCGTTTCATGTTGTCCCAAAGCTCCCTTAGGCTTTCCTCCTGCTTTTTAATTTTTTTCTCCAATTGCTGTTCAAATTGAGCTTGTTTCTGTACCTGATCTTCTAACTCACTAATCCGGTCCTCTGCTTCTTGTAGTCTACTGTTGAAACTTTCCATGGTGTTTTTGATTGTAGCTATATCACTTTTCATTTCTTACTGATTCTTGCGTAAGTTGTTGATTTTCTCATCCATCTGATGTATAAATTCCATGACCATTACTCTGAACTCTTTTTCGGTCATGTTGCAAGCTTCAGTTTCACTAATTTCCTTTCTTGGCGACTCCACATTTTCTTTCCTCTGTGAGTTATTTCATTTCCCCATTCTGGCTATCACCAGAAAGCTCAAGCTTCCGTTTGCATGGACCTGGGCTGTGTGCTGTGGGGACTTCGCTTCACCTGACTTTCACTGAAGTGCTCTGACACTAGGACGTGTGGCTGCCTTTGGTTGGTGGGAACCAGACTTGCCCGGGGTCAGTGTCCCCAGTGTTCCATGTGGTCTCGTGTGCACACTTAGAATCAGGGGCCCTGTCTGCACCACACTGTTGGTATGTGCCGAAAATGAGATCCTTAGCATGTGCCAGGAGTCAGAGTTTCCCTGTGTCTGCACCAAGAATCGAGTGTCAGAGTCTCTGTTGCCTTGTGCAGTTTCTCGTTGAGAATCAGGGTCCCTGTGTGTGCATGCACCAACAATTGGGGTCACTGGCTCTTAGTGTGAATGTGCTGTGAGTCAGGGATCCCAGGCAGCCAAATTCCCTGAAGTGGAGCTGCGTCCTGTGTGTGCTCTCTCTACTGAGCCAAACCGGCTAGGGCGCACACTCTCAAATCCCTGAAGGTAGCTGCCTCCGTGCACTCTCCCAGATTTCCCAAAGGGGGGCGGAGTCCGTCCTGCGTGCCAAATTCCCCAAAGGGGAGCCCCTCTGTGCGTGCTCAAAGATTCCCCAAAGGAGAGCTGTGACCCGCAAGCCAAATTCCCCCAAATTCCCCAAAGGGTAGCCCTCTATGCGCGCTGTCAGATTTCCCCAAAGGGGAGCTGCTTCTGTCCTGCGCGCCAAATTCCCTAAAGGGGAGCGCTTCCCTGTGCAAAGCTCTGCACCTTGGGCGAGGGGCGGGTCTATCAGTTACTATGGCGCTATCAGCAAGCCTGCGGGGAGGGGGATAGGCTCTTTGACTCACCGAAATCTGCCGGGAAGTCTGGATTCTTGTTGTTTGTTGGTTTGAAGCTGTGATAGCAGTTCTCTGTCCCCAGTGGCTGCAGGGTCCTGGTTGGTGTCTGAAGCCAGGATCCTAGTCTCAGGCAGCTCTGTTTCTCAAGATGGCGTGGTCTCTGCATCCGCACCAGCTGCAGAGAAGTGTCCCCTTTGTGCGCGGGGCTCCACCGTCTAGGACTGCCCGGTTAGGCAGCTCCTTGGAAGACCTGCAGGATCTAACTGACCCTAGCTCATACACACACACACACACACACCACACACGTCTACACTCTCCTCTATGGGTTCCTCACTCACACTCTCTCTCTCACTACCTTCCTGCCGGTCGCCATCTTTTTTCTCCCATTTTTCATTTTTTGAGGAAACTCCATACTGTTTTCTACAGTGGCTACACCAGTCTGCATTCCCACCAGCAGTGCACGAGGGTTCCTTTTTCTCCTCATCCTTGCCAGCACTTGTCAGTTGTTGATTTGTTGATGGTAGCCATTCTGACAGGTGTGAGATGGTACTGCATTGTTGTTTTGATTTGCATCTCTTAGATGATTTGTGTCTTTGAGCATGTTTTCATATGTCTCTTGGCCTTCTGTATGTCCTCTTTCCAAAAGTGTCTATTTAGGTCCTTTGCCCATTTTTTGATTGGATTGTTTATCTTCCTTTTGTTAAGTTGTATGAGTTCCCTATAAATTTTGGAGATTAAACCCTTATCGGTTATAATGTTGGCAAATATGAAGTAAAACTGTCATTATTTGCAGATGACATGATATTGTACATATAAAACCCTAAAGACTCCATCAAAAAACTACTAGACTTAACCCTTCGCACTCGCTTACTTTTCTCTCAATTCCTTTATTCTACTCGGGATTTAATTTTTTAAATACCTCAGATTTTACAAAGCGCGGCAGTAGAAAAAAAAACTGGAGTTTCTTTTCAATCAAACTTATTTATTTGGATTTTTTTATATTTCAAATTATTGATACATTCAAAGAGTAATTTTAATCTCGACATCCAAGTGCAAAAGGTTAATAACTGAATTTGGCAATGTAGCAGGATACAAAATTAACAACAAGAAATCTATGGCTTTTTTATACACCAATAATGAACTCACAGAAAGACAAACTAAAAAAACAATCCTATTTACCATCACACCAAAATAATTAAGATACCTAGGAATAAACTTAACTAAGGACATAAAAGACCTGTACTCAGAAAACTATAGGACTTCGAAGAAGGAGGTAAAGGAAGACATAAACAAATGGAAGAATATAACATGTTCATGGATTGGTAGCATCAACATCATTAAAATGCCCATACTACCCAAAGCAATCTACAGATTCAATGCAATCCCCATTAAAATACCAATGGCATATTTCACAGACCTAGAACAAACTCTCCAAAAATTCATTTGGAATAAAAAAAGACAGTGAATAGATGCAGCCATCCTGAGAAAGAAGAACAAAGTTGGAGGGATCACAGTACCAGATATCAAGCTATATTACCAAGCCACTTTTTTTCAGAACTGCCTGGGTCTGGCATAAAAACAGACATATAGACCAATGGAATAAAACAGAGAACCCAGAATCGACCCAAGCCATTATACTCAATTAATATTTGACAAAGGAGGCAAGAGCATACAATGGAGTCAAGACAGTCTCTTCAATAAACGGTGTTGGGAAAATTGGACAGATACATGCAAAAAAAAAAATGACACTAGAAAACTAACTTACACCATAATGAAACGAGACCACTAATTTACACAAAAATAAACTCAAAGTAGATCAAGGACTTAAATGTAAGACGGGAAACTATAAAAATCGTAGAAGAATTTACAGACAGCAAAATATCAGACATATGTTGTAGCAATATCTTTACCAATACAGTTCCTAGGGCAATGGCAACTAAGGATAAAATAAAGAAATGGGACTGCATCAAAATAAAAAGCTTCTGCACATCAACAAAGAAAGACAACAAGAAACATCAACAAAACAACAAGAGAGCTCACTGCATGGGAGAACATATTTGCCAATGTTAACTCTTCTTTTTAATAATATAATAGTAGTATTTATTGAGCACTTATTTTGTGCCATTGTAATAGCAACTTTATGGTATAGTCTCATATAATCTTCCCAACAATCTTCTGAGCTAGGTTCTATCGAATTCCTCCATTTCACAGATGAGATGATTGAAGCACTGAGATGATTTAATTACTTGCCTGAGGACATATATCTGGCAAATGATAGAGCAAAGGTTTGAACTGGACAGTCTCACTGTAGAGTCTATGCTTTTAACTACTAATATGAACTAGCTTTTAGGTAGGATTTACTGTTTTCTGAGAGAAGGTTATTTTTGGTGTAGCCTAGATCATTTTGGAAGTAACATAAGGTATGAAGTTAATAAACAAATAAGCAACTCACAAAAACAGATAGATCATTCATAAAACTGATGCTGTTGAGGACACTATATATTATATCCCTTAGTGCCCCTAATATAGAGCTCCATATGAGAATTTTTTCCCTAAAATGTAGATCCTATGGGAAAAATGTTATTTGAATTAAAAGAGATCATATTCATTAAAGTGGGCTGAAATAGGTCATTTTAGGAGACATCATAATATAGTGGAGGAGCATTCATTGGGAGACAGAGACCTGGGTTTGAATTCCTAACATCATGCTACACACACTTACCAATTGAATGGTCTCCAGCAGATTGCTTAGTCTCTTTCGACCTCAGTTTTCTCTTTGTAAAATAGGGAAAATAATAATACTAGTCTAACCTTAGTTATAACATTATTGTAAAAATTAAATGGGATAATGTATGCAAAAATACTTTGCAAACTGTAAAGCACTCTACTTATTTTCATTTGCTTAAGTCTTACAATCAAAATGGAATTGTCTCTTACTTATAAGATGATTTCTTTTAATGAAAAAATCCTTTTTATTCTTTACCAGAAGTTTATATTGCTTAAAAATGTATATAATCCTACTTATCTCTAAAAGTCTTAGATTAAATCCTTCTTTATCAGAACCATGATTTGTAGTTCCACTACACTGGAGGCAAATAGAGATTACGGCAAGGAAAGGGCAAGCATAGCCAGGCTATATGCAACTTATTTTCAATCTTGAAGCTTTAGGCTGCTTTGGTCTTTACTGTAAGGCCAAACTACATTACTTGATGACGCACTGTCTTTTTTTCCAACTGTTTCTCAAAATCTTTACCCTGACCCCACCCTAAAATATAAGGATTGAAATAAAGAAAAGAAAGCTACATCTGTTGTTCAATGAAGATCAATATTAAGAGTGAGAGATATTAATTGGAAACAGCATCATTGATTTAGACCCCCAAGCCACATTAATTGTGTATGCATCTACTGCTGATCCATAGGGGGAGGGGGTGCAGAATTTAGTTTCTCTAACTAAGTGTTGCCCAGTTTTCCTGCCAGCGCTGTAAGAACATTGCTAAAAGGCACAAAAGCTCATGGAGGTGTCAAACAGCAGGGATGAGGGGCTGAGCTTTCCCTCATCCGTGAAGGAGTCGATTAGAGAACAAAGACAACTCTTAGATTTTAAGATCACCAGTTCAAGTTGTTCCAGAATTCTCATGTGTATTTCAAATTCAGTCTCCTTACATATATTTTTTTATCCCAAGAAAATGTAATTATGTGGTGTTTTTGTGATTTTAATGGCACAATTTAAAAAAGCATTTCATTTTTTCTTATATTTTGTAACCATGTGTGCTTTTTTAAAATCCTGTCCCCAAGGGAACTATTCGGTGATTAAACAACAACCAGCATCAGGAAAACTTTAAGGGGGGCCCTCCAATGCATAACTATCATTTCAATCCCCTGAACTTTAAATATTCTATGCTTTTTCTTTCTTTCTAATAATGATTTCTTATGTGTTCAGGCACCAATGGAGCTAAGAAGGAAGGGAGAATAGGAACAAAGCATATCCTCCTCGGTCAAGAGCTCTTTCATTGTTGGTTAGATTAGGGAGGACTTCAACTTCTTATGTAAAGTGCACACTGTAAACTAATCTTTGTTTCTGCAATTTAGATAAGATTATTTCAATAGACGTCAGTTTCAGTATTAGCTTTGCTCTTTCTTCTATTGATGTTCTTTTCAGCCAATGATCTATGTGACTGTCATTTGACATAAATTTACCATATCTGAATTATATCTTGTGGGTGTATGCCAGGAGCAAAACATTATATGTGTTTATATCAGTAGGTGAACTTTAAAGGCATATTTGTTGATTTATTTTTAACATCAACAAACTAAGTGCAGCAATATTCTTTGGGTTAGTTCATAAAATCTTAACTGAACACATGTGGTATGTGCAAACTGTCCTTAAAGAAATTAAAATTAATAAATGTTAATTTTGAGCAATAGAATTTACTAGACTCTCATTGTATGTCAATATAGGGTGACCCAATATTTAAGTTGCTACAAAGATAAATTACATTTCAACTTAAAGGATATGTTGAGAGTAATATATTTTTACATTATGTAGACCAAAATTACTTTATATATTATTTATTTCATCACATATAATAACATATATAATACTTAAAGCAGAAATCATGCACATTTTTAATAAATATTTATGAAAATTAAACTAAAAGAAAACATTGAAAGCAAAGAATTAGTGACAGAAACAGGTTTTATTTGAGATCTCAGCTGGTTAATTAAGCTCAACAAAAAATATTCCTTATTAGTAAAACTAAATGTCTACCATTGATTTCAGGAGTGAAGGAGTTTGGTTCCCTCTAGGTTTAATTACAAAGACAACAATGACTACAGTGCAATGAATATAAATTCAATTTCAAATATTCAGATTAAAGACTGAGGCTACTAATATTCCGAAGCAGAAGGTGTGATTTTAAAAGATGTAAGTGAAACATGAATAAAATGTAAGTGGAGTGTCCCCTGTGTTGTAAAGAATTTACACTTTAGTGTTTAAAATTATATACTGTAATAGTAGTTGCTTATGGTTTCACTAAAACTACTTGCATGTATGTTAATCTGAGATAGATACATACTTACATGTATGTTAATCTGTTTGGGAATGTACATAATTCTTTTTTATCTACTATAGAAATGTCTAAAATCTATAAACCTGTCATCATAAAATTGAATCCTCATGAAAAGATCTTTTAAAACTCACCTATTTACAGAATTTAAAATTAGATAATAATTAACAGAGGCATCAGGAGAAGAAAATAAGAATCTTTTTACCTGTGTTCTAGATCTCATCTCAGGTTTTCAGAGATCTTGATCCATCCATTATTGTTTCTTCCCTCAAATTTTACACTTAAAAAAATAAACAAATCAACAAAAATCCCTTCCACGTTCTTGTTTTGCTCTATGTCCTACCCTGGTTTTCATCCATATCTAAATCTTAATAGTCTATACTTTAATTTTCCTCCACCTCTACTTCACTTCTCAAACCCTATCATTTCACAGAAACTTTACTCTAAGGTCAAGGTAACCTCCTAAGTGACAAAGTTAATGGATACTGTTAATCCTTAAATTTCTTGACTTCCTGTCAGCTATTGAAAGTCTCTCTTTCTAGGTTTCCATGCCACCAATATTCTCCTTGATCATCTTTGTCCTCTGAGGCAACCTTTTATTTCTCTGACAATCTTCTCTTCTTATACAATCCATTCTCCCTGGGTAATCTCATTGATATCAGTGACTTTATGTAACATCCCAATGTTGATGACTCCCACTTCCGTAATTCCACCCTAACTTCTGTAATTCTGGACTTCAGACTTATAATGCTTTCAAAATGATTTCAGGACTTCTTCATGTGGATGATATAAATTTCTCTTGCTGAACTCATCCAAATTCATTGTTTGTTCTCAGCTCCCTTCAAAGCCTTTTTGAATTTTATCCCCAATCTCTATTAATGGTTCACATTATTACAATGTTCTAAACCAGAAAATTGTGAGTGATCCTTGATTCTGTTCTCTCTTTCAAATTACTGTTCATTAGATCACTAAAACATTATGAATTCTATCACCAATGTAGTCTTGCACCATTTTGTCCAGCACTATTGTCAATATCACAGTCCATATTATTATTATTTATTCTAAGGAAAATGGCTATAGTCACTGAACTGATCTGTTACCTCCATCTCTTCATATTCCTATCTATCCCCACAAATTGTTTTCTTTTATTTTTTTAAATGTGGACAGACCACAGTTTCAGTCTCCCCAGCCACCAAACCTAGAAAAGGACATTCGATCTGTCTACTTGTCACAAAATACTTTACAATCAATCAGACCCCTGCCTATCTCTCCAGCCTCATTTTTCCACCTATATTTTCATTCTATTCTTTTACCACTCTAAAAAATTACCCACTTTCTAAATGACCACTGTTAGCTCTGGATTATACCTCTTTTAATGAACAATTCCGGAGAGAAAACCATCCCTCTTTCTCATTCTCTCAGCAAAGTCCTGAGGAAGTTCAGAGTGGCTCTGCTTGAGTCTCTTGACTGATGACCCAGATCTTGTAGCCAAGGGAATGCACTGCTCCTATTAGCTAGGCTGGGTCACTGCCCACCTTTGTGGGGAGAAGTCTGTTCCACCTAAATAAACTTCATGGACTAGCCCTCATAATAAAGAAGTGTCCGGTTACCAGAACTGTGTGGGGAAAATGGCTGCAGAGGAACTGCTCTAAGAGGAAGGGAGAGGATGGGGAGGTCACGCCCTGTACTTTTGGAAGCACATGCACCCCCACTCCCCCTTTCCACCTGAAGTAAAGGGGCATGCAAGTACGAAAAGGGAGCAAATCCAGTCTTAATACATTCATTTCTTTCTGAAAAATTAACATTTCCACCTAAGAAATATCATAGTGAATGAGACCGCATTGCATAATCCTGTCTTTATTTGTAGATGTTTCTCTCCATCTAACTGGGCCACGCTTTACGTGGAAATGGAACGCACTCCAGAGTCAGGTGAAAACGTCACATTCAGCTCTGGTCTTCTTTCTCACTTCCTCTTCTCTAACTCTCTACTGTTCGTATTTAGATTCAGATCCAACAGATATTGTTGAGTAATGATGTACCATATACCAAATCCCAAAAGTATGAATTGTGCATTACTGTTGGACCACAAATATCCAGGTGCTATGCCAGCTCCTCAGGGGCCAGGGGGAAAAAGGAGTTCTGAGATGTGCTTTGGCAGCTCGGAGGTGCAAAATAGTTGTTCATGATATTCAGATAAATAAAATATGCTTGTGTTTGCGTTTACTTGAAAAATGTTCCTGTGGACAGCACACAGCCTGTGTGACTGTCCCTCCTTCTTTCTTGCACCTGTCTTTATGTTCTCTCCATTCTTCTTTATATTTTTCTCTTTCCTCCTCCCTTTTTCAATTTCATGGAAAAGCAAAATAACATAGTTTACCCACGATTTTCTTATAATTGTTCAATTTTTCCAGCTCGTTTTAAAACCTTCTTCTGAGCCCTTCTTTCATTGTAAAAAAATTGCTCTAATTCCTCCATATTTTTGCAGAATGACTTGACTGGAATATATAACTCAGCGTCAAGGACACCTCTTACATTGCATCTTTCTTCAGTGGAAGCAGTTCAGTTTCTCGTCTCCCATGAGCAACAGGACCAGGAAGTGTTTCCTTACCCTGCATCACCCTTATGCAAGGCCCAGGGTACACAGTGGTTAAAACAGCAGGCTCTGGTGCCAGATGGCCTGGGTTAGAATCCTAACTCTTGCGCTTGCTAGCTGAGCAGTAACTCGAAGTAAGGTATAATCACGATGTATACATTGATGGTAATGATTCATCCCAACGCCCAGACATGCCTGGATTTTTGTAATTTCAATGACTTTGATTTCCACCCATTCTCAGTACTAATCCTGAGTCTTGTCAGACATGCTCCTCCTCAAATATTTGAAACTCCAGATACCCAAATTTTATCTCTCTCTTTTTTTCTTTATTGATCAAGGCATTACATATGAGTCCTTACTCCCTCCCCCCATTCATGCCCTCATCCACCTGGTGTCTGTGTCCACTGGTTAGGCTTATATGCATGCATACAAGTCCTTTGGTGGATCTCTCCCCCTTACCCCCACCCTCCCCTATCTTCCCTCTGAGGTTTGACAGTCTGATCAATGCTTCTCTGGCTCTGGATCTGTTTTTGTTCACCAGTTTATGTTGTTCATTATATTCCACAAATGAGTGAGATCATGTGATATTTATCTTTCTCTGACTGGCTTATTTCGCTTAGCATAAAGCTCTCCAGTTCCATCCATGTTGTTGCAAATGGTAAGAATTCCTTCTTTTTTACCGCAGCGTAGTATTCCATGGTGTAGATGTACCACAGTTTTTTAATCCACTCATCTGCTGATGGGCACTTAGGCTGTTTCCAAATCTTAGCTATGGTGAATTGTGCTGCTATGAACATAGGGGTACATATATCCTTTCTGACCGGTGTTTCTTGGGATATATTTCTAGAAATGGGATTACTGGGTCAAATGGGAGTTCCATTTTTAGCTTTTTGAGGAAACTCCATACTGTTTTCCACAGTGGCTGCACCAGTCTGCATTCCCACCAGCAGTGCATGAGGATTCCTTTTTCTCCATATCCTCGCCAGCACTTGTCATTTGTTTATTTGTTGATGATAGCCATTCTGACAGATGTGAGATGGTACCTCATTGTCATTTTGATTTGCATCTCTCGGATGATTAGTGATTTTGAGCATGTTTTCATATGTCTCTTGGCCTTCTGTATGTCCTCTTTTGAAAAATATCTATTTAGGTCCATTGCCCATTTTTTGATTGGGTTGTTTATCTTCCTTTTGTTAAGTTGTATGAGTTCCCTATAAATGTTGGAGATTAAACCCTTATCAGTGATAACATTGGCAAATATGTTCTCCCATGCAGTGGGCTTTCTTGTTGTTTTGTTGATGGTTTCTTTTGCTGTGCAGAAGCTTTTTATTTTGATGTGGTCCTATTTGTTTATTTTCTCTTTAGTTTTCATTGCCCTGGGAACTATATCGGTAAAGACATTGCTTCGGCATATGTCTGAGACTTTGCCGCCTGTGGATTCCCCTAATATTTTTATGGTTTCCTGTCTTATGTTTAAGTCCTTTATCCATTTTGAGTTTATTTTGTGTATGGTGTAAGTTGGTGATCTAGTTTCATTTTTTTTGCATGTATCTGCTCAATTTTCCCAACACCATTTATTGAAGAGACTGTCTTGACTCCATTGTATGTTCTTGCCTCCTTTGTCAAATATTAATTGAGCATAGTGGTTTGGGTCGAGTTCCGGGTTCTCTGTTTTATTCCATTGGTCTATATGTCTGTTCTTATGCCAGTCCCAGACAGTTTTGAGAACAGTGGCTTTGTAATACATCTTGATATCTGGTATTGAGATCCCTCCTACTTTGTTCTTCTTTCTCAGGATTGCTGCAGCTATTCAGGGTCTTTTTTTATTCCAGATGAATTTTTGGAGAGTTTGTTCTAGGTCTGTGAAATATCCCATTGGTATTTTAATGGGGAGTGTATTGAATCTATAAATAGCTTTAGTATTATGGACATTTTAATGATGTTGATTCTACCAATCCATGAACATGGTGTGTTATTCCATCTGTTTATGTCTTCCTCTATCTCTTTTTTCAGTGTCCTGTAGTTTTCCAAGTATAGGTCTTTTACCTCCTTAGTTAAATTTATTCCTAGGTATCTTAATTTTTTTGGTGTGATGGTGAATGGGATTGTTTTTTTAATCTCTCTTTCTGAAAGTTCACTATTGATGTATAAAAATGCCATAGATTTCTTGGTGTTAATTTTGTATCCTGCTACTTTGCCAAATTCATTTATTAAGTCTAATAATTTTTTATGGAGTCTTTACAGTATCTCTCAACTTGTTTATGTGATGTATCATGTTTATTGATTTGCAGATATTGTACCATTCTTGAATCCCCGGGATAAATTCTACTTGGTCATGGTGTATGATCTTTCTGATGTACTGCTGGATCTGATTTGCTAGAATTTTGTTGAGGATTTTGGCATCTATGTTCATGAGGCATATTGGCCTGTAATTCTCTTTCATTGTATTGTCTTTATCTGGTTTTGGGATTAGGGTAATGCTGGCTTCTTAGAATGAGCTTGGAAGTGTTCCTTCCTCTTGAATTTTTTGGAATAGTTCAGGAGGATAGGTTTTATTTCTTCTTTGAATGTTTGGTGAAACTCCCCTGTGAAGCCGTCTGGCCCCAGGCTTTTGTTTGCTGGAAGCTTTTTGATGACTGCTTCAATTTCCCCCATAGTTATTGGCCTATTGAGATTTTTAGATTCTTCCTGATTGAGTTTTGGAAGGTTGTATTTTTCTAGGAATATGTCCATTTCCTCTAGGTTGTCTAGTTTGTTGGAATTGAGTTGTTCATGGTATTTTTTAACAATCCTTTGTATTTCTGTGGAGTCTGTTGTTATTTTGCCGCTTTCATTTCTGATTTTTTTATTTGAGTCCTCTCTCTTTGCTTCTTGCAGCCTGGCTAGAGGTTCATCAATTTTGTTTATCCTTTCAAAGAACCAGCTCTTGGTTTCATTGATCTTTTGTATTGTTTTTTTTTTTTTTTTTGTGGGTTTTTTTTGTTGTTGTTGTTTTGGTCTCTATGTCATTTATTTCTGCTCAGATCTTTATTATCTCCTATCCTTCTGCTCACTCTGGGATTTTCTCGTTGCTCTCTTGCTAATTCTGTAAGTTTTATAGTTAGATGATTTATTACCATTTTTTTAAATTTTTTTGAGGTAGGCCTATAGAGCTATAAACTTCCCTCTCTGGACTGCTTTCACTTGTCCCATAGATTTTGGATGGTTCTGTTTTCATTGTCATTTGTTGCCATGATGCTTTTTATTTCTTTTTTGATCTCTTTGGTAACCCAATCATTGTTTAATAGCATGCTATTTAGCCTCCAGGTGTTTGGTTATTTTCATTGGTTTTATTGTAGTTTATTTCTAATATTATGCCATTGTGGTCTGAGAAGATGCTTGATATGATTTCAATCTTCTTGAATTTGGAGATACTTTGCCTGTGACCCAATATGTGGTCTATCTTTGAAAATGTCCCATGTGCACTTGAGAAGAACATATATTCTGTCGCTTTGAGGTGAAATGTTCTGACGATGTCAATTAAGTCCATCTGATCTAGTGAGTCATTTAGGATTGCTATTTCTTTGCTGAATTTTTGTCTAGAGGATTTCTCCAGTGATGTCAGTGGGGTATTAAAGTCCCCTACTATGATTGTGTTGTTGTTGATCTCTCCCTTGATGTCTTCCAGGAGTGTTTTATGTATTTGGGTGCTCCTGCATTGGGTGCATATATGTTTACCAGGGTTATATCCTTTTGTTGTATTGATCCCTTTAGTATTATGAAGTGGCCTTCCATATCTCTTGTTATGGCCTTCACTTTGAGGTCTATTTTGTCAAATATAAGTATTGTTACCCCAGCTTGTTTTTCATTTCCATTTGCCTGAAAGATATTTTTCCATCCCTTCACTTTCAATCTGTGTGAGTCCCTTGTTGTGAGGTGGGTCTCTTGTTGACAGCATATATACGGGTCTTGTTTTTTTATCCATTCAGCCACTCGATGTCTTTTGATTGGAGCACTTAGTCAGTTTAAATTTAAAATCATTGTTGATAGGTACTTGTTTGCAGCCATTTTTATTTTTTGTGCTTGTGTTTCTTCTTCCCTTTTTATTTCTTCTTTTTACACATTCCCTTTAGTATTTTTTACATTTCTGGCTTGGTAGTGATAAACTCCCTTAGCCATTTTTTGTCTGTGAAGCTCCTTATTTCCCCTTCATTTCTGAATGATAGCCTTGCTGGATAGAGTATTCTTGGATTCAGTCCCTTGCTTTGCATCACTTTGTAAATTTCCTTCCATTACTTTCTGGCTTGATGTGTTTCTGTTAAGAAATAATTTTATAACCTAATGGGAGATCCCTTGTACATAACTCTCTCTTGCAGCCTTAAAGATTCTCTCTTTGTCCTGAATGTTTGCCATCATAATTATGACATGTCTTGCTGTGGGTCTTTTTGGGTTCATCTTGTTTGGGACTCTCTGTGCTTGTGTGATTATTTTCTTCCCCATATCAGGTAAGTTTTCTGACATTATTTCTTCAAATATGTTTTCTAACCCTTGTTCCTCTTCCTTTCATTCTGGCGTCCCTATTATTCGTATGTTTCTTCATCTCATGTTGTCCCAAAGCTCCCTTAGGCTCTCCTCCTGTCTTTTAATTTTTTTCTCCAGTTGCAGTTCAGTTTGGGTGTTTTGCTTCCCTGTCTTATAATTCACTAATTCAGACCTCCGCTTCCCCTAGTCTACCGTTAAAACTTTCCATGATATTTTTTATTGCAGCTATATCAGTCTTTATTTCTTCTTGATTCTTACTTAAGTTGTAGATTTTTTCATCCATCCAATTTATGAACTGTATCACCCTTATTCTGAATTCTTTTTCTGACATATTACATGCCTCTGTTTCACTTAGCTGCTTTTCTGGCGATGCCTCCTTTTCTTCCCTTTGGGTTTTATTTTTGTCTCCCCATTTTTGCTCTCACTGAAGGATCTAGGTGTCAAGTCATGCAGGGGCTGCTCCTCAGGCAGCAGCTGCTCCTCGTAACAGCTGCTTCTCAATTGGTGGTGGCTCCTCTGGTGGGTGCTTCTTGCAGCAGTGGTGGCTCCTCTGGCTGGTGGAGGCAGGCTGTTGGCGCAGTTGCTGCTCCTCAGATGCGGCAGGCTGCTCACAAGGCTGCTGCTCCTCAGACAAGGGCAGGCTGCTCTTGTGGCTGCTGTTCCTCGGACAGGAGCATGTTGCTCACACAACTGCTGCTCCTCAGCTTGGGGTGGGCAGTTTGTGCAGCTGCTGCTCCTCTGACAGGGGTGGGCTGCTCGTGGGACTGCTGCTCCTCAGACGGGGGTGGGCTGCTCATGTAGGTGCTGCTTCTTGGAAGGGTGTGGGCTGCGTGAGCCTGCTGCTCCTTGGATGGGGGCAGGCCATGTGAGGCTGCCGCTCCTCAGACTGAGGTGGGCTGCTAATGGGGCAGCTGCTTCTCAGACAGGGGCAGGCCACATGAGTCTGCTGCTCCTCGGGTGGGGGTGGGCTGCTCACATGGCTGCTACTCACGTGGTCTCAGTGCCCTGGGCTAAAGTGTTGGGAAAGTCAAAAGGGAGCATGCTTTGGAACTCACAGGAGCCCATGCCAGGGGTGGCTGGAGTCTCGGTGACCATGGGACTTCAGCCGAAGCAGTAGGTCCCTGGCGGGGGTGGCTGTAGAGTCCCGGGTGTTATCTGAGGACACCTTTGGTTGGGGAGAGGCTGGCCTCCCAGTCACAGAAGGTCTCCCCTTCAAAAAGCCGTGGCCTCTGTGGAAGATCCAGCTGCTCTGGGACTGTTTGCAATGGTTGCAGAGGTTACCTGGTTAGGCGAGCCTGGTCAGCCTGCCCCTGAAAGTCCTGTGGGATCTAACTGTGCCTCACTCACACACACATGCACACACACACACACACACACCACACATCCACACACTCCTCTTTTGCTCCCTTGCTCATTCATGCTCTCTCTCTCACTGCTGCCTCCTTCCTGCCTTGGTAGTTGAGTCTGGAGTATTATTGACCCATTCTTGGATGGATTCTCCTATTCAGGTGTCTGGTTATGTTGCTGGCTCTCTACTACATTGGCCAAACAGGATAAAATTCACCTCGACAATACATGACACAAAGAGAACAAAACATGAATGTATTCACGACACCAATAACCTCAATATAAGTGACCACCAGAGAAAGAGAGCACAGATGATATCAAAGAGAGAAAAAATGGTATGAGAGAAAAAAAAAAAAGAAGAAGAAAAATAAAAAAAAAAAAAACATATATATATATATATATATATATGGAGAAAACACCAAAGAACAAACAGATAAACCAAAACATACAACCACCAAATACCCAGTAAAGAGGGTGGGGGCAGAATCTTATAAACAGAAAGTAAGGTTAAGGAATTGGATGAATATGGGGAGGACCTCAGTTCAGTATAGAGGAAGTAGAAAGAGGATGACTGGATAAGAAGAAAGAGAAAGAGAAGAAAAATAATAATTATTATTTTATTTTATTTTATTTTATTTCTTTATTGATTAAGGTGTTCCATATATATCTTTATTCCCCCATTACCCCCACTCATGCCCTCACCCCTCTGTTGTCTATGCCCATTGGTTAGGCTTATATGCATGCATACAAGTCCTTTGGTTGATCTCTCTCCCTTACCCCCACCCTCCCCTACCTTCCCTCTGAGGTTTGACGGTCTGATCTATGTTTCTCTGTCTCTGGATATTTTTGTTCATCAGTTTATGTTGTTCATTATATTCCATAAATGAGTGAGATCATGTGATATTTATCTTTCTCTGACTGGTTTATTTCACTTAGCATAAAGCTCTCCAGTTCCATCCATGCTGTTGCAAATGGTAAGAACTCCTTCTTTTTTACCACAGCATAGTATTCCATTGTGTAGATGTACCACAGTTTTTTAATCCACGCATCTGCTGATGGGCACTTAGGCTATTTCCAAATCTGAGCTATGGTAAATTGTGCTGCTATGAACATAGGGGTATATATATCCTTTCTGATTGGTGTTTCTAGTTTCTTGAGATATATTTCTAGAAGTGGGATCACTGGGTCAAATGGGAGTTCCATTTTCAGTTTTTTGAGGAAGCTCCATACTGTTCTCCACAGTGGCTGCACCAGTCTGCATTCCCACCAGCAGTGCACGAGGGTTACTTTTTCTCCACATCCTCGCCAACACTTGTCATTTATTGATTTGTTGATGATAGCCATTCTGACAGGTGTGAGATGGTGCCTCATTGTCATTTTGATTTGCATCTCTCGGATGATTAGTGACTTTGAGCATGTTTTCATATGTCTCTTGGCCTTCCTTCTGTCTTCTTTTGAAAAGTATCTATTTAGGTCCGTTGCCCATTTTTTGATTGGGTTATCTTCCTTTTGTTAAGTTGTATGAGTTCCCTATAAATGTTGGAGATTAAACCCTTATCAGTGATAACATTGGCAAATATGTTCTCCCATGCAGTGGGCTTTCTTGTTGTTTTGTTGATGGTTTCTTTTGCTGTGCAGAAGCTTTTTATTTTGATGTGGTCCTATTTGTTTATTTTCTCTTTAGTTTCCATTGCTCTAGGAGCAGTATCAGTGAAGAAATTGCTTCGGCATATGTCTGAGATTTTGCTGCCTGTGGATTCCTCTAATATTTTTATGGTTTCCTGTCTTATGTTTAAGTCCCTTATCCATTTTGAGTTTATTTTTGTGTATGGTGTAAGTTGATGGTCTAGTTTCAGTTTTTTGCATGTATCTGTCCAATTTTCCCAACACCATTTATTGATGAGACTGTCTTGACTCCATTGTATGTTCTTGCCTCCTTTGTTGAATATTAATTGAGCATAGTGGCTTGGGTTGATTTCTGGGTTCTCTATTCTATTCCATTGATCTATATGTCTGTTCTTGTGCTAGTACCAGGCTGTTTTGAGAGCAATGGCTTTGTAATACAGCTTGATATCTGGTATTGAGATCTCACTTACTTTGTTCTTCTTTATTGCTGCAGCTATTTGGGGTCTTTTTCTTATTCCAGATGAATTTTTGGAGAGTTCTTTCTAGGTTTGTGAAATATGCTGTTGGTATTTCAATGGGGAGTGCATTGAATCTATAGATTGCTTTTGGTAGTATGGACATTTTAATGATGTTGATTCTACCAATCCATGAACACGGTATGTTCTTCCATCTGTTTATGTCTTCCTCTATCTCTTTTTTCAGTGTAATAATAAAATTTTTAAAAATAGGATAAAAAATTAGAATGATGAAAAAATAATGCCAGAAGAAATAGAAAATAAAGAAACAAATGAAAAAAGAAAAATAAATTAAAAAGATAACAAAATTATAATGAAATGAAATAAAAATAAAAATGAGGGCTGGTTTAAGATCCCACTCTTCTGTACCGTCTGCCGCTTCTCAGTTTCCTGTCGCTGGGACTGAAGGCTCTCTCTTTAGGCCAGTCCCTGTGGGCTCTCAGGGACTATTCAGTTTGTTTTTTTTTGTATCCTTTGTGCCACTCAGGGTATAGTCTGGGTGTGGATGTACTGGTTGCCTGGAGACTGCAGGGAGGGGCTATCTCTTCAGGAGAAAATGGCTGCCTAAGTCCGGCATGTCAGATATGACTCAGCGCCAGACTCTCAGTCACTTCTCTCAGGCTCTCTCCTCTCCCCAGACTCCCAACTCCACACCTCCACCTCCACCTCAGTCACGAGTGAGTGTCTGTATTTGAAAGGTCCTATGAACTAGGTTCAGCAAACAAAAGCAAAGACCAAAAAGAGGGGAAAGAGCTGTGCCCCTGTGAGCCTTTCTCCCCCCAGGCATAGCACAGCCTGGGCAGCCGTCCAGGATGCCCTCTCTGGGCTCAGTCTATCTTGGCTGTGGACCCAGATATAGAATACCCTGACACCAGTAGTCCTGCGGACCTCCTTTCCACAGTCAGATGCTGTGCCTGTCCCAAGGGATGTGGACTCAGTACCATGCAGTTTCCCTCTGGCCCTCTGGGCTCAGAGGTCTCGCAGTTCTCTCCAGCCCAGATCCCTGATCTTACCATTCTCCAGGTGTCCTCTGCCCTTCCTGGTTGCGGATTTTCTCACCAGCTATGTCTACTTCACCAATTTGGGGTGGATGTTATTCAGTTTAGTTGCTCATTCTATCTGCTCCGGGACAAGGCTCGGGACATGTCCTTCTATTCCGCCATTTTGTCTCTCCCAAATTTTATCTCTTTATACCCACTACCTGCCCTTATACAAAGCAAGACCTTCATAACAAAAATCCTTCATTCTTACTATTTTCTCCCAGTCTTTTAATCCCTTCTTAGCCTCTTATCCATCCCTGCATAATTGGAAATTTCTGTTTGATCATGAAAACTATTGTTCCACTAGTCCCATTGATCTTTTGGAAAATTTTCAAGAAGATAAAAGCTTCAACTGAAGTATTAACCTTATTTTACTTTTACTTATTTTTTTTTCTCCAAACTTGTACTTTATCTCCAGGACTATAAACTTAAGGCAGTGAAATGAGCTGAACATGGCATTTCTAGTGGAAAGGCAGTAAAAGTGGGAGAGGAAGTTCTATAACTCACCCATCAATTATTTATTCAGTAAACACTAAAGGATAGACAAGCTGCCAGGACCATGTTAGTAACAGATTAAGTAGTAAGGAAATAAAGACTTGACAAATTCAAAAACAAAAAATGAGTGTCATTCATAATCATCAAGGTGCAACTTAAATAAAAAAGTCAGTGAATTATTAATTGGTCTCATTATGTTAATTGTGCCAACATTTGACAGCAGAATGTGAAATGAATCATAGAATTTTTAGAAAAATAAAAGTTTAATAACCTTTGTGGCACATCCATTGCACTTGGATTTAATGACTCAATAGTCTCATTATCAAAGAGATTATTCTGATGCAATATTTTAAATGCCCTTTAAAACACTAGACATGTGCTCTAAGAGAAAAAAATAGTATATAGTTATTTTAGTTAAAAGTGAAATTTTCAATAGGAAGCTTTTTTTCTAGCTCATATTTTCATTGGGATAGAAATCATGATTTCTACCATGAATTTTATGTCACTAAAATACATTAAAAATATTTCTGGCCTGGCCAGCGTGGCTCAGTGGTTGAGTGTTGACTTATAAACCAGGAGGTCACAGTTCAATTCCCGGTCAGGACACATGCCTGGGTTGCAGGCTCCATCCCCAGTGTGGGGCATGCAGGAGGCAGCCAATCAATGATTGTCTCTCATCATTCATATTTCAATCTCTCTATACCTCTACCTCCCTCTCTGAAATCAATAAAAATATTTAAAAAAATATTTCTGTGACTATCCTACCTAATAATAGACAAATATGCAAATTGACCATACCCCTGACACGCCCACAAGCCACACCCACCATCCAATCAGAGCGAGTATGCAAATTAACCCAACCAAGATGGCTACAGCCACAGAGAGCAAGGTTTCCCAGGCAACAGAGGGAAATAAGCTTTCTGCCAGCCGTTGCAGGCCTAAGCCTCCACTCAAGCTACAAAGTTTCAATTATAGAAGGTAAACAAATTCAAACAGAAATGGCGTCAGAATGGAGCTTGAGAGAGCAAGCCAGGGTTGCCGCCGGCAACAGGGGAAGCAAAGCTTTCTGCACACCCTGGCCGGGCCCACCTGCTTAAGGCAACAAAGTTTCAATTATAACCCCAACACAAATGGCTGCCGCCACGGAGGGAGCCCAGGCTTGGCTCCACTCCAGGCTACAAAGTTTCAATTGTAGAAGGAAAATAAATTCCAGATACCAGGGCCTCCGCTTGGGTTGCCAGGAGGCATGGCCGGCCTGCAAACCACCACAGGCCCCTCACTCAGGCCACCCCACGCCCCAAGGGAACCCCACCCTGATCAGGGGCACCCTTCAGGGCAAACCAGCTGGCCCCCACCCCTGTACCAAGCCTCTATCCTACCTAATAAAATGGTAATATATAAATTACCATCACTCTGCTACGCCCAGGATTGGGCCAGAGGGAGGCACAGGGGGCGGGACTCGGGTGGCCGGGGTAGCTGATTGGGCCGGCGGGACGCTGAGCTTGCGTCGCCAGCGGCGGCGTGAGCTCAGCGTCTGCGCCATGGCTGTGCTGCGGAACAGAAGGGGCCTCTGGGGCAGCGAGCTCACGTCCCACTGCAGACCATCAAAAGCAGGGGAGCTGGGTGCCTGTCTGCTCCAGCACCAGGCCTTTCGGAAGCCTCCGCCACGCCAGAGGCTTCTGAAAGGCCTGGTGCACCAGCGGACAGGCACCCAGCTCCACTTCGATCTAAAGCGAAAGCGTGTAGGGGACCTCTACACGTGCATGATTCAATCATGCACTGGGCCTCTAGTAGTCTTATAAAATAGTGGAGACAGCATCAATATGTTTGGTCAAGTTCTTCACATTAGTGATCCTCATGGTTACTTCTTTATAAGGTTGTATATAGTATGCATAGAAACAGATTCTTTTAAAGCCAAATAATGAGCTCATTTGTCATGAAGTTGGACAAGTAAGGGTTTCTCTGAATTCTCAGTAGCTATGGCCTTCTTCTACCAGGGTTCTGACAACCAGCCATAGTATAACAAAATCTTGTTTATATATAAATTTTGACTGATTACATGTGTAAGAATCTGAGGTTAGAACTGTAAAAATAACATCTGTTTGTTGTCAACCTTTATTGGGATGCAATAACATCAGAAAGCCTGGGCTGAGTCTGCTCTTCTGGTGTCATTTTGTTTCTAAACAGATTACTGCTTCAAAGTATGGGTCCTCCTCTATCTTTCCCCCCACCAAATTGAACATGTTGCAAACATGTTGGCACAGCCATACTTAGGTCCTTACCTATGAAGGTCACTTCCAAAGCTTAATCCGCCTTCACAGAAAAAAAGAAGTTTATAAGTATATTGAGTTTCAAGATAATTATTTTGATAATTTATTTTAATAATAGAAACCTGGTCTTTGTATTGATAAAACTACAGCCTAAATAAGACCATATTTCTCTTACATTCACATTTTTATGTATATTGCAGATGTGATCCAGCTGTATTAATGAATATGGGCTAAAAACATTTGAAATTTTTTTAAAAAAACATTTGAAAATTAAATCTAAATAGAAACACAGAAGACTTAGGTCTCAGGAGGGATATTTATATGAAACTTAAACAAGTTGCTAAACTTCTCTGTGACTCACTTTTTATCTAAAAAAAAAATAAATAAATAAATAAATAGAAAATTGTGCTTGTTCTTCATGGACATGCAATTAGGGTAATAAGAACTAATAATTGTAAACACCAATTCTGAAGAACTTGCAATATAAGTTCAAGGGTTGTTTCTTATTACATAAAACTAGTAGCCCATAGAGTGATATGGGACTCCCTCCCCCCCCACATCCCTCACCCCACGCCATGGGACCTTACCCGAATGCTCTGAGCACAAACCCCTGCACTTGTTACTGGGATGAGGTTCATGTGGGCGGCCATCTTGGCTACTCCCCCTTACAACTCGCTACTCCCCTCACACCGGTCACATCATTTTGCTTATTCACATTACGCCCCCATCCGCCCAACAACACCTTAAGCCATGCCTTGGCCACGCCCCCTAAGGGCACCTCAGCTTTGCTCAGAGCCTCTTCCACGGTCTCGAGCGCCTGCGCAGTAACTTGGCCCCACCCCTGCCCTCCACCTGGGTTCAAACCTCCTTCTAGCAGGACTTTCTTTGCCGCGCCTCTGAGGGCAGCAAAGCTACGCACTACGCTGGCACGTTCAGGGTACGTCCTTGCGTACACTACTCCGTGGCCCCTCTTCTCTGTTGGTGTTCACCCTCATTCTGCTGACTCCACATCTGTCCCTTGTGCCCATGTCCCTGCTTTTAACTCTAGTAATTCCTGTGCCTGAGTTTACCCCTCCCGCAATCTCTGGGCTAGGCCAAGGCCACGCTCCTACCCACAGGGCCGGCGCCTGCGCTCCTTCCCATGGTTCCAGGCTCTGCCACTCTGGTCCGAGTCCCGGAGTCCCGCCCCACGTGGCCGGCGCGCTGCAGGACGGCCTGGAGTCCTGGAGTGCTGCCCTGATGCCCTGCCTCCGGGCAAGTGGGGCCACGGAAACCCCAGCAGAAGCAGCACGAAGCAGATGCTGGGACCCCCGCTGGGGCCGCAGGAACCTCGACAGAATCCGTGTGCCAGTAGGTCTCTGCAGGGCCTGGCTGCTCTGCGCCCGCTGCCCAGAGGCTCTCAGTGGCCCAGAGGCATTCCGCCAAGCCGCTCACATTGCCCACTCTCAGTGGCTACCCCCACCCTAGACTGGGGGACTCCGGTGGGACTGAGAGGACTGGGCGCCGCCATCTTGTGCCTGTGGGTGCCACCATCTTTGTGACAGAGTGATGGTTAATTTGCATATTACCCTTTTATTAGATAGGATTATCAATATTGCCTACCTGTTCTAAGTTGGTAATGTGAAAGCTAAATAACTTCAAAGTCTGCAAACCAATCATAGAAATTTTGTGCTGGTGATTTAAAATGTGAAGATAATTATAAACTATAGATTTAAAATATGGATCAAAATAACAAAATTTCCAGATATCTAAAAATTTACTGAGTCCCTACTATGTATAAGAGAAGGGCTGTTCTCAGGTAATTGTCAGTCTAGTTGGATAAATCAGAATATTGAATGCTTCAAGGGAGTAGAAGTTGTCTGAGCAATTAGATTCATACCTAAAATAAAAGTCCTCCTGTTGGCTGTCATGAAAAGAAAGATAAAATAATGCCTGACATAAATGGCAAAGGATATAGGTTAGAATTGTCTTCATTTGTTAAATCTTGGAAGTTGTTTATTTTTTTCTTTTACCTTTTTAAACTTTTTTTCTTATGTTTTTAAAAATATTTTTGTATACCCCAGTGACCAGACTTTACATAACTTAATATGTGATCATTCCAATAAATCCCACACCTATCCAGCACCACGCCTAGTTATTACAATATTATTGACTATATTCCCTATGCTGTACCTTACATCCCCATGACTATTCTGTAACAACCAATTTGTACTTCTTAATCCCTTCACCTTTTCACCCACCCATCCTTAACCCCCCTCCCATCCGGCAACCAACAAAAAGTTCTCTATCTATAATTATCTCCTAGATGTGAGAGACCACTGCCCAGAAACATTCAGCTGATAAATTCAGTGGTGAGAGATTAAATTCTACTTAGCATACTATTTTCAAGTGACATTTTAAATTACTCTCTGCCAACCTTGCTCAGTATTAGGATAACTGAAAACTTTTCATCAGATAAAGCGAAAAGTCAGAAAAAGATTCTCCTTTTCCACTTACCATAGTTTTAGATTGCACTTGAATGACTGTGCACTGAGACACCATCATAAAGTACGAATGTTGACAAATAAATGAATACCCACGCATGACAATTAGAAATATTAGAATTTCTTTTTTTATTAAATTGTAATTTTGGCATTGTTGCTTATTCGATTCTTGGTAAACTAGGGCAAGATTTAAGACTACCAAGCAATCTACACAGCTCTTGCAATTAATATGAATTTTTTCATTACTCTCAGATGAAATTATTCTCTTAAAATCAAACATTGTAGAACTACTTTGATTTTGAGATTGAAATTTGGCTATAGATAAATGTATGTGAAACTCTAGAGTTGATACAAGTAAGGCTTATTCTTGGTCTTCAAATGCTAAATTTTGACTAAATGGCAATAACTAGCACAAATTAAATCCTATAAAAATTTCCTGGTGAAATACTTCATTACACAGTATAGTTCAGCTTTGTTATACTGCTTGTTTAGATTAATAAAACTCACACCTGCTAGAGAATAATAATCACATTATCTACTGATATTTCTAATTACTCTGCTTACCCTTCCCATCCCCTCTCCTCCTTCCTATCTTTAAAGGGTGTGTTTTAAAGCAGCAAAAGGATTAGACTAAGAATGATGAGTCACAGATAATGTTCTGTGTTTTTACAACTAAATAGCTCTTGCTTAGATTACCAAGAGAGTTGGGTTGTGATCAAATCTTGTATAATCAATTCACTTAATATTTTCTTCCCTGATATTGGTTAGTTTCTATCTGTTGGAAGCAAGGCGGATATTTGCCTATATTCTGAGCTATTTAGAATTGTTACTAGAAAAGTTTCACAGTAACTTGGTATTACTTAACTTGTATGTGCTATGTTAGAGTTGACAAACATTTTTGATCCTGATGAAATTTCAGGAATGACTTTATGATGTGACAGTAACATAAATGAGTACACTTTGAAAAGAAAGGGGGAAAAATGAAATGTCTTCATTGTAAAGAGATTCAATGTACTTTCTTTAAAGTTTCTGATGAGGACTGGCCCCCTCATTTCATTAGAAAGGGGAGTGGGAATCAAAGGAGGTTGACAGTTGGCTGACGTGTATGTCTAGCTACTAAATCATTGCATTCATTCTAAGACCTCCTATGTGTTCCCATTAAATCCCATTCAGCTCATGAGGTAATATATGTACTGTAGCCTATGGCTGGATTATCGCTGTGTGTTTTTTTCCTCCCTGTTAAATTCTCACGAACTCACATAGTTCTCTAGGCTTTCTTTTAAAGTTTTTTATTTAATATGGATAGACCGCAAAAGTAAATGTCGAGGGGAAAAAAGAAAGATGTAGAAATACATTTATCATGTGGTGTCATACTATATGTGTACTTACTAATATATAAATTATATTTTAAAATATACACTAAACTCATGATCATAGTTGCCTCTAAAGAAAATTCAAAGGTAGTAGGGCTGAGGTTTGTTGCCAACAAAGATTTCAACTTCATCTATAAAATGTTGTTTTGTTTTTAAAAGTATGAAATCTATTGATTTGGGAAAGGAGTAGGGTATTCCAGTGTCCTTTGAATGTCTCTGTATTCTTTTAAATATAAATGAATAAGCAGTAGCAAAAGGGTAGTGGTTAAGTGTACAGGATCTGGAAAGAGGTGGCCTGGATTTAAATCTTCCAGTTACTACATGATGGGGCAAGTTACTTAACCTTCCAGTGCCTCAGTTTCCTAACCTGTAAAGTGTGTTAATAATAAATACTAACTACCTTATTGGCTTTTTGCAAAAAGTAAGTGAGGTAATACATGAAAATTGTTTAGAGCAATGCTTGGAGTATAGCAAGTGTTTAATAAATTATAACTAATAAGTAATTTTTTTAATGTCTCAAAAAGTTTTCTAGAGTATTGTAAGTCTTTTTTAAGGAACTTTTATAAATGGACTTATAACTTAATAAATATTGAAGCAACGTGTATATGAAATAATTATAAACATGTTTAATTATTTAACGAAGCTCCAGAAGTAGAACTTCAGTAAAATATTTGCATATTTCATTCAAAGTATTAGGAGGCCACTTCCTTTCAACTCACTCTTCTACTCCTTCTCTATCACCCTCTCAACTGTCCAGTCTTTCTTCTTTTTCTAATATCTTTTTTTTTTAGTTCTGATTCTACATAGTACAACCCAAATAATTTTGAACACAAACACAGCAAGTATGCGTTTCTTCTTCTGGCGAGAGTAGCCTTAGTATGAACTGAAAGGCAGGATGGATAATGTGACACCCACTTTACTTTCCGCAGACTTGTTAATATCAGCTCTGAATTTTTCATGACGGCTTCGGTAACCTGTAGCCTGGAGCTGAAGCTCTGGGGGTTTCCACCACAAAGAGGTGGATCAGCTGAGCTCTCACTTCCCATCTGGCACTGGGTGACAGGGACAGTCAGGGGGGGCTGCAGGAAACCTGAAGAAGAAGAAAGCTGATGTGGGACACCCATTGTAGCGCATAAAAGGCTAAACATGTGCTGTTGTATGGATGTATCTTTGAGACACTTGTTTATCACTGGCTTCAGAATATACTTAGCCAATGTGTTTAACGTTAGAGTCACAAGAACAGCTGCCGCTCGTGTAAGTAATACCCCCATACACAGTGGCATCCTGATTTGCCAAACCAGATTCAGGACCTCTCTGCAGTGAATGTTTTATGCTGCTTGGCATGCCTCTTATTTACCCACACACACAGGCGTACACGTGCAGGCACACACGCAGACACACACGATGGAGATTTGAAGCTCTTTGAAATTGTACACCATTTTAGCTAAGTCCCAGAGGTAACAAAATGATCTCAAAGTTCTCACAAGAGCTGTATTTTACATCTGGAAAAAAAAAAAAAAAAAAAAAACATGAACCTTTTTGGGGAGGGGTGGAATGCTCAAATATATGTGAAAAGTCAAAAAATAAAAGAAAAGAAAGACAAAATTTGAGAATTTGAACATTTACATTTCCTGAGTCTTATGGGTTCTATCATTTTTTACTAATATAAATAGTTCCCCTCTTGTGTGTAGGAAGTTGGATCACTGCACACTTGATATTATTTTTAATAACTCTGACAATTGAGATTTGCTCTAGACACACCCAAACTACATTCTTAGAATGCAGAGTATTGACAAGCAGCCAGGAAGAAAGCGCTCTCTTAATTGCAGTATTCTCTAGCCATGCCCTTTGTATCTGTTCTATCAAGAAAGAAGTTCTGTAAATAATGTTGTTTGTCCTTGGAAAAAATAATTTTGTGCCATTATAACACTCCAGCCCTGAATGAGAGACAATGAAAACAGCAAATATGTGCATTGCTACTATGATTTTTAAAAATACTCCATCAACAGAAAACTTTTAAAACTAATTATTATTTTCATTTTCTTCTCATCTGTCTCACTATTTTCAGTCTGCCACTCCAATATTTCTCTACCTTTAAGATGCATTTTATTCTTGCTTTTTGGGTGTGTATGGGATGTCATTTTTAAAATCTCATTAACATTTACTAACGTTCTCACTTTTTAAAAGATCTAACTGAAGGTTGACTTTCAACAAAAAAATTGTATTAAAATAGTATAACAGGGTGTACATTTACAGAAAAGTCATAGTAATCAAACAGTTGTACAGATTTGTTACAACAAAACAGTTAAGATAGCAAGCAATTAATTTAAACTACAATCACAGACTCAAGGCACTTTGCTGATATTCTCCAACTATAGAGAGACTTGGATGAAAGTACATAAGAATTAATCCCCTGTTTCTTTGTACACAGACCAGCTTGTTATATTCTTATAAAAGAATTATGACTGATAATTCAATAAATTGAAGAGATTTTCACTCTGATTTTGAAATTATTTTACCATAAAAGTGTTTTAAGAAAAGGTTTAATTATTAAAACCAGCCTACCTCTTGTATAGCAAATGGAGAATTGATAATTATAATTTTAGCTGTCAAACAAGAATTAGACTCTCATGGTCTTTAACCCTACATGTTTGTTTACCTTTTCTAAATAACAAATTACTTCCAAATTTAATTGCTTAAAATAGGCAATTTATTTTGCTCATGATTTGTCTGGGTCAGAAATTCTAGTAGGATTTGGCTGGTCAGTTCTTACTTGGGGTCCCTCAAGGGGTTGCAATCAGATGTAAGTGGGGTTGCAGTCATCAAGAGTCACCTGGGATGGACATCTAAGATGACAGCGCTGGATGTTGGCTGTCAACTGGGATCTCAGTTGCACTGTCAACCAGAATTCCTATGCAAAACAGTTAAGATATCAAGGTCTCTTGACCATGGCCTTGGCTTCTTCACAGCAAGAAGGTCTAAGGAGAGTTGGATTTCTTATGTGGCAGCTCACGATCCTAAACACAAGTGTTCCAGTGACAAAGATAAAAGCTGCATTGGAATTCACACAATGCCTCTTTGACTCCCATATTCAAAGGGAAGGGAAGAACGTAAAAAATTTGTGGACATATGTTAAAACTACCATACTACCCTCTATATGACAGTAGTACACTGATCATTTGAGAGGTAACATGGAAATCGTATGTCTTCACCATGAGCTCTCGCAATAGAATATCATTTTAGTCCATGTAGAGCTCAAATCACCTCAGATACCATGCAGTAGCTATGACAAATTACATTTTATTATTAAAATATTATGGGACCATAATATTTCTGGTCCCATCTGCTCTTTCAGAATCTTACCACTTCCCCCCTCAAGAGGTAGGAACTCTTTCTCCTTGCCTGGAAATCAGACAGGTCTTTCGATGGCCTTGACAAATAGAATGCAGCAATAGTGACACTACATGGTTTCCAAGGCTGGTTCACAAAAGGTGATATGGTTTCTACCTGAGCTTCGCTCTAGGGAATGCTCACCCTGGGAACCCAGTCACCATATGGTAAGGAAGTCCAAATTATCTCTGGAAGCATGTCAAGGTATCCACGTTGAAATCTCAGCCCATAGGTAAAGTCAACTGTGAGTTTTCAGATGACTCCAGCCCCTTAGAGCTATTCTAGATGATGCTGAGTCTAGCAGACAAGCTATCTCTGCCAAGCCTTTCCCCAGTTGAGATTTATAAGCAAATTAATGTTTGGGGGGTGATAGTTATACAGCAATAGGTAACCAAAATAAGTAACTGACCTCTGACATGCTAGGCAACATCACATTAGAACGACAAAGTGTTTAATTTACATAGTAATCTTTGTCTGCTCTCAAGAACAAGGCAGAAAATGCATTTCAAGCATTTCTTGGAGTCAATAGAAATAAAAGCTGAATGGAATGGCTATTAAGTCATAGATTCCCCAAGCTAGTTTTCAATTACTGAAAAAGTGTAGAGTGGTGCATTTAGTAGTTTTGAAGCTCTATAATACCAACAAGAGCTTTTTAGAGCAGATTAATCAGAAACATGATGCTTCATACTTGGTTAACCTTAAAGTTCTCTTCTTTGAGGAAATGAATGTACAGGATGTAGCTGCAGGTAATCAATCCATTCATTCACTCAGTAAACATTTTTTTGAGTTTTTGTTATGTTCCAGACATTATTCTATGTGCAGGGAACACAACAGTGAACAAAACAGACATTAACCTCCTTGTAGAGTTTATATTCTGGGAAATAAGTATGCGATAGACAGAAAATAAACAAAAACATAAAACATGTAAAATTCCAGTTGGTGATAAATGGAGGAAAATTCCAGCGAAGGAAGAGGATGAGCAGGGAAAACCTCACTGCAATGATGATATTTCTCACAAAAATTGGCCAAAAAAGTGAGAGAGCAAGCAAAGAAGTTATCTAGGAAATGAATATTCCAAGCAGAGGGAACAGGAAGTGCAGAGGCCCCAAAGCAACAGCCTGGTGGTATAGTCTAGTAAAAGCAAGAAAGCCAGGTGTAGAATCTTAAGCAAAGGAGAGTATCCTACCTAATAAAATAGTAATATGCAAATTGACCGCACCTTCGCTACGCCAAGCCACGCCCGCCAGCCAAAAGCCACGCCCACCAGCCAATCAGGGCAAGTATGCAAATTACCCAACAAAGATGGCGGTTAGTTTGCATACGCTGAGGGAGGGAGGAGTGAAGACTGAAGACAACTTAGAAGGAAGAGGGAGGAAAAGCGGAAAGCAAGGTGGCTGCCAGAGGGAAAGCCTGGGCGGGGCGGGTGGCAGCGGCGCACGGGTGCAGGCGTGGGGGCGGCAGCGGCAGCGCATGCGGCCGCAGCAGCCACTTGCAGGATTCTTCCTGCAAATGGGCTACTAGTAGTATGAAATAAAGGAAGTAGAGGACTATCTAGCGCAGTGATGGGCAACCTTTTGAACTTGGTGTATCAAACTTCGCCAAAAAACTGAGCATAACTCGGGTAGTGTGTCACTTTGAGGAAAAAACATTATTTCACAAATGTTTCATCCTTAGGAGCAGCAAATGTTTCATCCTTGGCATGCGGCCGCCTCAGCAGCCGCGTGTCATCAGAAATGGCTACGCGTGTCAGTGCTGACACGCGTGTCATAGGTTCGCCATCACTGAGCCTTCCAATCAATTATAAAAATTTATTCTGCATGAGAAGTGAATTTTGGGGGAAGGTTTGAGCAAAAGGATGACATGGTATAACTTAGATTTAAAAGGATTTTTCTGGCTGCTGAAATGAGATTATGCAATAAGGTAAAAAAGTGGAATAATGAGGTGAATGAAATAGTTGCTTGGACAAAAATAATAATGAGAGCGATAAGAAGTGATTGAATCAGGATATATTTTGATGGTGGCAAAGTAATAGATTTGTTGATGGAGTGCATTGGAGTCAGGGATAACTCAAGATATTTAAAGTGAGCTGCTAGAAGAATAAAGGTGCCATTTAATCAGATGGTGAATACCATGGGAGAAAATGCTTTGGTGGGAAGATCATGGATTCTTTGGACATGTTAAGTTTGAGATGTCTACTGGACATCCAGTTAAATGATAGTTATCAGTCTGGAGATTAGTACAAACATGGAATTATCAATTTGGAGATTTCTGTGTTTTTTAAAAATATGTTTTTATTGATTTCAGAGAGGAAGGGAGGAGAGAGATAGAAACATCAATGATGAGAAGAATATTGATTGGCTGCCTCCTGCATGTCCCCTAGTGGGGATCAAGCCCTCAGCAACCCTGGGCATGTGCCCTGACCGGGAATTGAACGGTGACCTCCTGGTTCATAGGTCTACGCTCAACTACTGAGCCACACCAACCAGGCTGAAGATTTCTATGGTTAGATGGTTCATCAGACTGGAAAAGTTCATCAAAAAGACTTCTGCTCTTTATGGGAACTGAAGTAAACAGTCATAAAGAGCAGACGGACACTAATTCTGATCCATTATTTCACAGATTAGATATACCTTGAAATAGAATTCCTTACCCCTAAGAAGAATTAAGAGATAATAAAACTGACTATTAGTATCAATATATTCTTTGAATTGATAGCTCTACAACATGACCTATGTACAAAATGGCATCTATACCTAGTATTTTATTTGCCTAAATATATTCACAATTTAGTGTTGTGGGAACAATAAATTGTTGTTAATGCAATTCAGTTACTTGAAGAAAATCTTGCTTGAATATATAGTTTGTTTCTCTGTGTAACTAATGAAGTATTTCCCTTATTAAGTGCTGTTACCTACCACAAATAATGTGGCTGACAGAAAGAAAAAAAAAGAAAAAATTGCAAGTTACTAAAGTGAGCATTTGCTTGTTTGAATATACTTAAAAATATCACATTTCAATTGTAAATGCCACCAGTTTGGTCTGATGCTTAGATCACCTTCAACTTGCACACACAAGTGCAAATGTTGCCATCTGAGCCAAATTTCTTTTCCAGACTCAATAGTTCAAATTAAACAGTGCAGATTACCTAATATAAATTATCCAAGTGCCTAACCTACAGAAAATACAAGTTTAAAGGTCCCTTTATGGTACAATTTCTGCATAGGAGTTCTGCATCAGCCAACATTTACAAAAGGGACTATCAAAGAAGTTTAAGAGCTAGGAATTGCCAAAGAGATCAATCTCTTGACTGCTCTCCAACTGGGGGAAAAAGTGCAAGTAAAAGAATGGTATTCTAAAACTCTATGCAGCTAAAACACGATAATTTTCTAAAGAACCTTTATTGCTAATATACAGTCTCCTAGCTTTTTCATTGTGTTTGGAAAGTTTTTCAGAGTATGGGTTGCTAGACCTCAGGACTGGGGGGGAGGGGAGAAGTGCACATGGACAAGTCAAGGTCATCATTAACATTTAACACAGTGAGAGAAAGACTGAGATTCACCTATTCACCCTTCCCTCTTCATTTAGCCCTCGTGGAGCTCAAGAGGGCAATGAATTAAATTTATTCCAGACGACCTGGGGTTTTAGCTACTGTGAGTGACAGACTGGTGTTGGAAGCAGCTATGAAAGAGTATGCCAATCTGAGCCTGCACTCCATTAACACAAGGAAAATAAATTAAAGTTAAATACACATAAATTTAAAGCCTGCACGTTCATGGTAGTGTGACTCAAAAAGTTTAATATTAATTTGTATGTCCTTATCTGAAAGTTTCCAACTTGTGAACGTGCAAAAGTATTTGACATTTTGATGCAGCAAGTCCATAAGACATACTTTGGGGAAAAGTGGGTATGTAACTCTTTATTTGTTCATGCATAAAGCACCAAGCTATGCTACAATTCTATTTCATTGTGGCCTGGCTTTGCACAAAAGATGCCACAACATTATAATAAAAGCCACCAGATGTCACTGTTACAGATTATATTCAAGTATATGGTAATCTAAGAGATATGTTAACTTTTCCTTACCCAGTTTGAAGAAATTCTGGGTTATAATTTTATCAAGAAAATATTGCAATTGTGCTTTCTTAACTTGTAGAGTTTTTTTTTTTTTTTTTTTTCCTGTGGGTCTTTAACTCCTCTTTAATTCTTTTTGGTTATTTTTATAGTGGCTCTAAACATAATTAGGGGATAAGAAATCTTTCCCACCAGGAAGTTTAGTATACATGAGTTGTTGTCAGAAGTTTTCCTTTGAAAAACTTTATGTACAAATAAGACAACTCCTTACCTTCTCAGAAAAGTTTAAAAGCAGATTGGTGTGAAAGTAAACCAGTAATTCCCTAATCCTCTGATTCTTTTACTTCAACAGCATCAAGTGTTTGGTAGATAGCTGGGCGTGGTGGAGAAGATGATTAGTTAAGCATGCAAATGAGTAGAGATTCCACACCCACAGCACTCACTGTTACAAAGGGGAGATCAAAGATGAATTGATATAATTAGAGCAAAATTATGTGTCTTCTATATAGGGTACGTTTCCCTTTAACAGGAGCCTCCTGTAGAAAACAGTTCTTCCTATTTAGCCTAAGTGAAACAAAGGATTTAAAAAGAGAATTTCTGAGGCAAATTTTGGAGTATACTAGAGTTTGGGATGTCTGGCAATACTCACCCTGCAAGAGGCAATTTTATACCACTTACAAACAGAGGTTTATTTAATGAGGCAATTGTGACATGTGCTGAACTGAACCCAGGTTGACTGATTTAAATAAGGACCTCACAGGACATCAGATGCAGTACCATTTGAAGGAACTGGTTTGCTTGTTTGTTTATTTTGTTTTGTTTTAGGAAGGGCCATGTAGGTAGATGAAAAGGGATTGCATGACTTCATAGGTACTAGTTAAATCCCACTAAACTTATGTTGGTATGTTGCCATAGATCAGTAAAATCTATTTAGAAATGAAAAGGAAAAGTTAGGAAAGTTTTGAGAAGTGAAAATGTCCCTATCTCTCATAGGAACAAGTAGTAACAGCCACAGAACCTGTCTGTGAGCTTATGCCATTGTGGAATGTTGTTCAGCATATGGAGAGCTCGGCCCTTTTGTTGTCAGCCCAGGGCAAGGGATGAATTATCCAGGTAAAATCAAGTTTATTCTCCAGTAGATGCAAAATATTTTCCCCATGAGATGTCTAATAGTCTAAGTAAAAAGCTGTTATGCAAAGAACTGAGAAACTAACCCAACATTGTTAAGTATAATTTTTTTGTAAATTTTAATGGCAATAAAAACAAAAACAGGGGCAGGTTGACTTATGGTTTTCTTAGAAACATTACCATGAGGGATGTCAGTAAAATCTTCCTTCCTAGGCTTCTGTATTTGAGTACAAAAAGGCAGTAAAGAGAGGGAAGAAGCTACCATTCAGAGCTTTTCATGTTTTGCTTTTCTACGAAGTCTTTTTAGTTCCATGATAGTTATGCTTAAATTTCCCAAACAGTGATAAAACTTTGGTAATTAAGAACTGCACTAGATTCAAACTATTGCCCTATTTGAAAAGACAAAGTCTATTCCATTTCCTTGGGCTTCTGACTTTTCAATGTGGGGAGGAGGGGGCAAGGAGAGCAGCACTGTTCAATCTATCTGATAAAGGACAAATGTCTCTGATCTGCACTTGCATTTCTCATTGTCCTTTTGGTTGTTGCTGTTGTTTTGTTGAGGAGCTAGTCTCAGTGATACTGAGTGTGACCAATTAGAGAAACTTGTCAGTACAGAGCACCTTACATGCTAAGAAATTAAGCTGAAATGCTTCCCAGATTAACACCTGCTTTGGTCCTAGAACATAAGGTTGCATGCAGAGAGTAAAGGGAATCAAGTAACTTTGTCCCTTTATAGTCAACTCCTTTCCATTTTTAGGTCTGTTCAAGAAATAGTGGAGATGGGCCCGGCTGGCATGGTTCAGTGGTTGAACATAGACCTATGAACTAGGAGGTCATGGTTCCATCCCCAGTCAGGGCACATGCCCAGGTTGCAGGCTCAATCCCTAGTGTGGGGCATGCAGGAGGCAGCCAATCAATGATTCTCTCATCACTGATGTTTCTATCTCTCTTTCCCTCTCCCTTACTCTCTGAAATCAATAAAAATATATTTTTAAAATAAAATAAATTAAAAAAGAAATAGTGAAGATGGGGCTTCAAATTCTAATTGTTCACTTGCTCGGTACAAAGTCAAATGTATGCCTAATCATTCAATCATACTTGTTTTATTATGTCCTTTCAGCTGTCTTTGCTGCTTCCTATTGGTATCTAAGTCATAATACTAGTGTTGGTCACCTCAGGGGCTATCATATATAGAGCTTTTTCCACACCCTGCTTATCTCCTTTAAACTCACATCCACCTTTGAGTTACAAATATATATGTTATGAACAAGGAAGAATATAGAAAAGAGAAAATCTCTAGAAGATTTCATTCAGAGATGAGGATGAATATTGAGAATATTTTTCTGTACATACTTTCACTGCTACAAATTGTCTTAGTTCAATTGGTAGAATCTAGGTTTCCCCAAAAACAATTCCATTTGTAATGAAATTTCAACAAGTACAAGATTTTTAAGAATTATTTATTGCAAATTTTACAATTGTCATCCTTTTATTTATTTCCCCAAATCCCATTATTACATTACAAATGTCCTGAATTATCTTATGGGTAAAAGTACCTTGCCAAAGCTCTTCATTGTAAATACGTAGTTTCTTGGTTTTGGTAATGCACTCTTCATTTTGTGAACCAGTTCTTGTTCATAAGTACTGTCAGAAGCTATGGGTGGCTGGTTTTCTTACCCAATTGTCTGTTAATAACCTCTGAATTTTGCTTCTATGATTGTTTGTTTGTTTATTTATTTATTTATTTATTTATTTAAATTTATTATTATTGTTGAAAGTATGACAGATACCCCCTGCCCCCACATCAGCCCCCCCCTCCCCAAGGTCTTCACTGCACTGTTGTCTGTGTCCATGGGTTATGTATATGCACACAGCTCTTTAATGGCACTAGAACTTCTAAAGGGAATGGCTATTGCATAGCAGTTTATTGCCACCTAGGCTGTTGCATTTTTGGCATCAGTTTGGTGGGGGTAGCTCATGGAGATGACAGGTGAGGAGAAACTAATCATCCATTCACAGATTACTCATTGGATTAATCTTAGGAAAAAGAGAAAGGCCGTATCCACACTTTTCAGGGAGCCATCTATTTGTAAATTTACCAATCATAAATAAAAAATCATTAGGCAAGAAAGGAAAGGTCAAAGATCAATATACAGAAAATCACTCAAATTCTAAATTGTTGTAATAAATGTAAGACAATTAGTAACTTTCTAAGAAAAGAAAAAACTCCTGCATTTGTGATGGAGAAGGAGCAGCTTGATCTAAAATCCTGACGTTTTTCTCTGGATTTCACCTGCCTCATTTATGATGGCCACTAGTAGGGGTAAGAGGCTTACTGAGCCTCATTAATCTTGTAAGACTGGATCAAAACACAAAATTACCCAAGGCCAGAAAATGCTTTAAAGTGAAATAAAATGGCATGATACAAGGCAATCTTTAAAGCATGTTACCCCAAACCTGTTTTGAGGTCTCTTGAGCTGTGCTAATACAGTAGCCATTAGCCACAAGATACTATTAAGCACTTGAAATATGCATAGTCCCAAGAGATGTACTAAAAGTGTAAAATGCATGCTCAATTTCAAAGTCCTAACACACAAAAAGAATGTAAAACACCTCATTAATAATCAGTGATTACATATTTAAACTATATTTTTTGCATATTAGGTTAAGTTAAATAAAATACACAAAATTATTTTTATTTGTTTCTTTTTATTTTAAAGTGGCTACCAGAAAATTTTAATTATCAGTATGATTTGTATTATGTTTATATTGGACAGTACTCTAACTAATGTAATGTTCTTGTCTTGTTCCTGGCCTGCCATCATTGTAGAAGTTTGAAGAATATATTGAGTTAGCTTGGAGATTTTGGATTTAAGCAGATCTTTCTTTATTTCCCATTTCTGAGTGACTTTGGAAATATTACTTAAACTCTGTATCTGAATTTCCCCAGCTACAAAACAGAGATAATAAAATAGAGCCCACCTGCATCTTATGGCTACTGTGAGATTAAATAAAACTATAAATTTCTTATTGGCCTTACACATAAGAATCATTCAGTTATGACTAATGTTATTTATGCTCTTAATTCCTGCTACCAAGGAACTCCTCTTAGTGTTAGATTCATCAAATCTAGGCTTAAGAGAATAAACTCTCAAGAACACTTAATATTATTCTCTCACCTGCCTAAATAAATTATACCTTAGTTTTCCTGAATGGCTGACCCCCAGAATGACCCATTTTCAAAAGAGTCCAGGCCTAACCTTAGAGATGTAATTGTCTTACAGACTACAGTTAAGTGATCAATATTCATATTAGAAACACATACCTATGGGTATGGGGATGTAGATGTAGTTGATTCATGATGTAAACTAGCAAAATAAACCATCTGATGTTGAAGAAGGAATTTAACATAAAATGCCATCAACTAGGGTGACTGAATATTTTATTGAATAAGCTGGCTTTATAAACTGTTTAATGGAATTGACTGATGTGGCCCAGTATTGAAAATCAACAGAAAGAAAATATTATTTTACTCTTATAAAAACAAAGCAATGCAAAACCCAGTGGATCTGCATTAGGAACTTCCTGCAGTTTTGTTTGCTAACCCTCAAACAAGCATAAACTAAGAGAGAATTAAGTTCATAAGAACTGAAATAATCAAGAAGAGGAGAATGCCTCTGAATAACTCTAGAAAAAGAAAAGCCCAAGTATGAAACCCAACACCTGAGAGGGTGATAATTAAAGATCAGAGGCATAGGTTTGAGTATGCCAGAGGGCATCATTTTATTTACTAATGTCCTTAATTCCGAAATTATATGCAACCCTAGAATTGTAAAAAGCAACTTGAAAAAAGCAATGCATAGTAAATATTAAATGAGGTACTACTTTGCCAGAGACATTACTCTAAGGCAGTGATGGGCAACCTTTTGAGCTTGGTGTGTCAAACTTCGCCAAAAAACTGAGCATAACTCGGGTAGTGTGTCACTTTGAGGAAAAAACTAACTCCAAGACTCTAGTCGCAAATGTTTCATCCTCAGGAGCAGCAAATGTTTCATCCTCGGCATGCGGCTGCGTGTCATCAGAAATGGCTACGCGTGTCATAGGTTCGCCATCACTGCGAGTCTAAGGGATAATACAGAAAATAAAGTTTGGAAGTGTATTTAAACTAACTGATGCTGTAATAGGTTGCCTTTGAAAAGGAGAGATACTTTGGAAATTGTCTCGAGGGCTGCTATACCCTGCCTCTTAAACACACTTTCGTGTCATTATTAGTGTTGCACAGGCTAATATCTTGGGATATTGACAGAAACTTCCTAGTTAAGTACAGCAGAAGAGACGGAAAGCAGGCATTCGGACCTTAAACTGGACTTTAGACAGGGAGTTGTTTGGCTGCAGGAATGAAGAAGAAATACAGTTCAGCAACAGAATGGCTAAGAGAGAAATGTGGCAAAGGACAGCAGGGGGAGATTTAAGGTGCTGTAACATATTTTTCCCTGTAGGCAGGTGGAGCCCAGCAGCTGTATATCCAGGAGAAGGGTATTCAGAATCCAAGTCAGAGGCAGTGGTAATTGGATAGAGGCACCATAACAACTTGCCCAGCGGTCAGGGACTGGGTTCCAGTTTCTTGGTGGTGTGGCAGAGGAATAAGGCAGAGCATCCGTCCTAAATGCACTGTGGTTCTCAACTGGGAGCAATTTTGCCCGCTAGGGACATTTGTTGAAACGTGGAGATTTTTTTTCTTTTTATTGTCACTGTTAAGAGTGAGCAAGTGCAAGTTGGCATCTAGTGGGTAGATGTCAGGATGCTGCTAAACATCCTACAACACATTTAGCCCCACAACAAATGGTTATCTGGCCCAAAATATCAACAGGAGTGCTATTGCTATTTATTAGGCCTAAACCAGCTCTACGCTGCTCTACGCTGATTTCCAAGGCAAAAGTTGGACAGAGAACAATAACAATAAAGTCCAAACTGGATTATAAGGTGGCAAGCAGGTGTCAGCACAAACTCAATTAAAAAGAGATCAGGACGGGCCTCACAACACTTATGAATTGGTCCCACGTTCTCAGGTATTGGGCCAGCACTCCTAGGAGACAGAGTGGAGGAGAGGGAAAAGCAAACCTACCTTCAATTCAAAACAAGTTTTGTATTCCTGACTTCCTTGTTTGTAAAACGGACATAACAATTCCAGATCATAGGGCTATTGTGAAGACCACAAGAGGTAGTATATCTAAAACGCCTAGCTCAGTACTTAGAACATCATGGCACTAGAACAGCAAGAAAGTGGCTACACCTAACATATAATACAGAAGAATGAACAAACTCTGCATCACAAAATTACTAAATAAATAAATAAATCTCATGACCATTTCTTTGTAAAATAATAGTCATCTTATTTGGCTGCACAGGGTGCTGACCACCACTTTCTCCCTTTGAAACTCTACTGCTGGCTTTCGTTGTCCTGGACTTTCATGCTTTATTTTTAGATCTCTGACTCTTCTCAAATTCAGTCTTAGGCTCTGTATTTAGGTATGCTTTGTATTTTATTATACTCAGGCCTATCTCTTTCCCCTTCCTAGGCACACTCTTTCTAAGCAATAGCATGTACTCATCTCACGGCTTTATTTACCACTGATAGCTCCCTCCAAATATTTATTTTATGTTCCAGAAGCACTGCAAGCTCAGTATCTCCAAACCAATTATATAAACCCCTTTTCTCTCCTGTGCTCCTCTTATATTGGGAAATAGCACCACTACTCATGCAGTTACTCCACCTAGGAACCCAGAAGACATACTTGATTCTTCCCTCTCCTGCATTCTTCATGTGAGTGGCATTAAATTCTCGCCACTAACTGCTAAACAGCTCAGGTATCTCATTTAATCCCCACTGCTGCCACACTCTAGCTCTCTCTTCAAAAATCTTTCATGTGGATTATTGCCACAGTTTCTGATTTATCTCTCTTGGCCACCCATCTTTTTCCTTTTTCTTCTTATGATGATGATTTTCTAAAATGTTTGCACTCTATTTAGATGGTTCTGCATTATCCTTAGGACAAAATTCAAATTCCTAACATGGGCAACAAGTTTCTGATTCTGCCTCCAGCCTCACGTCCTGTGACCCAGGCAAACAAATCTTTCTGTTTCTGAAGTCCTTCTCAGAGGGCACTTGCTATTCTCTTTGCATGGAACACTTTCCTCCATTCTCCCAGGCCCTCGCAATTTCCTAACTTGTTTTTACAGGTCTTTGTTCAACTATTAATTCCTCCAGACAGCCTTTGCTGGGTGCTCACCACCATTCCTCTCAAGGCTAAAGTCGGCACCCTGCTTCTCTGTTCCTGCAGCAGTTACCACACTGTATTGTAACCGCTGCTCCCTCATCTGTCTTCCCAGCTAGATCTGCACAAGCTCCAAGAGGGCAGAAATCGTGTCTCTCTTGCTCACTTGGAAACCCACTGCCCAGCATACAAGTCAATGAATAAAAGATTTCGGATAAAGGCATAACAAAACCTAGTTAACCTCTCATCAACCAGAAGGCAAGAATGCTATTGTTCATATACAGGGGTGGGCAACAGTAGGTTTATAGTTATGAATTCGAGAAACACAGTTAATAAAGCTATTGTAATAACCATATCTTTTTTCATACAAACTGTAGACCTGCTTTTGCCCAACCCCTATATTGCAGAATTCTGCTATAATGCCTATAAAGCATCAGAAAGTTCTAAGTCAATTTCAATTAAAAATCTGCCTTCTTCTCAGTGGCTCCATTCCATCCTGTGGGACCCAGGGAGTCTAAAGCACAGGCCCAGGGAATTCTCACAGCAGTAGAGCTACAACCGTAGAGAAAGTCTGCCTTTCAGATCAATAATTCTAAACACGAGACAAGGCTGGGAAGGTGGCTCCTCAACTCTCCCTCTGGGAGAAAAAATACAATTTCTGAAGTGTTTGGATCAACAAGAGTGCCTGTATTCAGCCTGGTTTTCTTAAATGCTTGACCCAGTGCCAGACACATAGTAGGCACTCAACTGTAAACATTTGTTTAGATAAATGATTTAAAATTCATGATAGACTCAATATCTCTTTTTCTTTAGCACTATTCTTATTTTTTCTGTATTCACAGAGCTACAATATATAGCAGATTTAGTTTCTCATCAAATTTTATATGACATTTCCAAAGTTCCTCAGGTACTTCCATAGCAAATTTATTTGAAATATTATAAAGATGTCAATATTATACAAATTTAAGGCATTTAATCTTTAAACTTATTTCATTAGATTTCTAGTAAAATAGTTAAAGATTACATAATCAGATTTAATTTATTTGTTTTTACTTCTGAGGTAGGTAACCTAACTATACATCATAAAGTTGTTGCCATCTATGAACAAGTACTGATCTATATACACAGAAGTGACTTCTAAACCTTTATAACAATGGGAGAATGTGTATTCTTTTAAAAGGAAAACTTATAATAAAAAAGGGATAGCATATACATAAAAGTTGCTTCTACATTTAGAGCAGCAGTCTGATTACCATTCCATTATAACCATCTTCTATACAAGTTGGAAGTAAAAGATTAGAAACTTTATCTTAGTTAACCTCTAAGAAAAGAAAGTTTTATAAAAGCATTAATCACAAGTCATTTTGTACAGCATTTTACTGTTATTCACTGCCTCATTGTAGACGTTTATTATGGACATAGCTCCTTGTTAACCAAAATTGAACCACTCTATTCTTTAAGAAGCCCTTTCTTTTGTTTTTAAGAAGGAAGTCTGTGAGTTGGATAGAGATAAAATTAGGTGTGCTATGAAATATGGTGCTCAATATTCCAAAGAAATATGTAATTAAGACTGATAAGATTAAAATCATTTTCCATCGTGGCTGTTCATATGCCATATGTTTAGGAGTTCCCTATGTGGAAACCCTTAGGTCTAAAAGAAGTATATAGCTCATTGCAACCCTCTTAAAGTTTTCATTTAACAAACAAACAAACAAATAGAAGGTTATCTGGTGCTTGAATTCAAGGCCAGCAACACAGGAAGGGCCTGTGGGTCAAGCACAATGAAGTCACGGTGAAGTCCAACTTCACTGGTCCTGAACTCGCCGCACATAACCATAGTTAGCATACTCTTTCTACACAGTTGGTAGCAATCAGATACATATTTAATGTGGTTTCATTATATCCTATAAATGCTGGCAATAGAATAATCTCCCCAGGGTATTCAGTGAATAATAGAAAAGAGAAAATGGTGAGCGCATTTAGCACATGCACCCACAACCTCATGATAAAAGGCACCATTTCTCCCATACAGCACCTGTTGTCATAGCTGCTTTAATTACTTTTCATTGTAGTCAGCAGTCTGAAATATTTATCATGGAGCCTATAATTTCTCAAATCCAAAACCGACATCTACCCAAGTGCTACAGGAACTGATATATTTCACCCACCCCTCCTATTTCTGGACTTTACTTGCAACATCAAAAATGCTAAACAAAATACCTTCCAAGGAGCTTCATATGATTAGGAAAATTAGTGCATTAAAAGATGACAGGATGTTCACACAACATTAAAAAGGCAGTGTATCGCATCCAATTTTGACTAAAATAGCGACAGAAATCATTTCAGCATTAAATACTAAAGCATTCAATGTGCTAAAATAAAAATACACGTGATTTTAGATGTTTTTGCACATAAGCGCCAACTAGGAACACATTCATTCGTCATCTCTAGGACTTATTTTTCCAACCAGTTTAATATAAAGTTAGGTTAGATTTTTTGCACCTCTTTCTTCAGTAAATTATTATTTATAAATTCAATGCTTTGGCTATATTCCTTTGACAGTAAAATATGTTGCTATCTAGAACAAAAATTTGCTGTTTCTTTAAATGAAGGTGTAAATGAGGTCTTTTAATCTTATTTATTTCATAAAAATGTATTTATATTTACCTACTACAGATCAACGTAATCCAGAGTTAAAAAATTTTCAATAGCAAATACTTATGTCCACACACTGACACTCACAAACATAGACAACACAAAAGTTTCACAAATTAAGTTACCCTTCCTATATGCATATTGTATTTCATTTTGTAACTATTGCTTATGATCAAGTAATTTATTTTTACAATGTACCGAGAGTGTTTCTCATACCTAGCTATCCATTAAAATCATCCTGGGAGATTTTTAAAATTTTAATTATTGAAGAGAGAGAGAGAGAGAGAGAGAGAGAGAGAGAGAGAGAGAGAGAGAGATATTTGTTATTCTAATTATTTATGCATTCATTGTTTGATTCTTGTATGTGCCCTGACCTGACCAGGGATTGAACCCACAACCTTGGCGTATCGGGATGAGACCAACCAACTGAGCTACCCGGCTAGGGCCTCATCTGGGGAGACTTTAAAATGAGGGAATGTATGAGATTGAGCCCCATTCCAACAACTTACACTCTCTGCAGAACAGCATTTTGAAAGCTATACAGGTGATACCAAGAAGCCACCATGGTTAAGAATCTTGCACTATTGAGTCTAATACACTTACTGTGTGAAACACATTGGAGAAGATGAAACTAACAAGATGCATTGTTATTATCTCCCATTGAATCCTGGGCCTTTATGTGGCAGGACTTTTGGATTATGGACATTAGCATACCAGTTTTATAGGCTATGAAGGCCTATTAAATTTTTGAAGAGGTGTTAAAATCTTATTTTAAGAAGTAGCCTAATATTCATTCTTTAACCTTATTTATACTGTCATCTTGCCTAACATAACTTTCTTCATTGAACCTAAAGATATTTAATCCCAGGACCTATCTGAATATTACCAACTAGTGAATCCTGAATCAACAAGGTCCTATAAAAAATAGGCAGTTAAACTGTGGAAAGAAAACAATGGCTCTTTGACCAAGAGTGGATTAAGATGAATGATTTTTTTAGTTCGACACAAATATGTTGGCTGATTAATTCTATATTTGTATTTTTCTCCTTTTACTCCCATCCTTTCTTCCTTGCAATTTTCTATAAATGAAAAATTAACATTATAAACTAATTTAAAATTTGGATTTGAGCAATGAACTGCCTTATTGAAAAAGTGCTGCAGCTGCCGCATTTGATGTGTAACAAACTAGTACTTAGAGAGAAGAACCAGGGTCTGCAGTTCACTACTGAAAGGCTGTGTGACTGAAACGGGCCATCTCACCTGCCATGCTGAAGGGGGAGGAAGCCACTGACCAGATGCATGTAGAAGACTGTGAAAACGGGACAGATCAAACAAGATTTGCGTCAGACATTTGCCTTAAGGACCACAGGTCTCAGATGTATTGCCATGATTTTATTTTTGTTTTAGATTTCCTATCATTGGCTCTTTTTTATTGTTGTGCTTTTATGGTTTTCAGCCTATACCAGCAATACTTGGATTACTCCAGTAAGCTCTCTCATGTGCTCTCCACGGTGACTGACTGTTCCAGACTTTTGCAGTTCTTATCCTTTACCTCCCAGAGAAAACGATGACTATCACTGACCTCCATTTTCAGTCTCCTCTATTCTCACAAGTTCATTATTAGTCTCCTCCCAGGTCTCCTCTCCCTGAATCCTCCTCAGTCCATTGTAGGTTCATTTCTTTCCCTGAAAGTCATCCATAACTGCTGACTTGCCAAATTCAACACCTTTTTCTTGGACAGACCTCTTTTTTATTTAATGTAATATATCTCACTGATTTACAACTCCTCTAATTTGTAATTTTTATCTATTTCCTTAATCTGAGGTAAAATTTTCCTTCACCAAATCTCCAAAGAAAGAGTTTGGTTGACAAATTAGTAGTAAAAATACCACATCTATGGACATTGTTAACCTACTTAATTACTACAAATTATTTTAATTACTTTAATACACAACTTTTAATATTAAGATAAATGCTATGGATTATACTTCACAGCATCATATTTAATGTGGTTTCATTATATCCTATTTTCTGGAATGTTCTTTCTTTAGAAGAATTTTTTTTAGCATTATTACAAATTGTTGTACTAGTAAGTACTCAAAAGTTAGAGCCTTGTTTTGTTTTTGTTTTTGTTTTTTGAGCATTTCTTTTAACTTATTATGGGCCTTGCCTGTAATTGACTCATGTCAGTGATATTTAACTCTATTTACAAATGTTAATCTTTTAAATAAAACCATTTATTTTTAAAGGACTATCCCAAGTAAGAATAAATTTACTTTATGTTTCTTCTTTAGCCACATGGTGAAAAATAGTGACATCTTCAGAGGAACCATCTTATATACAATCCCCAAATGAGTGTGAACTTTTTCTACCAGTTACACTGCCCTGAACAGGAGGACTACAACCAACTTTTTCCTGACTGACATGTCTGAACCACCTTTCAAAACTTGAACTTGAATATACTTAGAAAAGGAAAAAAAAAATACACACCAGATGAGCCAGGCTGATGGGGGTTTTTGTGGGGGGTTTTTTGTTTTGTTTTGTTTTGTTTTGTTTTGTTGTTGCTTTTTAATGCTTGCCAGGTTTGTAAGAATAGGGTGAGGTTCTCTAAAGTCAATAGAGTCTGTGTCAAAGCGGCAAGAAAGTACATGTTGTACCTTCCTTACATTGTGACTTTACACTTTCACACAATTCTATTCTCTAATCCCAGAGTAGCCCTGAGGAAAACAGTAGATCTGTGGGGACCTCTAGGTGTTATCTAACGCCTCTTAAACTGCTGTGAATACTTGGCAAGACTGTGGGACACCACGAGACTTTGGCTTTCTTCCCACCAACTCTGTAGTCATATGTGGTTATGACCGCCCCCGATCACTGTACTTCAGACTCTCTAGCCATGCATCTCTTTGGGGGATTTTCCTTTGCTAGAAGCAAATTGCTGCCTTCACCTCACTTTTGATGATGGCATTTATGAGAAGGTGAAACCTGGAAAGCATCTGGTATTTGATGCTCCATTCTGAAAACCAGGACTGGGAATACATAAGAATGTAGAACAACTATAAAAATGATGCTGGCTTTACTATCCTACCTAATAATAGACAAATATGCAAATTGACCGCACCTTCACTACGCCCAAGCCATGCCCACCAGCCAAGCCACGCCCACCAACCAATCAGGACGAGTATGCAAATTACCCCAACAAAGATGGCGGCTAATTTGCATATCAAGACAGTGTAGAAAGAATCCAAGAGCTGCAGAAAGGAGCAAAGCTGCAGAGAAGCAAGCAAGCCGGGGGGAGGAGAAGGGCAGAGCGGAGGCGGGGCCAGGGGCGAAGGAAGGAGAGCGGGCAGGCTGGCAGAGAAGGCAGGGCGGGGGAGAAGGGAGGAGCAGAGGCGGGGCCGGGGGAGAAGGGAGGAGAGCGGGCAGGCTGGTGGAGAAGGGGGAAAAGCAGGGGGGCTGGCGGAGAAGGTGGGGCGGGGGACAAGGGAGGAGAGCAGGTGGGGCGGGGTAGAGTGCAGCAGGAAACCCTATTGCAGGATTTTTCCTGCAACAGGAATGCTAGTCTATACTAATAAAAGAGTAATATGCTAATTAGACCAGGAGACCTTCTGGACAAAGCCATGGTGGTAGGGCCGAGGCCGAGGTGGTTAGGGGTGATCAGGCCAGGAGAGGAGGGCAGTTGGGGGTGATCAGGCTGGTAGGGGGGGCAGTTGGGGACAAGCAGGCCAGCAGGCAGAGTAGTTAGGGGCAATCAGGCAGGCAGGCAGGTGAGCGGTTAGGAGCCAGTGGTCCCGGATTGTGAGAGGGATGTCCGACTGCCAGTTTAGGCCTGATCCCACAGGTATTGGGCCTAAACCAGCAGCTGACATCCCCCAAGGGGCCCCAGATTGGAGAAGGTGCAGGCTGGGCTGAGGGACATCCTCCTCCCCTCCCCCCCCCCCCCCCCCCCCCGTGCACAAATTTTGTGCACTGGGCCACTAGTTTTAATAGATAATATAATATAATTAGGAGAGTGAAAAGTTACTTTAGCTGAGTTTTGATATCAGGAATACTATAACTGCCAACTAACAATCAGCTTTATTCATTTCATTCACTGTGTGGTGGTTTATTTTATTTTTGTTTATATTGAGTTGGGTTTTAACTACAAATTAAGTCACATTAAAGAAGGAAGTTTAAAATATCATAACCTAAGTTAGAGTTCTTTAGCACAATTGGCATTTTGAGCTGGATTGCCACATGTTCCCTGGGGGCAAAATCATACCACTTAAGAACCACTGACCTCAGGCACCCCTGAACAGAGTGTTCAGCCTTGAATAGTTTTAAATGGCCTCTACTGACAGTGTCCAGGAGTCAAACAATCATTGGGCTGTAAAGAATCTGTGACATTCAGCTTTCTCTTTATTTTACTCTTTCTTTTTCCTAGTTTTTCTCTCCCACTTTTCACTGTTTTTCCCTTTTTCCTCCATTTCTTCTTCTCCCATTCCCTTCCCTTTTTTTTCTCTCTTGTTCTTTCCTAGACAATTCAATCTGGAATCCATGAATTGAAATTGAGGAGATATGTGTCCACAGTGGGGATGGTGGGAGGATAGGATGAGGAGAAGGAAGGGAGTTCGTGAAAACCCAGAGTAGAGTATGATAGCCCAGACTGGAGCACACTCATGTGGGGTGGGCAAAAGCAGCAGCAACATAAGATTGGTTACATACGGGGAGATTGCTCAAATAAACATATTAAAACTGATGGAAGCCAGGTTTCTCACTTTCAGAGTTTTGAGTTACAAATATAGAAGGGGAGAAACTAGATTGAACATTGTGGTGCCAGATTGAAATTAGAAATATGGTAATGAAATCATGGCTTTGAAGCTATAATCCTTTATAATAAAAGGCTAATATGCAAATAGACCGAACGGCAGAACAACCGGAACAACTGAACAACTGGTTATTATGACGTGCTCTGACCACTGGGGGGTGTGCAGAACATGGGGGGGATTGGCCACAGCAGGATGGTGAAGGTGAGCAGGGACACCAGACTAAGGAGGAGTGCCGGTTGCTGTTATCAGGGCGAGCCTCTGGTAGTTACCAAATATTCTTTGCTCCTGCGTGCTGTGGTCTCACCCAGCACTTGCACCTACTGCCGGTGCTGGCCCTGCTCATACCCACAGCCAGCACTAGAGCCACTGCTCGCACCCACTGCTGGTGCCAGTCCCGATCACTCAGTGCCATCAGCAGGTGCAAGCAGCAGCTGCTGGCCCTGATTGCCCCCAAGGGCTTCTCCACCTCCTTCTGCTCCTGAGGGGCAATTGGAGCAGCAGCCGCCGCTCACACCTGCTGCTGGCGCTGGCTACAGTCGCTCTGCGCCATCAGTAGGTGTATGCGGAGATGACGGGAGGGGGGCTGCTGGCAGACAGGGGACTGGGGGACACAGCAGGAGAGGTCAGGTGGGGGCGCAGAGGATGGGCCGAGACCCGCCCCTGTGCCTACCGCAGCCTCATGGCCCACAGTTCCTTTCAAGGTGCACAAGTTCGTGCACTGAGTCCCTAGTGTTGATATAAAAATAAATATAGATATGAATGTGTGTGTGTGTGTGTGTGTGTGTGTGTGTGTGTGTGTGTGTGTGTGTGTGTGTGTGTTCTCTAGCTCTGGCCACTGAGAAATTCCAGGAGCTGCAACCCTCAAATAGCAATTCATACACCTGGGGCCCAGATACTGCTTTTTAAATATCATTCTTCACTATGAGGAGACAAACCTCTTTGGAAGAATGGCTGATTCCAAGGCTGGAGTCAAGAAAACACAAGATGAACCTAGAACATCTTATTGTGCCAAAAAGTAAGGAAGTTATTTTAAAATGATGACATTTCACAGAAGGAAGCTTGACGCACAGGACACTGGACAAATCTGGCACAATATTTGCAAACAAAATAAGTACCACTAACAAATTACAACTCATTGAATAAAACAGATCCATGAGTCCGTAATGATCTATAATAGTAAAAGCATAATATGCTAATTAGACTGGACCTCCTTCCGTCCTTCTACCCGAAGCCAGGGCTGCGAGGGAAGCTCGGGTCCCTGGTGCCTGCTGGCAGCCAGAGGGAAGCCCAGGTCCTGGGTGCCAGAGGGAACCTGGTGCTGGCAGCCAGGGGAAGGAAGGCCTACTCTTGCATGAATTTCATGCATTGGGCCTCTAGTATAATACATAAATGAAAATACTTTTAATTGGATGAGAAACAGAATATTTACATTAACTCAAAAGAACTCACAACAAAATAGTTATGAATTATAGAATGTAAAGATGCAACTTTATAGCAAAGAAGCCTTAATCAGGTGATCAAAGTTAACCTCACCAATAATGAAATAAATGAAAATGTGTACCACTTGATGGGATGCAATGAAAAGACCACAGCATTTCTTTTGTGATATTCTTACAGAATATGCATTACCTGAATCTTATCACAGGAAACATCAGACAAAGATGAAGCTATTCTATAAGCTATTTGTCCTGTAATCTTCGAAAACGTCATAGTCATGAAAATCAAGGAACAACTGGGGAACTGCTCCAAACTGAAAGAATAGATATGACAAATAGATGGTAAACCTTATGTATTTTCATCACATAAAAGAAAATGATCCAGAAAGAAAAGAAAAGAAAGTGAGGTAAAAAATATGTTCATTAACTTGATTGTGCTGATTAGTTTAAAATCTATCCCTACATCAAAATATCAAGTTGTATACATTAAATATATGCAACTTTTATTTGTCAATTATCCTATATAATAAAAGCGTAATTTGCTAAGTGTTCGGTTGTCTGGTCAGCCATTCATCCAATCAAAGCATAATATGCTAATGATATGCTAAGGCTGCTCAACTGCTCACTATGATGTGCACTGACCACCAGGGGGCAGACAGTCAACCCGTAGACCAGTCGCTATGACATGCACTGACCACCAGGGGACAGACGCTCCAACCTGTAGGTTAGCTTGCTGCTGGGGTCCGGCTGATCTGGACTGAGTGAGATGGGTCGGACATGCCCTGGAGTCCTCCCGCAGTCCCTCCCTGTCTGGCCAACCTCTCGCATCCCTCCCTGGCCCTGATCATGCACTGGTGGGGTCCTTCAGCCTGGCCTGCTCCCTCTCACAATTCAGAACCCCTTGAGGGATGTCGGAGAGCCAGTTTCGGCCCAATCCCACAGGCCAAGCTGAGGGACCCCACTGGTGCATGAATTCGTGCATCGGGCCTCTAATTCCTCAATAAAGTGGGAGGGGGGTGAAGTTCAAGGTTGTTTTATTGAAATGGGATTATTTTAGTCTAGAAGCAAGCTATCTTTGATAATACAATTCCTTTAAACACATTGATCTATTTGTTTCCCATCAGTTTCATGTACCACTGACCATCACCTATGTTCTTTGAGAGACACAGTTCTCAAGCCCACTGTATTTCCTTACTCTTTCATCCCAATGCCACTCCCTCTCTCTCAACAGTGGTGGTTACTTTGAGGCCTCTGACATAGCAGGCTTGGGTGGGAAGGCAATAGCCTTAATCTAATCTTCACTTCAAGTCTGATTCACTCTGTTTAACTGGTAATTATTATAGGCATTTTTATTGTGGCAAAATATCCATAACATGGCATAAAATGTACCACTTGAACCATTTTTAAGTATGTGTACAGTTCAGTGGCATTTAAGTACATTCAATTTGTCTTATAGACTATTTTTGCTGAAAGCTTATTTCAGGCTTATCTCCCCTTTTTTATATTAATTTTTAAAACTTTTATTTCTAAACAGCAATGTATATACGTATATCTAAGGTATACAATGAGTTCATATACATATACCTAGTGAAATTACTATAGTAATCATTTCAGGCTTATCTCTTAATTTAGTAAACAGAAACGGTTGAGTCCTCAAACCTGTACAACCTATTTACTGGACACTCTTTCCTTTGAGCTCTACTTGAAATCTAGTCAGTTCTTGTCTGAGCTCATCTGTACTGTCTGCTAATACATTTTAAGTGAAGAAAACAATACATGCAATATTATAGCAGAAATAATTACCACAAATACTGCTTTACCAAATGTCTGTATTTTACCACATACCACAGACACTGTATGCACATTATGGGACTTGTTTTAGCCAATGAGCCATTTCTGAACTAAAGCATTCTGAGCCAGTACATGGCCTCTTTCACTTTCTTCCCTGGCAGCAGAAACCTGGAAAATATGTGTTCCAGATGACAAAGTCACAGCATGCAGGTCTCGATCCTACCCTCACTGCTTGGAAGAATGGCCTTGCAGAGTGAAAAACGTACATTTATATATGAAGCCACTGAGATTTTGTCGGAGGTTTGTTATCACAGAACAGGATGGTCAAATTTGACTTATATAAATATCCTATTTTTAAAAACCATTCAAAGCCAAAGTTATTTCTTTCTATTTTTCCATTGAAAGAGACCTGTAAGAACATAGTAAGGATTATTGAAAATAGTGGTAAAGTAGTATAAAAGAATTTCTGCCTTTTCTGTACCCTTTTAACAATGCTTATATGTTTGGATAATACCAGTATAATTTACTTTTAAAGAACTGTATTAAAATAAATAATAAAGTAAAAGTAAATCTAAACATGTGCCATATTTGAAGATCCCCAAAAGGTTTCTGCCAATTCACATTTCCATAAGCAGTGTGAGAGAGTATGTCTTACCCCTTTCTTGATAATGCTGGTTATTTTTTTTTTAAATAATTTATAAACAACTAAAAGGGTATCTGGTTTAATCTGTGTACCTTGGATTGCTGGTGAATACCTCTTCAAATACCTTTTCACATATTCATTAGCCATTTTAATTTATTTTTTATGAGTTACATTGGTGTCTTTGCTCATTTACATATTAGATTCTAGTAACTATTACTTTAGTACAAGTAGTTTTTTTATTATTTACTTTGCCATTTCATTTTATTTTCAAAATCAAAGGTTTTAAATTATTGTAGTAAAATTTATCATTTTTTTCCTTTTATGAAGTCTTCTTTTCCTTTAGACTTAAGAAAGCCTTGTGGAATCCAGGATTATATAGGTATATAATTCACTCTAGTTTTTATGGGATATTTTTGGTATATTTTTATGGTTAACATTTAATTGATCTGAAATGTATATTGCAATTATAACATAATAGGAAATTTTAATAAGGTACTTTTCAAATCATTAACCAATCATCTCAGCTCCATTTATTGCATTAGCCTGGCTATAACATCCACCCCTCACTGATTCTCAATGCTATATAAATTGGTGGGCGCTCTATTCTGTTTCATTGACCTATCCATTTATTCTTATGCCATTATAACACATAAATTACTTTAACTCAGTAACATGTCATTTACCTTATGGGATAAGCTCTTCATCCTTACCTCCTACACCCACAAACACTCCAAGTAATCATCTTTTCCCAAAATTTCATAGTTATCACCACCCAATTATTTTTCAGATACATTTTAAAATTTGGTTGTTAAAGTCCAAAAATAAACTCCCATAGAAATGTTGAGATTCTATTAACTGTTTTTTTATTATTACTTTGTTCATTTCATCTTTATCCTCATTTATCTTAATTATTGGCTGGGTGTTTCTTTTGTTCTTTTTCTTCTTTCAACAGAAAATCATGAATATCCTTTCAATCTATACACTGCCATTTTCAATTTATTCATTCATTCAACTACATTTATTAAACCCCTGTTTCAGGTATAGAAAAATACCCTAATGACAAAACCTTTGCCTTCTGAAGGTTACATGCTAGTGGAATGAGATGGACAATAAAAATATATATAAATAAATCTCATTATTTAAAGTAATAACAAATTATCTTCTCTCTGTTATTCTAAAATATTCACTGTTTCATTAAATGTTGCAATCAACATCCTTTAGCATAAATCTTCTTTAATATGTACATTTATTACCTTATTATAAAATTCCAGCAGTGAGGTGCTCGTTCAAATAATATACACAATATGTGTTTTGATAAGTGTTGCCTAATTTCCCTTCAAATTTATACACCCAACAACAGACATACTTTCCTCTCTCTTGCAAAATCTGGGTATAACATTTTAATCTTTGCCAGTTTAATGGGCAAAAGAAGGAATTCATAGTGTTTCCATTGTACTTCTTTATTTTTTAAATGAGGTAGCATATATTGCCTTATGTTTATTTTCTCCATTACAAAAGAGCTATTCAAGTTGTTCATCCACTTTGCTATTAGAAGTCTTTGGCCAAATGTTTTTATCTGCAAGTAACAAAAGCCTTTCTGAGCCCCAGTTTAAATATGAGGAAGAGTTCACAGAAAGGGCTCCGGTTGACTCAGGGGACCTGAGGGCAAGAAAGGCATCCTGGTCCCCTGGATCTTGGACAAATGTCTGTGTCTGACAGCCAGCTACCTTCTTTCCCCTGGGTGGGTGTGGGAGGGGGCGGGGGATGAATAGACCATTGCCCAGTATCATGTATGTTTTTGTTATTGTTGTTTTTTAATTTCTTTATTGATTAAGGTGTTACACGTGTGTCCTTATTCCCCTACTAGAAGCCCGTTGCACGAAGTTTCGTGCAATAGACCTTCCTTCACCTGGCTGCCAGCACCAGTTTTCCACCAGCAGCAGTTTTCCTCTGGCCACCCGCTGATCGGAGCGCCTCCTGCCAGCGTGATCGGCTACCCCGAGAGGAACTCCGATTGGGAGGCACTCCGATCGGCGGGTGGCCAGAGGAAAACTGGTGCTGGCAGCCACGCAATCGGCCACCCCGAGTTCCGCCACCTGCGCCTTCCGCCAGTTCCATCGGTCCTCCCGCAGTGCTGGCCGTTGGGGCCTATGGGAGGAAGGGGGGCCCGGGACTCGTGATTCCCTGCCCCCCGCTCATCCTGTCAGCCCAATTGGCCACCCAAAGTCCTGCCCCCAGCCTGCTGCCGGCCCAATCATGGGCATAGCGGAGTGATGGTTATTTGCATACTTCCCTTTTATTAGGTAGGATTACCCCCTCAACCCCCCCACTCATGCCCTCACCCTCCTGTTGTCTGTGTCCATTGGTTAGGCTTATATGCCTTTGGCATATATGGTTTCTACTTTTCCTCAAAGATCATTCATAACATTTCTGCACAAGGGGTTGTGGGGAGGGATCTGTCCCAGCCAGCATAGTTAGGTGCATCCAGAGCATGTTTCTTTACAAAAGCCTCTTCATTAACGCGTCTTTATTTCTCTTATACCCACCCTCTCTCTTAATGAGATACAAATATAAAATAGGAGGTAAGCAGAATTATCAAACTATAGAACTGGATATAATTTTAAAAATCATGTAGCACATTTCCCAAAACTTTCATGATAAATAGATTAAGAGGCTAAATAATTGTCTTAAGGATTGATTCCAAGTAACTGAGCAGATCCAAGCCCTCAGTTCCTCTGCTTTCTCAGTCCTATGCTCTTTTCCCAATGTACCAGGACTTGTGATTATATGTATATCAGTCTATTCAGATTTCTTATTTACCAGATTGTCTTCAATAAAACTGGCACAATTATCTACTTACATGGAGAATTGTTTATTATATAACATTATGAAGAGTTGTTAGCTTAATATTTTCTATTTATATTAGCAAATATCTGAAAGATGAAACAGAGGGCCGGAGACCATGGGATACCAGGACACAGGCTTTATTGGAGATCACCCTGCCAGCCGCCTTCCAGAGGGGAAAAGGGAAGAGCGAGAGCGAGAGAGCGAGAGCAAGAGCGAGAGAGAGAGAGAGAGAGAGAGAGAGAGAGAGAGAGCGTGGGGGGGGGGGGGAGCCTTTTAAGGGGAGGAAAAGAGAAGACGGGGCTTAGGGCACTCAGCCCTCGCTGATTGGTGGTTTCATGTAAGGTACATGGTTAGGGGCCTAGGGATTTAGGAATTGGGGGCTTAGGGTATATGGCAGGTGCTGATTGGTGGTTCAATGTACAGTCCATATAAGGTGTTCAGGAATGTCCGGCTGCAGGTGGAGTTTACGTCATACTCCGTCCATCAGTTGGGGGAAGGGAGGATCTATCAATATCTACCTGCATAACTATGACAATTAGAGCTTATTCACTGCCCAAAATCTAAAAATATTATCTCTGGGGGACTGTGGGTATTTATGTTTCCCAATCTAATTTCAAAATTACAATCATTCAATGATTTTTATAGCTGGAATTAAAACCTACCATACCATTTTTTAAATTTAAATAATGTTTTAAAATTCCTTGAGTGACACTTATCAGGCATAAATCAATTGTCTGAATTATTCAGTTTTACTTCCTCCCACAATTTTTGCATGTGCTTGTTAATAGTTCTGCTGGCCATATGGAATGCCTAAAAAGTTGCTGCAGGTTATGACACAGAGAACATCTGTAGTTTTGTGTATAAAACATGCCTGGTGATTTGGGTTCTTAAATATTTCAGCAGTTAAATCTCACATTGACAAAGATGATTTTCTTCTGAATAACTTTTATACCCTGATAATATTTAATTTTGTGACATAGTTAAATAGAACAACAAGTTATCTTCACAGTTATAGTGAATATATCTTCAAGTTGGGGAAAACCACTCTCATTGGACTAAGATTATAGCATTTTGATTAAAGGAATATGCTTCATAATATATTTATTAAAGTAAAAACTCACACTTTTGTGAATTTAAATTTCAATTGCTTATTTGGGTGAAAAAATAAACATTTTAGATTTCCATAGACCATCTTTTTTTTTTTTTTTTTGATAAATGTTGTTGCTGTTATAGAAAAATCATCAAATTTTCTCATATGTCATAAAATTTAACCAACATCTACACTGGACATTCTTATCAAGTATAAATTATCCTTGCATAGTGTATTCTAGCATGCAACTAACCAATGAGGTTTCTGAAGACCCTTATTTATATTTTGTATTACCTAAAATTTCCATTATCTAAATAAAAACTTGCATTTTGATAAAATATCACTTGTTTATCATTTATGAGGTTTTACTGCAGCTTCTCTACACTTTAAGTGCTTGAATGCAAGCTGAGCCTCTTAAACACATACTTGGGATATATACAGGCATTTAAAAAAATAATCACTTGGAAATTGGGCTTCTTCTAGGTTCTTTCACAAAGATAAAGGGTTTGGATACTTCTTTGAGTACCCAAAATTGGACTCATTCCCTGTAAGTTCTTACGTCTTACTTTATAGTTTTGGGTTACCTAACATTGGTTTAGTTGCCCATGGACTAAGATCAAAAAGCAGAGAGGATTTCACACCATGGCAATGCAGCCTAAATGTCCTGCCATTAGAGAATTTTTCTGACCTGTTTCATGACAATAGCCCAGTCCTTCATATAATATCTTTTACTGTGTATGTTTTTAACAAATGGATCCCTAGGCTTCTGATCTGTGAGGGCTGAACTGAGGCATTTAGTGTCAAGTATTGTTCACTGGTATAGTGCACTGATCTCTTTATTGGACAGGCTAAGTGATTTTATCTCTCAGCTTAGAAGATCCATGCTGAATCAGTGAGGATGTTCATATACCATACATATATACAAGACATATTCTTTCAAAGCACCACAAATTTAAAATTAAGTTAAATTATATTAGTTGTCTTTCTCTTCATTGAATATAAATGTGCAAGCTTAAAATTGAAAAGGATTTCATTACAACAGTGCTACAAATTTCAAATTACAGAAAAATATTTGCATGCCTGTTATAAAAGTGAAAAGATAGTAGGTAGTCAGATGCCTTTAGCATGTCTAGTATTTTGAGGACCATGCATGTGGAAAATGAAGTAATAGATTTTGCCAAAAGAGGAATTGAAATTTATACTTCCAAGATAAATTTTTCATGAATCAGAATATATTTTTGCTTTTAATGATTTAACATTTTTTCTAACTTGGTTTGCTTTTTGGGCATGCCTTTTTTCATTGGAGATTTCAATTTAACCGTAGGTTTTCCCCCCCCACATAATCAGATCTTTTAGGGCAAACAATATGCAGTGCTCTAATCAGAAGATGGAATAAGTGGTCTAAATTTGGGACACTCTCTCTGTAGTTTTTGACACTGATATGGTATTTTTATTCATAAAATACTTACCTAGAGATTTACTGGTTTGTGAACCTACTTTCAATGGTTACAAAATGTCTGAAGGAGAGAATACTATTTAAATGTTTTGGGGGAGGAGAAGAGATAAACCAAAGAACTTATACTAGTATACTTACTAGGGGCCCAGTGCATGAATTCGTGCACCTAGAAAGGAATTGTGGGCCATGAGTCTGCGGTAGACACAGGAGTGGATCTCAGCCCATCCTCTGCACCCCTGCTTGGCCCCTCCTGCCACAGCCCCCGGTCCCCTGTCTTCCAGCAGCCCTCTCCCGCTGCCGCCGCAGGGGAAATCAGGGCCAGCAGCCACCACTCATACCCACTGATAGCGCTGAGCGATCAGGACCGGCGCCGGCACCGGCAGCAGGTGCAAGTGGCAGTTTTCCGATACTGGCTGCGGGTGCAAGAGGTGGCTGCTGGCCCCAATCTCCCCTCAGGAGCAGGGGGAGGTGGAGAAGCCCTCAGGGGCAATTGGGGCTGGCAGCCACTGCTCGCACCTGCTGACAGCTCTGAGTGATGGGGGCTGGCGCTGGGCGCCAGCAGTGGGTGCAAGCGGGGCTGGCGCTGGCAGCAGGTGCAAGTGCCAGACAGGACTGTGGCGCGCAGGAGCAAAGAATTTTCAGTAACCACCAGAGGCTTGCCCTAATGACAGCAGCCAGAACCCTGCCTTGGTCTGGCACCCCCACTCACCTGTTCCACCATCCCACCACGGCCAATGCCCTCCATGTTCCACACATGCCCCCTGGTGGTCAGCACATGTCATAGTGCAGGTGGTTCAGTTGTTCCGGTGGTTCTGCTGTTCAATCTATTTGCGTATTAGCCTTTTACTATATAGGATATGCATAGCCCATGGACACGTGCAATAGGGTAGTGAAGACCTGGGGGAGGTAAGGGCTGGGACCATGGGGGTAAAGGGGAGAGGGAAAATGGGAGATATCTGTAATACTATCCTATGTAATAAAAAGGTAATATGCAAATTGACCGTACCATCGACACACCCACAAGCCACGCCCACCAACCACGCCCACCAGCCAATCAGAGCAAGTATGCAAATTAACCCAACCAAGATGGCTACAGCCACAGAGAGCAAGGTTTCCTAGGTAACAGAGCAAGCCAAGCTTTCCGCGAGCTGTTGCAGGCCTAAGCCTCCACTCAAGCTACAAAGTTTCAATTATAGAAGGTAAACAAATTCAAACAGAAATGGCAGCAGAACAGAGCTTGAGAGAGCAAGCCAGGGTTGCTGGCAGCAACAGGGGAAGCAAAGCTTTCTACACACCCTGTCCGGGCCCAGCCTCCGCTTAAGGCTACAAAGTTTCAATTATAGAAGGTGAATTAACTGCCACAGAAATGGCTGCCGGCCGCAGAGGGAGCAGCAGGCTTGGCTCCGCTCCAGGCTACAAAGTTTCAATTGTAGAAGGAAAATAAATTCCAGATACCAGGGCCTCCACTTGGGTTGCCAGGGGGCATGGGTGGCCTGCAAACCACCACAGGCCCCTCGCTCAGGCCGCCCCATGCCCCAAGGGAACCCCACCCTGATCCAGGACACCCTTCAGGGCAAACCAGCTGGCCCCCACTCCTGCACCAGGCCTCTATCCTATCTAATAAAAGAGTAATATGCAGATTGACCATCACTCCAACACACAATATGTCTGCCCCCATGTGGTCAAAGATCCTGCCCCCATGTGGACACAAGATGGCCACCACAAGATGGCCAGCAGGAGAGGGCAGTTGGGAGGCACCCAGCCTGCAAGGGAGGGCAGTTGTGAGGCACCAGGCTTGCAAGGGAGGGCAGTTGGAGGTGATCAACCCTGCAGGAGAGGGCAGTTAGTGGTGACCAGGCCGGCAGAGGAGGTAAGTTGAGGGCAAACAGGCTGGCAGCAGAGTGGTTAGGGGGTGATCAGGCTGGCAGGCAGAAGCAGTTAGGGGCAATCAGGAAGGCAGGCAGGCAAGCAGTTGGGAGCCAGCAGTCCTGGATTGTGATACCGGTGGGATCAGGCCTAACGGGCAGTCAGACATCCCTCCAGGGGTCCCAGATTGGAGAGGGTACAGGCTGGGCTGAGGGACAAACCCCTCCATGCATGAATTTCGTGCACCGGGCTTCTAGTCAACAATAAAAAATAAATTAATTAATTTAAAAAACTTTTGTCTGAATGTTTCAGGCCTTGCCATGCCTGAAAGGAAAGAGAGTTTTTGGAAAAGAGTATTCTCCTTATGTAGGTAAAAACCAATGATATACTTAATGATTCACTCATTAGCAAATTGTTAACAACTTATTTACAGGAATTTCCAAGCAAAGAGTCTTGTAGCATTGTGCAAGAGATCCCTGGAGGAAGTAACAAGTACTATTTTCATATTTATTTACAAGATGGACTTAATGATCTCCAAAAAGAGTGTTTGCCTCTTGTAGTAACCATTTGAACATACCCAAACTACTCATTGTGATTTCTCTTCCACTGTCGAATTAATGGCCTAAAGCAACAAAGAAGTGTATGAAATACAGAGGCCTTGATTTTTCTACATAAATGTGTATATTAAAATGATTCAAATTCTTAAGATGGTGCAAAGTCCTAAAATTATAATCAGTTATTTCTCCATTGTCCATTTCAATCACCCAGAATGCCTGTCATTTACCTACTTATATATCACTCCTATTCCAGGCATCTTTTTTAGTGTTTTACAAATACGAATTCCTTTAATCCTCAAAACAACTCTATTAAGAAGATTCTGGTTTCTATCCCCATTTTATAGATAGAAAAACTGAGGCATGATGAGGTAAAGTAACTTTCCCAAATACTGGACTATTAGTGGCAGACCCTGATACTACTCAGGCCCTGTATCTGCAGTCTGTGCTCTGAACCTTCTCCCATGTAGCCTCTGAAGTTCTCTATTTCTCCTTCTTCAGCTCCTCCCTGTATCTGAGAACATGAAATTCATTGATAAACAAATGAGAATTTCTTCGTCAGAGGATAAAATAAAGTAAGGGAGGGTGAGAATACAAGATGGAAAGTCTCTGATAGAACCACAGACGCATGCTAGGACTCTCCTCATCATTGAATGCTAAGAATAAAATCCCACTTGCGACACTTGCAATCACAGCCCAATGCTAATGTTTACTGGAGGTAATAAATATGGGCTATAACTTCACACCTAGGAAACCTGCAGAAATCAGCATACCTATGGCAATAATATGGTTCAGAGGAGGGTGCCATTGGTAAATGTGGAACAAAGGGCTTGGGCTATATCACAGGAATGTGGGAAATTGGACTCTTTTGCCAGGATGCATATTGCCCTAAACTTGAGACCAGAGATAAGAATAAAATAAGATTAAATGCAGTAACCATAAAATGAAGATAACAATACCAACCTATATCTCAGAGATATTGTCCATAGTCACTAATAAAATAATTATAAGCAAGGGAAAGAAGTTCTCAAGTAAATTGGGAATAGATGTCTTTTGATAATAACAAAATTTGCAAACAAAATCAGTGCTTTCCCATTTTAATGAGGAGCCAAACAAAATTTTAAAAATATACAACTGTAAATTTAGTGGCTGTTTTTTTCTATATGTATTTCAGATAACATGAAGGATAATCGTAAATGGATTTAGACTGATATAGCCATATGTTCATGAACTGAATAATGTTTGTGATTATAACAAGTGAAGCATTGAGCCTGAATCCAAAAGAAGAAATTCTTGGTAAAAACCATGATAGTCACTGGTCTAAATGAGTTCTGGAAACCTGAAAAAGTCTATGGATCTCCAGAAGTATTTACTGCAAAGAGGCGCATAGGAATGAGGGTCTGAAGTCCACTGAGTGTCTTCTACCACCTACTACTACCTGAACCCTTGTCAGATAGGATCCCTAATTAACTGCTTTGGTGATCCGTTAAGTCTCAGTCACTCACGACATTTAGATGTGTATATAAGAGATACAAGTTGATTAGCAACGTGATAACAGGGAAAGCGTCCTCTACAACTGATTCCAACAAAGCTCTTCTCGAGGAACAGGCCTTTCTGGTTTTCTAGTTATAGTCTAAAGTCAGGTGGGACAACAGCATTTATTCTACAGTTATTAATCCTTCATGGGTGAGTGTTATTCCTAAATTCCAACATTTACCACTGATGATTTGTTTAAAAAGAAAGGTAATTTCATTTGCAAGTTTTATATAAATATTTATGTGAACTGAAGTTGATGGTACCAAAAGAAAACCCATTTTTTACATATTGTGGAGTTTCCTTTCTGAAAATGACATATTTTACTTTTTTCTTACCTTTAATTATTGGCATAAACAGAAAAGTAAGGATTTTCTATGGTGCATTTTAGATTTCTTGCAATCAAACTTTTCTCTTTAGTGGTCTTTAATAAGATATTTTAAGATTAGAAATTTAGATAGCAGTCTTTGACAAATCTAATTATTCAGTTCACGTGTTTATTAATCATTTATTATGTATATGATACACAGATGCTATTGGGCACATGGAGAACATAGAATGCTTTGTGAGATTTAAAATTTAATGAGAAATAAAATTAAATCAAAAGCTATGTAATAACACAATATGTGCCTATTAAAATACCACAGGACCAGACTAAGAGATTCTAAAGCAGGTGACTTATTTGTACATTAATGTTTGAGAACCACTTTTCTAAGAAACTGAGTTATCATAGTACTTTCATACTACACAGATCATTGATATTGGTTTTTCAATAGTTAAAACAACTTCCCAAAATAAGTAAGGATTTATTAACATTAATAAATTGTATTTTCCTAGTGGTAGAATTTTTCCCAGTGGTAGAATTTTTAATAAGTTTGATAGGAACACAAGCCAGAATAGAATTTAATATTATCCACAGATAATCTTCATGCCAAGGGTATCTGAGGCAGTGTCGGGTAAATGACTCAACAAAGAATTCAGTGAAGAAATAGAACTGTATGAATGTGAGATCAGGGATAGCATCATGATAGATATGCACCACAAAGACTGATTTGGCAAGAAAGGAAAAGAAAGGATTTTCCAAGTGGGAAAGTATGTGGGCAAGGCCTAGGCAAAGCCTTGAAGGTGAAACTGCCCAGGGAACAGAGGGGAATAGGGGGTGTGGGACAGGGAGGAATTAAGAATGACAATTCTAGGTCTGAAGAGCAGCATGACATTTACAATACATATACTGTATATACATATACATACACACATGTATAATGTCTTCATTTATTTATATCTTTAACAAAGAAACCAAAGTCACTGATTTGCCAAAACATCAGGAATAAGTAGGGTGCTTGTTAAAACAAATGTTTAGGCCCTACCTTATATGTGATAAGTGCTGGGAGTGGGGCTTGGAATATTCAGTTTTATGAATTCTTTCCTGGTTCTGTTGCTTTGGCATGTTTGGAAATTGTTGGAATACGAACTCTTCCAGCTTTTAGGTTTTAAGATTCTGAGGTTAGGGAAATAAGCAGAATTCTGGGACTGAAAATTTGATGCAATTTTGATGAGATTTTTAAAAGGAAGTTGAGGTAATTTTATATTTTAAAAAAAGCTAAAGAGGTTAATATATTCTAGATCCTATAGAAAGCCAAGGTCTGTTAGAAATTTTATCATTCAGCCTGGTCACTTTTTAAGGGAAGAAAGAACGTACTATAAAATTATATTGTTTTGTTTATTTTGAATATTACTGGAAGGAAGGAATTAATTTTATTTTTCCCAACTTTGGATATTACTGGAAGGAATTAATTTTATTTTTCCAAACTTACATATATATCAGTGCTATTTCATTACATGTCATCTGAAATTTATATATATTTTGGTACACTAGGTTGTATGTTTTTTGAAACGTATCTTCTACATAATATTGTATATGTGTATTTCCTGAGGACTTTTATATAACAACTATATTGAGTGCTTCATAAACCATACTCTCCAAAGCTAGACATGATTTTGTCAGTGAAAATGTGATTTAATGAGTGCTGCCTTCAAATGGCATTCTCTACTGGATGTCATGGAGATATGCAAATGAAGTTAAAGACATTGTCCTCATTCTCAGGGAATTTACAATATAATAGGGAGACACATGCAAATGAAAAGCTATAACAACACATGCAAAGATGACATGAAAACAGGTACAAATTAATGTAACAGAAAACATCAGCACTCAGAGAAATGGAATAATGGAATGATCAGTGTGAAGTAGAACTATTCAAGTGGGCTTGATGAAGAAAACTTATTTTAAATGGATGTTTGATAGGGGCACAAATATGGATTCAGAGGCAAATAGTGGGAAAGATGTTCTATTCAAAGAGCATGACAAGACCTCTGGAGAACAAAGGGTTAGAAGAAAGAGTAAGCAATTTAAAATGATTGCTGAAAGATATAACTCTTGTGCTAAAATAATAAAAATGTGGTAGGTAACTCCTTTTGATCCTGTTTAGGGTAGATCCTTATTCATCAAATCATCTATTTTCCATTTTTTGTAGGATAAGGAAGCCTGTTACCCAGGACAGGACTCCATGGAGCTTTATTACTTTTTCCCCCCAGGGAACTTTAGTTGTTTGAACAGTCACTAAAAACCAGAGGCTAAAGGATATTGATCTAAACAAGAGATGGAGTTTGGCCTAAGATGAATACTTTTAAAAGTTTGAAGACTGCCTATAATACCTTAAAAAATATAGCTGCATTCCTCTTACAGTTGGATCAGCATTGCAATGATCAGTTCTGAAAGCATAGATAGCAGGTCTAAGTTAAAAAGATTATTTCAAAAAAAATTTTGGAGACTCGATATAAAGTATAGATATATCCATGCTTATAATTATTTTCTATGTTATTATAGAAATCCACATTTATAGTTTAAACATAAAATAGCAGTGAAATAGTTGAAGATTTAGTAATCTTATAGACACTATCCCACCTCACCTGCTGCTTTCCAATATATTTATATTAATGTTATTGTAGTAATTGTCTGGTTAATATTAATAAAGGAAAGAAAGCAAAGGCAAGTCAGACACTGTAAACATGGTCTGAAGGGAAGCTTCACCAGGAAGCTACAGCTTCTCATAGCATTATTCCTCCAAGATGGTTAACACCTCCTTTTTCTGCCCTCCAGTACCAGATTGTGGGTTTGGGGGAAAGGGATAGGACAAAGGGGGAGACAGGCACATGTGCAGAAGTTGGGGTGATGCAGGAGAGGTGCTTGCTGGTCAGTTTAGCCTGGAGAACAATGGCTTGGTTAGGGGGTGGACCCCATCAGAAGCACAGAGAATCTTGGAAAGTTAATTGGTTCGTTTGAAGAAGCTCTTGGTTAAAATCCCCAAAGAATTTCTTCTCTCTTGTTCTGTGTTGCTCTGTGACCCGAACTCGCCCAGGCGTTTGTCCATTCTCTCTTCACAGCCATGTGGCCTTAGCAGCAGCATGGCCATGGCTGTACTACTATGGAGCAGGAACTATGGGTAGTGGCCTTTATGATGGCCCTGCTGAAGACAGGGCTGGACTTCTCCCATGGCGGGTCCCAGGGAAAAGGCACATTGGAAATTCATCCTCCAGTGCCAGTCTCGGGAAATTCTTTTCCACACAACATCACAAGAATTCCACTTCCACCAGTAACATTACAATTGTTTTTGTTAAACCAGCAGTCAGAGTTACAGAACTGTGACTATGTAAGTACTGTTTGCTGCCAAGTATACTACAATTTAAATTGATGTTTCATATGATTATTTTCCTAGTTAACATTCTTTGTGTGTGTGTGTGGATTGTTACGTGCCAATCTCTAATTTTACCCCAAAATTCAAACAGACCTGGCAAAACATTTTTCTGCTACTTCAGAGACTCTGTCCTGGAGACGTCAGTTCAGCTCCGCATTCTCCTGCTCCAATACAGACTGGCTGTTCTTGAGGTCTGGTACACAGTCATCATGCTGACAATTCCCTTCACAATGTCTTTCCCTCTTTTTAGGACTCTGTCTCTTCCTTTTTCTTGGTGTATTGCCTTGTGTCAGTGTGACATATCCTCAATTGATTCCTGGGAGGGGAAAAAGAAAAATGGGTGGTCACTTTTTGAGAGCCCGAAAGTTTGAAAATATCATTATCCCCACACTTAGTTGAATGGGAATTACTTTTTTTTTTTTAATTGTGAGGGTATTGCTCTATTTTCTTTATATTTCAGTTTTGCTTTTTGATGTGTCTAATGCCATTCTTATTCTTGATCTTTTATTCATGACTTATTTTACCTTCAGGAAACTTTATGAATATTTTTTCTTTATTCCTATTCTGAATATTTATGACAGTATGCTGATATAGGTTTTCATTATATTAGGCACTTTTCGCAGGAAGGAGTTCAAATTTCAGTACTTCAAGATATTTTCTCTAGGTCACTCAGAGTTTTCTATAAAAAATTCTAGGCATAAAGGAAGTTGCTAAGAATGCTACAGTTCAGCATGAAGACTTTCACTAAATACCATGTTTTCAGCCTCTTACCTCATCCTATCCTCTTAAATGCCAGGTGTCCCTTAGTCCTTAATAAAACTCTCATTGCTTATAGGTTCTGCTTCTCACATGGGCCCCAACCAGGGCCAGGGATCAAGCCTATAACCACAGTATATGCCCTTGACCAGAATCAAACCTGGGACCTTTCAGTCCACTGTCCAATACTCTATCCACTGAGCCAAACTGGCTAGGGCTGACTGGTCCTTTCTTATGTTGTTGATGGTCTCACCAAATTCTTTGAAGTGCTCACTAAGTTCCTTGAAGTTATAATTAAGTTCCTTGAGCATCCTTCCATTGTTTTAAACTCTGTATCTGGTAGTTTGCTTTCTCCCATTTCATTTAGGTTTTTTCTGGAGATTTCTCCTGTTCTTTTATTTGTGACGTGTTTCTTTGTCTCTACATTTTGAAACTCCCTGAGTTTCTTTCTATGTATTAAGTAGATCTGCCAGACTTGGTAGAGTGGCCTTTGCCGCAAACTTCGCAGCAGAGTTCAGGATCTGAAGAAGGGGCCAACACACAAATGAAAAGGCTATATAAGAAATACGAATTTAGAAGGCTTTGGGGGCCAGGTGGAGCCTCTTTCTTGAAGAGACACACCAACTTCTGGGTCCTGTTTGCTTTTTATTCACTTGAATACACATTTTCCCTTTAGCAATGCATATAGGCAGATCAAAGGTAAAGTTTGGTAAATGGTATAAGGATTATCAGGTTAGGAAATTGCCTTGAGCCATTGAGCCCACAGCAGGGAAATATTATGCTGATTTTCAGCCCTGCTGAATATGAAAGTCCATTGGCCTTCCAATGATTCTTTTTTTTTTTTAAAATATATTTTATTGATTTTTTACAGAGAGGAAGGGAGAGGGATAGAGAGTTAGAAACATCGATGAGAGAAAAGCATCAATCAGCTGCCTCCTGCACACCCCCCACTGGGGATGTGCCCGCAACCAAGGTACATGCCCCTGATCGGAACCGAACCCGGGCCCCTTCAGTCCGCAGGCCAACACTCTATCCACTGAGCCAAACCGGTCAGGGCTCCAATGATTCTTTTTGCATTAATATGCTAACTGCTGTTTGCTTTAGCCTCCGGCATTTCCTCCTTTTTGTTTTCTTAATAAATCTTGAAGGGTGTATACCATCTGTAGGGCTTGAGTCCTTTTAAGATTTTTCATTCTGCATCTAAAGATTAGAATCCTATATAATAAAAGGGTAATATTCAAATTGACCGTCACTCCAACACACAAGATGGCTGCCCCCATATGGTCAAAGATGGCCACCTCCATGTGGACACAAGATGGCTGCCACAAGATGGTCAGCAGGGGAGGGCAGTTGTGGGTGATCAGGCCAGCAGGGGAGGGCAGTTAGGGGTGACCAGGCTTGAAAGGGAGGGCAGTTAGGGGTGACCAGGCTGACAGCGGAGGGCAGTTGGGAGGGACTAGGCCTGCAAGGGAGGGCAGTTGGGGCCAATCAGGCCTGCAGGGGAGGGCAGTTTGGAGGGACCAGGCCTGCAGGGGAGGGCAGTTGGGGGCAATCAGGCATGCGGGGGAGGGCAGTTAGGGTTGACTGGGCTGGCAGAGGATGGCAGTTGGGAGTGACCAGGCCTGCAGGGGAGGGCAGTTAGGGTTGACTGGGCTGGCAGAGGATGGCAGTTGGGAGTGACCAGGCCTGCAGGGGAGGGCAGTTAGGGTTGACTGGGCTGGCAGAGGATGGCAGTTGGGAGTGACCAGGCCTGCAGGGGAGGGCAGTTAGGGTTGACTGGGCTGGCAGAGGATGGCAGTTGGGAGTGACCAGGCCTGCAGGGGAGGGCAGTTAGGGTTGACTGGGCTGGCAGAGGATGGCAGTTGGGAGTGACCAGGCCTGCAGGGGAGGGCAGTTAGGGTTGACTGGGCTGGCAGAGGATGGCAGTTGGGAGTGACCAGGCCTGCAGGGGAGGGCAGTTAGGGTTGACTGGGCTGGCAGAGGATGGCAGTTGGGAGTGACCAGGCCTGCAGGGGAGGGCAGTTGGGGGGGACCCAGGCCTGCAGGGGAGGGCAGTTAGGGTTGACTGGGCTGGCAGAGGATGGCAGTTGGGAGTGACCAGGCCTGCAGGGGAGGGCAGTTAGGGTTGACTGGGCTGGCAGAGGATGGCAGTTGGGAGTGACCAGGCCTGCAGGGGAGGGCAGTTAGGGTTGACTGGGCTGGCAGAGGATGGCAGTTGGGAGTGACCAGGCCTGCAGGGGAGGGCAGTTAGGGTTGACTGGGCTGGCAGAGGATGGCAGTTGGGAGTGACCAGGCCTGCAGGGGAGGGCAGTTAGGGTTGACTGGGCTGGCAGAGGATGGCAGTTGGGAGTGACCAGGCCTGCAGGGGAGGGCAGTTAGGGTTGACTGGGCTGGCAGAGGATGGCAGTTGGGAGTGACCAGGCCTGCAGGGGAGGGCAGTTGGGGGGGACCCAGGCCTGCAGGGGAGGGCAGTTGGGGGGGACCCAGGCCTGCAGGGGAGGGCAGTTAGGGTTGACTGGGCTGGCAGAGGATGGCAGTTGGGAGTGACCAGGCCTGCAGGGGAGGGCAGTTAGGGTTGACTGGGCTGGCAGAGGATGGCAGTTGGGAGTGACCAGGCCTGCAGGGGAGGGCAGTTAGGGTTGACTGGGCTGGCAGAGGATGGCAGTTGGGAGTGACCAGGCCTGCAGGGGAGGGCAGTTAGGGTTGACTGGGCTGGCAGAGGATGGCAGTTGGGAGTGACCAGGCCTGCAGGGGAGGGCAGTTAGGGTTGACTGGGCTGGCAGAGGATGGCAGTTGGGAGTGACCAGGCCTGCAGGGGAGGGCAGTTAGGGTTGACTGGGCTGGCAGAGGATGGCAGTTGGGAGTGACCAGGCCTGCAGGGGAGGGCAGTTGGGGGGGACCCAGGCCTGCAGGGGAGGGCAGTTAGGGTTGACTGGGCTGGCAGAGGATGGCAGTTGGGAGTGACCAGGCCTGCAGGGGAGGGCAGTTGGGGGGGACCCAGGCCTGCAGGGGAGGGCAGTTGGGGGGGACCCAGGCCTGCAGGGGAGGGCAGTTAGGGTTGACTGGGCTGGCAGAGGATGGCAGTTGGGAGTGACCAGGCCTGCAGGGGAGGGCAGTTGGGGGGGACCCAGGCCTGCAGGGGAGGGCAGTTAGGGTTGACTGGGCTGGCAGAGGATGGCAGTTGGGAGTGACCAGGCCTGCAGGGGAGGGCAGTTGGGGGGGACCCAGGCCTGCAGGGGAGGGCAGTTGGGGGGGACCCAGGCCTGCAGGGGAGGGCAGTTGGGGGGGACCCAGGCCTGCAGGGGAGGGCAGTTAGGGTTGACTGGGCTGGCAGAGGATGGCAGTTGGGAGTGACCAGGCCTGCAGGGGAGGGCAGTTAGGGTTGACTGGGCTGGCAGAGGATGGCAGTTGGGAGTGACCAGGCCTGCAGGGGAGGGCAGTTGGGGGGGACCCAGGCCTGCAGGGGAGGGCAGTTGGGGGGGACCCAGGCCTGCAGGGGAGGGCAGTTGGGGGGGACCCAGGCCTGCAGGGGAGGGCAGTTAGGGTTGACTGGGCTGGCAGAGGATGGCAGTTGGGAGTGACCAGGCCGACTTGTTCTATCGGCCACATGTATCGCTCATATTCTTTCTCCCCACCCCCACACTCTGTTTGCTCTGGGGAAATTTAGTGATGACCTGACCACCTACTCTTTCTTTTCTATGAAGATAAATTAAAGACATGCTTAATAGACTAACAATAAACAAATTAAACCAAACAAAAAAGACAGATAAAACAACAATCAACAGACAAGCGCACATAACACATAGACAAGAATAATAAATCAGAATTCTTTTCATGGATCTTTCAGATGTTTTACATTGCCTGGGACTTACAGCCAGATGTGGCCCAGATCTTAGCCTGTTGTTCACAGATATCATATTCTACTCTCCATAGCACTGACTGGAGTCTAAAGTCATTTTAGTTAAAAACTGCCAGTCCCAAGGTATCATATGGTAATTTTTAGACAAAGCATTAAGGAGTCCTTTTGTAAAAGGACTGTTAGCCTCATTTTCTCTAGTTGATGAGCCTCCCCACCCTAGAAGCAGAGGATCTGGGGCCTTAGGTTTTACAGACTTTTGATCCCCAATATGAAGGGGCATAATGCAGTTCAAACAAGAGCCCACATAGTTAAAAAAGATAAGGGCACTCATTTTTCCTTGAGCCTGATTTAAGAGAGTACCTTTTGACACCTTAATTTCTTTATCTTTGAGCATGCAAGCTAAAAATTTACAATGATGTTTTTGCCTTTTACTCGAATTCTTCCCCATTGTAACCTGGTTAAAAACATCCCCACCCACTTACGATTGTGACTCCAAAGCTGGCATGGGCTTTGTGGATGGTGAACTTCCCACCTTTCCGTTGAATTTCCACTTTTCCTTTTTCACTTCATTTTTCGCTCAGGCAAATCTTCTCCTCCAGTCCCTGTTCAAGGCACCAGATGCCATGACCTTCGCAGCAGGGTTCAGGATCTGAAGGAGGGGCCAATGCACAAATGAAAAAGCTATACAAGAAATATGAATTTAGAAGGCATTGGGGGCCAGGTGGAGACTTCTTTCTTGAAGAGTCACACTGACTTCTTGGTCCCGTTTGCTTTTTATTCACTTGAATACACATTTGCCCTTTTGTAGAGGGCCGTCTGGGAAAGCATATAGGCAATTTTCTTTAATTATCATCAGCTGAACTCAGGGTGTAGGCAGAGCCACGCCCTGGGAACATGCTTCCCCAATAAGGCTGGACATGTTAATCAGTTCTGACTTCATAGCAGCCCAGGTGTCGGCAGGGGCAGGACTAGATATGTAAATCTAGGCCTATAAAAATAAACGCGCTGCATGGCTCGGGTCGTCGTTGTCGTCGTTGCAGCCTCTCCATCAGAGAGGAAGAATGGCAGCGTCCCATCCAGCTCCCAGCTTTAAATCTATCTCTGTGTCGGCTCTCTTTCTTTCTAATATTTCTCAATCCCTGGCCGCCTCTACTTAGAACCGGTTCATTCATCTCTCTTCCCGCGCTGGACACGGAAAAGGGAGATCCCCGCCATGTCTGGCGCCCGCCGCATCAGGCCCCCGCACCCTTTAGCAACGCATACAGGCAGATCAAAGGTAAAGTTTGGTAAACAGTATAAGGATTATCAGGTTAGGAAATTGCCTTGAGCCACTGAGCCCATAGCAAGGCAATATTATGCTGATTTTCAGCCTTGCTGAATATCAAAGTCCATTGGCCTTCCAATGATTCTTTTTGCATTAATATGCTAACTGTTGTTTGCTTTTGCCTCTGGCAGGCTTTGTATAGTAGGTGTCCTGTAGAGCTCAGTGGCTCAATCTCCCCAGTCACCTGAGCTGGGCATTCCAGGTGTGCTCCTGTGTGAGCTGTGTGCACTGTCTTATTGTAGTTGAGCCTTGATTTATGTTGACATCACTGGGAGAGACTGAACCCCAGGCCAATCAGTTGTGAGGATCAGCTGCGACTACAGCTGAAGAGTTGCTGTGCAGGAGCCAATCCTATGGAGCAGGACTTGCTTCAATGGGGCTTTTGTGCTCAGTGTGTCTGCCCATTGAGTGTGTCACTCATGGAGATGGTAGGGATCTAATCCAGGATGGTCTGAAGCTGACCACCAGATGCATTGGCTCTGGAGCCTTCTAGGAGATGCAAAGTCAGCCACCGCCTGTGTCCTGCCTGGGGCCACCCAGCAATGCAATCTTCAGGTGGCTGCTACTTATGTTGGGCTTGGAGGTGCCCAGGAGAGGCCAAGCTGTGCACCAAGGTGGGCTTCTGCGAATGGTGGTCCTGGGGCCACTAATTGAGAGGTACTGCACACACTGAGACCAGCTGAAGCTTGTTTGAGAGATTTTAGAAAAGTCCAAAGCATGAGGCAAGAGAGACTAGTTGTATGGGAAAGCCACTGGAAAATGGCTTGAATAAGGCTGCAAGTAGGGATGGGCAGGGTCTCAGGGAATCACCAGGACTGGGTGAAAAGTGTGAGCCAGGTTGATGGAGATTCAGATATGGCACCTGCCTGTCGGCCCTGTGGTGGGAAGGGCTCAGCAAAGGAACCATGGCCTCTACCAGCACTTCTGTCTGGGAGAAAGTTGCCCCTCCAGCTCTCCCTGATTCCAGACAAGTTAGTTCCTCCCTGAATGTCCCAGTTTCCTTTCAAGCTGCTGCCTCAGTGCTGGAGCTCAGAGAGAGTGAATCTAAGTAAGTCTGTGTGAAAGCCCTTAAAGAGGAATTGCCTGGGACCTAGCCAGTGTGGCTCAGTTAGTTGGGTGTCATCCTATACACCAAGAGGTTGCTGGTTCAATTCCTGGTCAGGGCACATGCCCAAGTTGCAGGCTTGATCCCTGGTAGGGCGTGATGTGGCTAATCAATGTGCTCTCATATCTATGTCTCTCTCTCTCTCTCTCTCTCTCTCTCTCTCTCTCTCTCTATCTCTCTCTCTCTCTCTCTCTCTCCTTCTTCTTCTTCCTTCCCTTCTCTCTAGAAATCTCTAAAACTATTTTTTTTAAAAAAAAGAAATGCCTGGGACTCCAACAGCCTCCATGTCTCTCGGTCACAATCCCTACTGGTTTTTACAGCCAAAAATTGTGGGGATTTCTCTTTCTGACACTGGAACCATGGACTAGGGGTCCTGGTGTGGGGCTGGGTCCTCTCACTCCTCAGGGAAACCTCTAAGGCCAAAATATCCCTGCCAATTTTAAACCACCACACATGGGTGTGGGACCAGCCAATCCGTGATTACACCCCATGTCTCCACCCCTCCTACCAGTCTCGATGTGCTTCTTCTTTAATTCCCTAGTTGTAGGACCTTGATTCAGCTGGATTTCAGGTGGCTCTGAATTATGGTTTTTCTGTATTTTAGTTGTAATTTTGATGTGGTTGTGGGAGGTGGCAAATACTCACTTACCTGCCCCACCATCTGTGGTAACTCTCAAGATGCATGATTACCTTATACCTAAGTACCATACAGGTCCCTAAATAGTGCCTGGTGTTCATATACAAATGTAATGGCATGCTAACTATAAAAAGAATCTCTACCTTTATATAAGTGGTTGATCTTGATCATTTCTCTGATATGTTAAGAAAATAAAAGCATGTAATTTACTTTCCAATTTTTGAAGGATTTTCTAAATACCTTATGTTTTCACTAAATATAGAAGTCTGACTTGACAGTTTTTTTTTTTTATTGCTTAAAGATGTTGTTCCATTGTTTACAGACCACCATTGATTCTGATTAAGTCATTTGTATTCTTTTTCCCCTGTATATAATGTGTCTCTTTTCTCTGGTAAGGTTTTTTTTTTTTACCTTTATTTTTAAACAATTTTATTATAATGTGCCTAGGTGTAGTTTGCTCTGGAGTGAGATTCTTAAGTCTATAAATTAAGGTATTTTGAGCCATTATTTGTCATAGATTTTTTCTACCTCAAATTACCATGTTAAACTTTTTTGCTATTGCCCCACAGATATTGAGGTATTGAGGCTCTGTTCATTTTTTTAACCTTTTTTTTCCTGTTCTTCTGATTGTAAAGTTTATGTTGATCTATCTTCAATTTCACTGATGATTTCTCTGCCACCTCCAATTTCTGCTAAACTTCCAGGATTTTCTTATTTCAGACATTTTACATTTATAATTTACTTCTATAATTTCCTAATGGTTCTTCTTCATAATTTCAGTTCTATAACTCTAAATGGTTCTATTTCCTGGCTGATATTTCTTATTTGTAGCTCATTATAGTCGTATTTTCCTTTCTGTTGTTAAACACAGTTATACTGGTTATTCTAAAATCCACATCTGATAATTCCAACATCTAGGCCATGTAAGAGTCAATCTTTACTTATTGCCCTTTCTTTTGAGTAATGGTTGCATTTTTTGTGTGTATTTTTTTCATGTGTCTAGTAATTTGTAATTGTATTCTGTGAGTGATATATTGTATATATTGTGTGTACATATATTTACATACATATACTGTATTTTGTGACATATTGTAAAGATTAGATTCTCTTATATTCTAAAGAGTATTGTGTGTGTGTGTGTGTGTGTGTGTGTGTGTGTGTGTGTGTGTGTGTGTGTGTGTGCTGCTATTGTTTTAGCAGGCCCTTAATTTGGCTTAACTCACACTCAAAACTCTGTATCCCTGTGGAGTGAAACAGCTGAAGCTTGATCAATTATTTTAGCCTTACCTACTCCATACATGCACAATTCAGGCACCAGTCAGAGACAGTGGCAGAATTGGGGGTATCTTCTATTGATTTTCTCCTTTCCTGTGATTTATTCCTGTATTCGTTTTCCAGAACTGCCATAACAAAGTATCACAAACTGAGTGGCTTAAAACAGAAATTTATTCTCTCGTAGTTCTCTAGGCTAGAAGTCCAAAATCACGGTATTGGCAAGGTTAGTTTCTTCCGGAGGTTCTGAGGGAGGACCTGTTCTATGTGTCTTTCATAGGTTCTGGTGGTTGCCAGCCCCAGTTGGCATTGCTTGGTTTCTGGCTGCATAGTCCAGTCTCTGCCTTCATCTTCACATGGCTATTTTCCCTCGGTGTGTGTCTGTGTCAATATTTTCCTCTTTTTATACGGATCCTTCTTATAAGGATCTTAATTACATCTGCAAAGATTATACTTCCTAAAAAGGTCACATTCACAGATTCAAGATAGATACGACTTTTGAGGGGACACTGTTCAACCCAGTATATTATATTCCCTCACTTCCCAGTTCCTGTGGCAGCCTCAAACTCTGTCCTCTAAGTCTTCAAGCTATTGAGACTGCAGATTTCTATCCACGTGTTAGGTACTCCTTACATCACAGAGATGGCCTGCCCTCAGGCAAAAAGAAAACAACACACATACACACAAGAACCACAACAAACAAACAAAAACCTACACAGTCATAAGCTCTGCTCACTTCATCCAAAAAGCAAGTCCCCTCCAGCTTTTGCCTGCTTTATTTAGTCTACAGTGCCCCTGGTAATTATTTTTTTAAATCTCCTTTTCCATAGTTTATAGTTACTCACAATGGGAGGGTTGGTCTAATAGGAACTACTCCATCACAACTAGAGTGGAATCACCTGTTTTTCTAACCAGATTAATAGAAAAAAATTATTAAGGATTAATATTTTGCCCGGCCAGTGTGGTGCAGTGGTTGTGTTGACCTATGAACCAGGAGGTCATGATTTAATTCCCAATCAGGGCACATGCCCAGGTTGCAGGCTCCAGCCCCAGTAGGGGGCATGCAGGAAACAGCCAATCAATGATTCTCTCTCATCATTGATGTTTCTATCTCTTTCTCCCTGAAATCAATAAAAATATGTTTAAAAGATTTAACATTTTGTTGCATGTGAAATAATGCGTATGAATTATGTTATATTTTAAAACTATTATTTTATCTCTACTCTGGTATTTCTACTTCATCTCTTTAAATTTCTTTTTCCCCATCAGACATCATGCATAATATCCTATCTAATAATAGACAAATATGCAAATTGACCATACCTCCGACACACCCACAAGCCATGCCCACAAGCCACGCCCACATCCAATCAGAGCGAGTATGCAAATTAACCCAAACCAAGATGGCTACAGCCACAGAGAGCAAGGTTTCCTAGGTAACAGAGGAAGCCAAGCTTTCTGCCTGCCCTGGCCAGGCCTAAGCCTCCACTCAAGCTACAAAGTTTCAATTATAGAAGGTAAACAAATTCAAACAAATGGAGGCAGAATGGAGCTTGAGAGAGCAGGCCAGGGTTGCCGCCGGCAACAGGGGAAGCAAAGCTTTCTGCACACCCTGGCCGGGCCCACCTGCTTAAGGCAACAAAGTTTCAATTATAACCCCAACACAAATGGCTACCGGCCTCGGAGGGAGCCCCAGGCTTGGCTCCACTCCAGGCTACAAAGTTTCAATTGTAGAAGGAAAATAAATTCCAGATACCAGGGCCTCTGCTTGGGTTGCCAGGGGGCGTGGCCAGCCTGCAAACCACCACAGGCCCCTCGCTCAGGCTGCCCCACACCCCAAGGGAACCCCCACCTGATTTGGGACGCCCTTCAGGGCAAACCAGCTGGCCCCCACCCCTGTACCAGGCCTCTATCTTATCTAATAAAAGAGTAATACGCAGATTGATCATCACTGCAACACACAATATAGCTGCCCCCATGTGGTCAAAAATCCTGCCCCCATGTGGACACAAGATGGCCACCACAAGATGGCCAGCAGGAGAGAGCAGTTGGGAGGCACCCGGCCAGCAGGAGAGGGCAGTTGAGAGGGACCAGGCCTGCAAGGGAGGGCAGTTGGAGGTGATCAACCCTGCAGGAGAGGGCAGTTAGGGGTGACCAGGCCGGCAGAGGAGGGAAGTTGGGGGCAAACAGGCTGGCAGCAGAGTGGTTAGGGGGTGATCAGGCTGGCAGGCAGAAGTGGTTAGGGGCAATCAGGAAGGCAGGCAGGCAAGTTGGGAGCCAGCAGTCCTGGGTTGTGAGAGGGATGTCCAACTGCCCGTTTACAGGCAGTCAGGCATCCCTCAAGGGGTCCCAGATTGGAGAGGGTACAGGCTGGGCTGAGGGACAACCCCCCTCCGTGCACGAATTTCGTGCACTGGGCCTCTAGTATTTAAATAACTGAATACTTAAGGATTTCTTTCCATAGCTCTAGTTTAGTTGGTTAGAAGCATTTTAAATTAAAATAAAATTTTAACAATGTGAAAAACATCATTCCATCAGAGCATTAGGGAAAGGAAAGAACCACCCAGGCCTTCTAATTGTTCCTTGAACACATCACACGGAGTCTTTCCTAAGGGTCTTTACAAAGCTCTGCTCTCTGCTAGGTCCTCCCTCACTGCAGCTTTTTGTCCAAAATTCACCTCTTGAGACATCTTCTTTGACCAATATCACTAACTTAGACTTTCTTTTTCTTTATCACTCTTGTATCTTTATCCTGTTCCCCCCAAGAACTAATATTATCCTATCTAATAAAGAGGGAATATGCTAAGTGACACTCATGCCATCACAAAGATGGCAACGCCCAACAGCCAATAAGGAGGGAATATGCTAATTGACTGCCATGCCCTCAAAGATGGTGGTGCCCACAGCCAATAAGGAGGGAATTGACTGCCATGCCACAAGATGGCAGCGCCCAATCCCCTCAGCCCCGCTAGGGCGGCAGGCATGCAGCAAGGCCGGGCCCGCCCCCAGGCGGGCCTGGCCACTCCACTTGCCTGCCTCCAGAGTCCCCTAGTCCCCTCAGCCCCCCAGATGCCCAGGGCTGGCCCAAGGCACAGGCAAGCCACAGATGGCGGCTACCTAGCCGCCCAAGGCCGCCCAAGGCTCAGGTAACCAGGGCTGGCCGAGGCTTGCGCTGCCGGCAATGGCAGCAGCAGAGGTGTAATGGGGCATTGCCTTCCCCTGATCCCCGGCTTGCCTCCCGCCCCTGAGAGGTCCCAGACTGTGAGAGGGGGCAGGCCAGGGTGAGGAACACCCCCCCACACTGCATGAATTTTCATGCACCGGGCCTCTAGTCTGATGAATAAAATATTAATAGTAGTAACATTTATTACTTAATGCTTTAGTCTTCTAAGTGCCTCATATGTATCATCTTAGTAAATCTTCAAATCAGTGTACAGCTTAGGCAGTTTTATAAATGAGTACGTAATTCTCATTTTACAAATAAGTAACCTGAGTCCCAGGGAGGTTAAATAATTTGCACAAGTTACACAGGTAGTATATGATGGAATGTAAGAGCCCATTCATATAACCATTATGCTGCATTGCCTCCTAAAAGCACAAACCTTTGTCTCTGGCACTAGTTTGGATCAATATTCACCACAGAAATATTGTAATGCTGTATTTGTTTAATTTTGCCTAATTTTTATGTATTGTATGGAGTAAATAACTAAATAAGTAATTAATAAACAGTAAGTAAATAAAAGTCAGCATTGTAATTATATAATTTTATTAAAAAGAATAGCTTGATTTCAGAATCAAAGTGCTTTTTCCAGTATGTATGATTGACATATCAGGGATTCTTTAAGCATTAAAGCAAGCTCCAGAATTCTCATACTTGTATATTCCCTTTTAATCTGCTAGGCAAGAAGCACAGGAAAATTAGATTCGATCTGATTAATGCATACTCTGCAAATAGTTACATTATATTTTATGTTATTACCTTAACTTTAAGCATTGAAAAAAATCTCTCTCTCTCTCTGTCTCTCTCAGCTGTTTGCTCTTATCATAAACATGACATGCTGTAAGACATGAACAAGTGTGTACTTAAGCAAAATAGTTATTTCCTTAACTTGACTCACCAAGGCACCCTAGAGATTAATACTGTTACTGATTTCACAAGTCTCCTGTGCATGTGAATTTCCATGAGATTCTATTCAACTGGGGTAACTAAGAAGAAAGAACAATGTTCCTCTATACAAGGTGGGTTTTGCATTGTCCCACACATAGCCCGCTGATGGCCGTGGGATGGCAAAGTCATCTTCATTAGACGGAATTTAATAGTGAATCAAAGTTCTTGTGGAGAATAGACTGATCTAAACTTTAGCCTCCCTTGGGTCCTGCTGAAAGATTAGAGGGAAAGAGTAGGGCCTTAGTAAGTTGAATGTATCAGATTGTTTTTCACTAATAGTTCTCTTGTAAAACTCTGAAAACCACCCAGTTTAACCCTTAAAAAAGGAGAAAGAGAAAAAAATGGCAGAGGGGGAGGGAAAAATTCAGATAGTATACCACGGGCATTGACTTCATTGATTTTTGAAATGTGCAGTTATTCCTGTAGCAAGTTCCAGAGTGTGGAGTATATATATATATACACATAAAGTTTGCTCATCAAATTAAAGCCGTTTTCTTGTTGCATATAATTGTCTGTACCAAATGCCACAGTGCTATAACTTTATCAAAGGGATCATGAAGTTTAATTGCCTCTTAGTTTTGCTCTATGACTGGAGATTCTAAGACTCAATCAAAGCGTGAAGTTCTTTGATAAAATCTTTACAAAAATATTCAGAATCCAGGAAGAGTTAACCGTGGAAGAAAAAGGTGGAGCAGCACGGGTAAAAATGGATCAACCAGCCCCTGTACAGCAGGATCAGACATAGTTAACAAGAAAAAAGGAAGGAGAAACAAATGTGTTAGGTGATCTTTAGTCTAAAGAAATCTCTGTTGGGCAACTGGGCATTTTGCTCCTTGCCTTTTATTTCCAACTTCCTTTCAAAGAATCCGTTAAGTGAAAAGAGAGATGATGGCAGCTCAGTATATCAAAGCTCAGTTATCAGTTGGCTTATTCCAGTATCTTTAGTCTTTTGTGGATGCCTTATGATGTGTTGTGTGGTAACACTGGAAAGTCAATCTCATACTAGCGATTGCCACATAAATGTTAAGGAGTCTGAAAAAAAAATCACAAAATAGAAATTGTTGCTCTTTCAGGTATAAAGTGGCACTGATAAGAATTAACGTACCCAAAAAGATTTGGATAGGTTTCTTTTTCCTTTTTTTGGGGGGGCGGGGCGTGCAGAAGGGATTGACTTATCTTTCAGGGTGAGAAGGAAGGTCCAAGAGAAAGAAAAAAGTGTAATGGAGACTGTTCCATCACCAATTCTTTTAGTATTGGCTGTGAGCATGTTATCCCAATTAGTGACAAAAGTAAATAAAAGGCTTACTACCACTACAAAGAAATTAGTTTCCTTATAGGTAATATTTTCATTTTTTAAAATTCACAGGACCTATTAAAAATTAAGCCTCACTGTAAAATCAAAGTATACCTTTTGGGGGACAAATGTCATAGTTTTGCTATATCTGTAACAGGAAGACTTCAGAAATGTTTGAAAGATAATGTACCAGTCAGCAGGAGACACCCTCATTGGGACTGTAGAGAGAATTGAATGAAGGTGCTATTTTCAGAGTCATGGGCAGAATCAAAGGAACTAGTAAGAAATGGTGAGTCAGCCAGGGACTAGCAACAGCAGGGACCCAATACCACCCATACATCTCCTGGGCAATTGGAAGAAGCAGTGTTTTCAGGCCAAGTGAGAGCTAAGCCACGGGAGAGGGATACAGCCATGGAACTAAAGCCAGAGGCAACAAGGAAGACATATCCTGAACTCTTTCTCCTCTCTGCTTACTTCCTGCTGTGACTCTGGTAGCCGAACCCCACTGGAGCCAGAGGACTCTGCTGAGTTTAAGGACCAGAACCTCCCCTTTCACCGGCCCAGGGCACAGATCAGAGCAAAGAGAAGAAGAAATTGATGGTGGAGTTTGCAAATGCATAACCAACCAAGATATGGAAAGAAAAATCTCTTTCTATCTAAAATAAGAGTAAGCATGGCCGGTGTGGCTCATGGTTCAATTCAGGGTCAGGGCACATGCTGGGGTTACAGGGCTCGATCCCCAGTGTGGGGCATACAGGAGGCAGCCGATCAATGATTATCTCATCATTGATGTTTCCATCTCTCTCTCCCTCTTCCTTCTTCTCTGAAACCAATAACAATTAAAAATAAATAAAATAAATAAATAAAATAGGAGCAAGAAAGCCTAAATCACAGTCCTCAGTATAATGAGGAGTCAATTTCCTGTAACTATGACGGTATTCCTGGCTATAGCCTCAGTAATGATCTCTTAACTGTGATGGGTCGCAGGTTTAATGCAATTAACCTTTAGGAAAAGTGTTTTAAAAGAAAATTAAATAAATAAATAAACTAAAATAGAAAGATACGTGGGAAGATTTTCTTTATAGACAACTGATTCATAACAATGACAGTGATAATGTTTCATTCTATTTAACCTTAATAATTCTTATTTTTCTTTTGGTATTTTTATTTAGTGTCCCAAAAAATATATACACACTTTAACAGCTGATAACTCACTTAATTTTCATTCTTTTTCCGATTTAACTGATTTGAAATAATGGGTGAAGCCAGACTAAGCTTTAAACAAAGAATATTTATGCTAAAGTGCTACTAGACTTTTTTAATGGGGATATATAAAAGACAAAGTTTATCGTACAAAACCGGCAACAGTTGATGAATTGAGGGTCCACTAATAACAAACAAAATAATTCTTGATGTTTGCGATTCCATTGCTTCACATTATCAGCAGTGCCTGGATCAGAATGGTCATCAGTTTGAAAACAGGCATTGACAAAAAAATTATTCATTTTTGTAGATTATTTTAAAATTTGAAAATGAACTGTACGTTAATAATCTCTGACTTTATAATCATTCAAAGCATATACACTGAGTGGCCAGATTATTATGATCTCTGGACGCATAATAATCTGGCCACTCAGTGTACTTATGTATAAGAAAAAGCTTGCAAATCTTGATAGGTCAAGGGACCAGGAGATAGTGGCCCCCAACCTCTGGCTAGTAAGTCCTCTGCTTCTTTCTAACTACCCACAATGCAGTTCTTATAAATGGAAAAACCTTATTAAAATCCCAACTCAGTGGTCAGTCTACACTGAGTGGCCAGATTATTATGCGTTCAGAGATCATAATAATCTGGCCACTCAGTGTGTGTGTGTGTGTGTGTGTGTGTGTGTGTGTGTGTGTGTGTGTGTGTGTGTATAGAGAGAGAGAGAGGCATCTTTATTTTGTTATATCTGTATGAAATATATGATGTATTTTCTTCAAAATCACTTTCATATAGTCCTTAGAATGTTTTAATATGGAGCAGCATTATATATTAATGTTAGCCTGATTTTAGTCTAAATTTATTTCTAAATTCAGTGAAATAAATTTTTATTCAATGAAAATTCCATTTCATTGAATTTTTTAAGGAATTCGTTGCCATGAAATTAACATGTATGTAAAATTCTTTCTCAGGGGAAAGAAAATACATTATGCATTAAAACATTTTAGAGCTGAAAGGGACTTAAAGATCAAATCTAAACCTTTTATTTTACAAGTAGGGGCAAAAATCTGGAGATAGTTATGATTTCCTCATAGCAATACAATGCTGGTTTTTTGCAAAGTTAATATCAGAACCAAGGTTTCCTGACTTCCAATCTGGTTTCCCCACCTCCCCATAATATAGTTCCCATTATATTCCTACTATACAGGGGTGGGCAAAAGTAGGTAAATTACAAGCCATCATTACCTAAAAGATAAGTCATAAGTAAAGACTAAGTAATAATACAAGAATAAACTTGGTGTTTCACATACTCTTAACTGCAAACCTAGTTTTACTCACCCCTATATAATAGGATCAGTTTTATTTCAAAGAAACAATAAATTCCATCCTAAAACTGCTTGTACAGAAGTGCATTGAAAAGATACTTATCACCTTAATATTTCTCAACTAAGATTTGAAGCTCTTACAAAATGAGAAGTGGTGTCCTTATGAACTTGACAGAAGCTCTGGGAGCTGCCTGTACTATTGTCTCTTCATAAGCCCATTGCCCAACTGTACACTCAGAACTCACACACCCTTGGCCTCAAGTTTTCTCCAACAAACCCAGTATATTTTTTTTGCAGGACCTGTAAGTGAAAAAAATTGTACCTTGCTGTATTTTAACTCCATGGAAGAAATTGTCAGGCGGCCTCACCAGGAGTTTCCTGGGTATAAATCAATTTATTTGACCTTTGGTTCTGTCTTATCCTTTCACTACCCCACTCCTCCTCTTACTTAACCTGATCATTTGTGATTCCTGTTTCCTCTTTAATGTCTGCAGTTTTTATCTAGGCTTGTCTTGCTTTATTACACTGACCTACAGTAGGTAATGATATATAAACAGAGGGCCCAACCTTTCAGGCAGGTGAGTACTTGCTGTGTGCTTACAGGTCACAGAAAGTCCATGCAAATTAGGGCACATCACAGAGCAAGCAGCAGAATTTCATCTGGAGTAGCAGGTGTGTTGTAGAAGAGAATTGTAAACGACTCAGTCTGAATGATGGCTGTTGATGTTCCTCTACGCTTTATTCTTGTAGTTCACCTAATGGGTCATGTTATTGACATCTGAACTCTACGAAAATGAACATGGAAACCTCTTTTTGTCTAATGTCCCACTAGATGGGACATTGATCTTCTTAGAATGAGAAGATCACCAAGTATTCTGCCTCCAGTCTTCTCAAAGTAAAGATTCACACATTTCACTAGTAAGATAATTATTCAAGGAACATATAGGAACATAAGTTGTTTGATCTCTGACAATAAAAACATAGTAAAGTTTGTTTTTCCTACCATAGGGGATTGTCAAAGTAAAATAAATCAATGTGTATTAAAATAGGTGGTATTTGGCATGTGTGTGTTTTTTTAACCTCTGCTATTAGAATAATATTATATTTTTTTACCCGTCATAAAGATTTTAAAGAGTGAAACAGACATACATCTTTCTGGAATATCACCTCTTGCTTTTTATAAGGTAAGTTGGAAAATCTGTGGTTCTCAAATGTTTATCTGAGAACTGGGGCCAGTCTGTGATAAAGATTTAACCAATCTGTTTTGAAAAGAGAAAACAATATTAAGAATTAATTAGAGAGAAAGAAGAGGGAGGTGTTTATAAAAGGCCAACCTTCCTTTCCTGGGGAAAGACCTTGCTTTCCTCTGGGATTTTGACATTCTTACTTTTAGTTAAATGATTACCATAATAAATGGTAGCTGATTTTTTAAATGTCTTTAAACAGAAAGTACTTTGCAAATCCATGTCAATATTTTCCCCCACTTAAAAAAAAATTAAGTTAAAATTGTTTACTGATCTGTGAACACCTAGGAATGCCAAAGCTGGTTCTACAGTAGTGCTGGACAATCACCCTATTCTGATTTATCACTACTGTTGTGGCCAATTAAAAATGCTACCAAACACTAGCAGAGACTGGTCCCTAGGAATGTAAAGGTGAATTAGACATATTTAATTATGTTAAAACACTCATACCTGGTTGGGTATGGGGGGAAATCATTGATGGTCCTATATAAAGAATCTCCAATTTCTCTACTCAGCTGAGAAAAGAAATTCCTTGAGCCCTTTTTATATATTAACTGAAACTTATTTATATAAAATGATTGATAGGCAAAGAGAAGAGTAAGTATCACCCTAGCCGGTTTGACTTAGTGGATAGAGCGTCAGCCTGCGGACTAAAGGGTCCTGGTTTTGATTCCAGTCAAGGGCACATGCCCCGGTTGCAGGCTCGATCCCAGTGGGGGGCATGCAGGAGGCAGCCAATCAATGATTCTCTTTCATTATTGATGTTTCTATCTCCCTCTCCCTTTCTCTCTGAAATCAATAAAATATATTTTGTTTGAAAAAAGAAAAAAACCTATTTCTTCTTCAAAAGAGTAAGTGTCTCTGAGCATAATTTGACTCTGCTCTACTCATCTGTGAGGGACCCCGTCTGTCCATTTACTGGGGTGTGAACAGAGAAATGAAATCTTTGGATTGGCTTAGATGGGCTGAAAGTTCTTATAAATAAATCCTGTGCCCCTCTCTGAGTTTTTGAATAGCTTACACAGGGCCAGGATTAGGGTGGTACAAATGAGGAGGCACTCATTCTCTGGTCCCTGCAACTGCAGGATTGGCACTAGGAGACCCCGTCCCTTAAGCTTTGCCTTCTAGGTTTGCCTCATCCTAGTCCTGGTCTTGAGCCCACACATTAATGGGTTTGAGATTTGATAGCAAAACCCCAAACAACATCATGGGATGAGGGTGAGGGTTAGATTGATCTCTGCTATCCCTAAAGAAGGGGAAGAATGAATTTAGGAGTGGTGCCTGATGAAGAATGAGAGGACCTTTCTCGCTTGTCCATGATGGAGAATATAAAAACAAGCGACACACTTTTGATACCTTTTATGTATGTTTCACCGTATCTTTTCTTATAACATTTTCTCTTTATAGCTTACTAAATGTCAATATGTAAACAAATTATCTTTTTAAAGCTGATTTAAACTGCACCATTTTCAAAAAATGTGTCTTCCTCAACCCTTCCCTCTCTGCCATTATGACTTATTAAGCCATAATCAGTGAACTCCCTTCAACCTTAGTCTCTGTGCAATTTCTGCAGTTCTTTGCTTGAACTGAAGCACTTCCTCCTGGAATCTCTTCTTGTGTTAGTCTGTCTTCTGAGAAGCAGACCTAACGTGGGATTAAAGGTACAAAACTTTTCTTTGAGGCAATGCTGTCTGAGAGAGAATGGGGAAGGAGCCAGAAAAGGCTGGAAGAGTCATAAGACTGTGATGCAAGTCTGACGGGGAGTGATAGAAAGAGAAAGGGAAGCATACTAGACAGACCGCTGGGTCAGGAAGGCCATCCTGGAGTCCACAGGCCAAAATCGACCATGGAAGTACTAGTCCCACGTCTCCCTAGATCAGCCTTGTCTTAGTGTTCCTTGGTCCATGCTGGGGGCAGCCTGTGGTACGCGTGGTCTTGGTGCCAGATCCAGCAGCTGGGACCCTTGGTTAGTTCATCTACCCGCCAGGCACAGTCTCATGGCCACCACATCCCTAGTTGTGGCCTTTTAAAAACCTTTCACACCCCGCATATCTCACAATTAGGACTGGTATTCCATTCCCTGATGAAACTGCGGACCATTCCTCTTCTACTTTCTTTTTTAAAACAACAAAATAGCCCTAACCGGTTTGGCTCAGTGGATAGAGTGTCAACCTGCAGACTGAAGGGTCCCAGGTTCAATTCTGGTCAAGGGCATGTACCTTGGTTGCAGGCGCATCCCCAGTGGGGGGTGTGCAGGAGGCAGCTGATTGATGTTTCTCTCTCATCGATGTTTCTAACTCTCTATCTCTCTCCCTTCCTCTCTGTAAAAAATCAATAAAATATATATTTTTAAAAATAGCCTGGCCAGTGTGGCTCAGTGGTTGAGCATCGACCTATGAACAAAGAGGTCATGGTTCAATACCCAATCAGGGCACATGCCCGAGTTTCGGGCTCGATCCCCAATAGGGGGCATGCAGGAGGCAACCGGTTGATGATTCTCTCTCATCAGTGATGTTTCTATCTATCTCTCCCTCAGCCTTCCTCTCTGAAATCAATAAAAAGTATATGTTTTTTTAAAGTTTAAAAACAACAAAATAAACCTTTAAACTTATCAAAGCAAACAAAGCCCAGCAGCTTTCAGGCTCATGATATTTCCCTAGTCCCTCTCCTGAGCACTCCTCCTCATTCACTGACCTGTGACCTCAGCTCCCATCTTCCTCACTCTCATTCTTTCCAGTACATCAGGTGAATTCAACACCCGGGCCTCTCAGTTCCTTCTCTTCTCCGTGACCTTCCATGACCTTCTCCTTTACCCCTTCTTCCACACACCCTTCAAAGATCTACTCAAACTGCACATTTTCATGGAGGCTCTCTCAGAACCCCAACTAGATCAGATCCTCCTACCCATATACTTCATGGCATTTATGCTGCTCATTCCGAGCTCAGTGACAATTTTTGGAGTACAATGGGCTCTCAGCACATGCAGATTCCCACCGCAGAATTGAGCCTTGAAGAATGGGGTTTTGAAGTGTGCAGGTCAATTGGTCTGCTCTGGATCCACCTTAAAATGGACCTTGCAGTTCAAACCCACATTGTTTCAAGTGTCAACTATATATGTTTATTTGTGCGGTTTGATTATGATCTTCTCTCTACCATTAGACTCTAGGTTCCTTGAGGGACAGTTAGTTCTGTTTTGCTCATTTCTTTATCCTCAGCAGCTACCAAGTACCTAGTACATAATATATATTCAATAGATATTCCTTGTTTAACTAAATGATTAATTGACTTTGTGAGCCCTAAGAAAGAAGACAGCTGCAAAGAGGGGCTTCTGGTAGCTAACTGGGCTCAAATTTTTTAAAAATATATTTTTATTGATTTCAGAGAGGAAGGGAAAGGGAGAGGGAGAAAAAACAAAACATCAATGATGAGAAAGAATCATTGATCAGCTGCCTCCTGCATGCCCCATACTGGAGATCGAGCCTGCAACCCCGGCATAAGCACTGACTGGGAATCAAACCCATGACTTCCTGGTTCATAGGTCGACGCTCAACCACTGAGCCATGCCAGCTGAGCTCAAATTTTAAAAAACAGAGCCTACCAGTCATCTCTGCATAGGAGCCTCTCACACAAACTGCACTTCAGGGAGAAGCCTACACTGGATTACTTGCCTCTGCACTGCCTGCCTGCACTGTGTTTCTGCCATCTGAGACAGCCTTACAAAGGAGTTCCTAGAATCCTATCTCAACCAATTGGACTGAGGCTTTCCCCATCAAACCACAGCTGGGCAGTCCCCATCCACTGGTCAATGAGATCAGCTCCATTCTGACCAGTCAGGACAGTGCTTTTTGGATCAATTAAACTGCAAGGATTTGGAGTCCTTATTTGCATGGGGACAGACCAAGCAGGGACCAGGGGCAGGACCTTCTGTTTCTATAAGTCAGTACCCCTCTGGCACTGAGAGCACACTTTTTCTTTCCACTGAAGACTGTGTTTCCCAGGTGGGAGCTGAAACACTGAAGAGGTCCTGCTGGATCAGAGCAGAGCAGAGCAGACCAGTGCAGGCCAGAGTAGACTGGCACAGATCGGAGCAGACCAGAGCAAAGTGGAGCAGATCAGCACCAGACAAAGCCGACCTGCGAGGAGCAGAGCAGACCACTGAGGAGCGAGCAGAGCTGTCTAGCCGGAGAGGGGCCTGGCCCCAGAGCTGCTTCACAGTCCTGCTGTTTCCACAGCCACCCTGTATCACAATTGAGCTGTTCCACAGCCCGATTGAGCTGTTTTGCACTGAATAAAGTTTCCTTCTTCACAGCATGTCAATTGGGGATTCCTGTTGGTCTTGAATTTGCGCCAACGACCATCAGTTGACAACTTAAATGAATGTATGAAAGAGTAGATTTGAATTGAGTTGACTTGAATAGATATATGAATGAATGTCGTTGCCAAGGCTTATGCCTGTCTACATTTCAAACATATTTAGTTAACAATGTAATTTAAAACTTCTGAAGAATTAAAAACTTTCTTCATTATTTTATATCCTATGAAAAATTTTATCACTAAAAACTATGCTTAATTTTATCACCAAAATCACTATGAATGTTTTTATATATAAATGTTTTTATATAAATGTTTTTATACTATAAATGTGTTAACCACAATGTTCTTTACAATTCATCTAATTCCTTGAAGTTCATAGCACAGAGCCTTGCACATAATAGAATTTATTGTATATGGCTAACTTGCAGTGTATCACCTCAGCTTCTATAAATTCTGATATTTGTTCTGCCTAATGAAACTAAACTTTTGTCTGATTTCTCATTTTTTACTGAAAGACATAGTTAACTTGACTTTTACTTATAGTGGGAAATCTTTTTTAAAAATGTATCTATTTCTGATCTTTTTTTTTTTTTTTTTTCTTACTTGCTTTTCTGAGTTATTATGCTTTGATTTCTTTTTGTAATTATTTTATATGGTGAAAATTTAATTATAATTCAATCTAAGGACCTAAAGTAGATTTTCTATTACTGCTTCAGGAGATTTTTAAACATGGGTAGAGTGGGGCATTATTTAAAGGAGAGGAGTATACTATTTTAATTGGTTTCCATATTTAATTTACACTTTTTGTTTGAAGTAAGCTTTTTAACAGTTTAATTTACATATTAAATCAAAATCCTTGCCTTTGAAGTGAAATATTCTGATCTTTATTGTTGTTGGATTTTCCCCCCAGGTTTAATATGAATATACTAGTAATTTTATCCTACTATCTCATTTTATGCTATTTTCTCCTTTCATTCAATCCAACATTGCTCAATGTTTTTGGTCTCAAGACCTCTTTACACTCTTAAAAAAGTATTGATAATCTCAAAGAGGTTTTATGTGAGCTCTATTTATATTTACAATATTAGAAATTAAAACTGAGAAACATTTAAAATATTTTAAAACAACACAAACCCTTTATGTGTTAACGTAAATAATTATGTAAATGAAAATAAGTACAGTTTCCAAAACAAAATTATTAGTGAGAAGAGTAGCATTGTTTTACATATTTACAAATCTCTTAATTAAAACATATCTATTTCAAGAGACTAGCCTGGTGGTTACCAGTGCCTGGGAGTGGGTGAAATTGGACAATATTGGTCAGGTACAAACTTCCAGTTATAAAATAAATAGGTCCTGGGGACCTAATGTATAGCATAGTGATCATAGTTAAAAATACTATATTATCAACTTGAAAGTTGCTAAAAGAGTAGATCTTAAATGTTTTCACCACACAAAGAAAAGGTAATTATGTGACACAACATAAATGTTGGCTAACGTTATGGTAGCAATCATAAGTCTATCAAGTCAACATGCTGAACACCTTAAACTTATGCAATATGGAATGTCTATATATCAACAAGATGCCTGGTGCATGAAATTCGTGCATGGGGAGGGGTGTCCTTCAGCCCAGCCTGCACCCTCTCCAATCCAGGACCCGTCAGACATCCCTCTCACAATCTGGGACTGCTGGCTCCTAACTGCTCACCTGCCTGCCTGACTGATTGCCCCCTAACTGCTCCCCTGCCAGCCTGATTGACACCTAACTGCCCTCCCCTGCTGGCCTGATCACTCCCAACTGCCCTCCCCTGCCAGCCTGGTTGCCCCCAACTGCCCTCCCCTGCCAGCCTGATCTCACCCTCAACTGCCCTCCCCTGCAGGCCTGCTCGCCCCCAACTGCCTTCCCCTGCCAGCCATCTTGTGGTGGCCATCTTGTGATGATGTGAGGGCAGCCATCTTATGATGATGTGGGGGTGGCCATCTTGTGATGACATGGGATGTGTAAGTCTTGTGGTGGCCATCTTGTGGTGCCATCTTGTGATGACATGGGGCAGCCATCTTGTGATGACATGGGGGCAGCCATCTTGTGATGACATGAGGGCGCAAGGGCCACTTAGGATTTTATTAGTATAGATGAAGTTCAGAAGTGTTGTTTTTTTTTATTTTAAATTCACTGTTAAAAAATAAAAAGAAAATTGCTGTTTCAGAACATGCTAAAAAATCAAGCAAACTGAAGAATAAGCATTGACCATAGAACTTTGCAGGTGATCCTGGGTCACACTGATGATTCCTCACTGTTTCTCTCTCCTGAGATATTTAATTTTCAGTTATGCATATCAAAATCAAAAGGATAGGAGCTGTTCTAATTCAATGCAATCTACTATATTCCATAATAATCTTAAGAGTAATCTTTTGTCTCACACAGAAAGTCAGAAAAAAAATTAATTAGCTATATAATTACCAAACATCAATATGGTTATAGATTTCTTAAAATGTTAATCCTATTCTTGTGCAGCGCTAGTGAGGTTATGCCTAAAATCTTAATTATTTTCTCCTATTTATAACTAATAGTGCAACCCCTGTCCTTCATAGAGGCACAAAGGTGAATGGACTTTTAAGAATTTCAGGTTATACAAACTTATGAATGATTTTCTATCGTCCATATAACAATTAGTGATTACATTAAATGTTTTGTTGAAATACAGGATACCTCTATGAATGATATTTTAAAGTACTGAATTGATAAATTTTTTAAAGGTAAATAAAAATAAGGAAAATTTTAAGCCCACTTTCATTATCATGAAATACCCTTTCATGCAAACTTTTTCAATAATTTATTTATGTCATTTAATTTACCAATAAATTGCAAATAATCCAAAGGTCATTAAAGTTTTGAACTAAAAATATCATTGTGTGTAATTATTTTAATTTCTTTATTACTTTATTTATAAAATTAGTTTACAGTTGCTACATATTTACAGAAAGATATCCACATTATATTGTTGAGCCAAAAATAAATAAACGAAGGTTATAAAATAGTATAATTAGTGTTATACTATTCAGGATTTTTCAAAATCTACATATATTACATATAATTGATCAGACGTTATCAATTTATGGGAGACATGTATAAAATTATTGACATTATTTATAATCCTAGTAAAGGGTTAGGAGGTAGGACTGTGTTTTATACACTTCTATATTGTTTGGTACTTACCACTAATAAACCCTACTTCATATATTTTAAAAATACATTTGATTGTCAAAAATAAAGTTTTTACTTTTGCTTTGGCAAAATATTTATATTGGTATATACATGTTTATAAATTAGAGTTTACACATATATTAATCTATATATTAGTAAATATTCTTGTTTTGTTTAGAAGAGGGTTTTTATTTTTAACAAATTAAAATCATAATTTTAGGAGTTCTATTTTCTGTTTTTTTTTTAAATGATCACAGTAACATAGATGCAAAAGCTATAAGACAATAAATCAAGAAAAATCACTAGAGACAGCTAGCATATTTCTCTTTTTTTTTAATTACTTTATTGATTAAGGTATCACATATTTGTCATCAACCCCCCCCCCCATTCCCATCCCAAACCCCCACACACGCATGCCCCCACCCCCTGGTGTCCGTGATCACTGGTTAGGCTCATATGCAAGTACACAAGTCCTTTGGTTGATCTATCTCCCTTGTCCCCACCCTCCCCTACCTTCACTCTGAGGTCTGACAGTCTGATCGATGCTGTTCTTGTTCTTCAGTCTAGCTAGCATATTTCTCTTAATAAAAAATGCTATTATAAAATAATACTTTGTGGTTATAAGATTTTTTTAGTCTACTACATTTTCCAGATTTCTCATTAGTTGGATTGAGAAAAATCAAGATTTTGTTCTGTTGCTTTTAGTTCTCTTCACTTGTTTTCTAAAATGTTGCCATAGGGATGAAGAGGAAAGAGACGTTATTGACAATATCAATTTGTTCTTTAAAAAAGAGCTTAGTTGTCCCAGATATACTTAAAATACCTCAAATTACCAGTGGTTTTCACCATACATCCCAATATGTATATTATGTGTGATCAGTTTGTTCTTTTTTAAAGTTAACCTACATCTGTGCACCTGGGAGAAGAAAGAGTCAAAGCATTTGATGCAAGAAATGGAGCAGGCAACAAGGACCCAGAACAGTTAGAACATAGCAGAGTAAATGCATGCAGTCAGCTACAACTAACCATCATTCCAAAGGAGAGTTACTTAGTATTCTAATAAGATAGTTCTGTCTGTACACTGGGTGTGATTTTGAAGGGTAGGCTCATGTGAGCATTACTAATCCTCTATCTTGCAATAGCAGGCCTCAATGCACTAGCCTTCCACAATTCATGGTTCTGACTCAGCCATAGTAAATTTACTTATTGCATTTCAGGCTAATTAAAATATGTGGCAGTAGCAACTTTACTGAAATTCTAGCTAACCTAAAGCATAAAGCAGGGGAGAAGGGCCATTTTCCTTACTTACTGAGAAGAAACCAAGACTCATTCTAGATTTATCAAAGTGCCCACAACAAATAATGAATGTTTTTTAAATAATTTCATCGGAGGAATATTGTCACATGCACCAGATTTTATTGAAAAGCAAGACACCTTTTCATTTTCTCTATGTTTAAATGAGTAAAATTTACTAAATATGGTATACAGAACACTGCTAAATGCTGAATTTAGATTGAGGGTAAGAAATATTTGTGTTTTTTATTGTACCTTTTAAATATTTTTATCATGAGTATTTGTGTCAGTTAAACATACCTAGGTTATTTTTTCAAAACATTGTCTTGCAAATAGTCTCTTATAGAGAAAGAAAATATATTCCTCTTACAATTGATCTAATGAAAACTTGTGATATCTTTACCTTTCTTCTAGGGGGCAGGTGAATGCCATATTTTCCCCTTTTATGGGGAAAATATACTCCTTATATTCTGGAGGTAGGCATTCATACCATTTTCTAGTTGGTGAAACTCTGATTTTAAGTATTTGACCATACCAAAGTCAGAAATAAATTTACTAAATGGTACCCTGCTGTCTATTTCCTTCTCAAAGTGAGTCAGTAAAAGCTCCATTAGTAAAATAACCAGGAAAGCAGAAATGCTCTAGATATTTTAATTGTTAAACAGGTAATTCTTAGAAAAATGGCTCAGAGGCTGCTGCAAAATCTCATATCTACAGAAGCCCACACGTCTGCCTTCTGTTGCCAAAGGAATAAAAATATGACTTCCACTTCTCCCCCAGCTTGCAGATCTGATATGAATGCATCTCCTCGTGAAATCTAACCCAGAACATGGCTGTCAGGGATTCTGGAAATGCAGTTCCTACATGTCCTCTACCCACATGTCAAGGAGAACATAGAATGATGCTAAACTGCTAACAGATAATGTATAGGCAGGATGTAGGGGATAAGATTGAAGCAAATTCTGCCCCCGTCATATTGGCCAGATTTAAGCTGTAATTTAACAATTCTTGGAATAGTTATAATATAATCCCCCTTCATTTAGGAAATGAAATTTAGCTTATTCATTTAGGAAATTTTACTCTCTGATCCTCCACTTTTATTTCTTTGACCACTTGGATAGAAAATTTAAATTTTCAAAATACCAGTTTCAATGATTTAACAGATACAAAATATACATTAAATCACTATATATCTATAGCTACATTACTACATATCTATTGAGAACATCCTAGTTGCAAGGCATTTTGCTGGAGGTCACTGTGTGGGATGAAAAAAATGGCCTCTGCCTTTCAAGTGTTCACAGTTATTGGGAAGCAGTTGAAAATACAATCACTACAACTGAGGCAGATTGCGTTCAGCTAACAAGTGGCAGAGGAGTAATTGGAGCAGGAGAGAGTCCGATGAAGTAATGATGAGTGACTGAAGAAAGCCGTGGGGAGGAAATGCTTTTTGAGACATGCCAACACAACAGGCCAGAGTGAGCAAAGTGAAAAGGTTGAAGAACCTCCTAGAGTTAGACTAGCAACAGGTACCACAAACTCAGATGCCTATAGGGGCCAGCAGTAATGGAAATGAAGCAGCCTGTGTGGAGACTATGGCCAAGAAAAAAATGTAGAAGCCACCACCTAAGGAGGCATCCCTGGTGAGAATGTCGGTCCAGTGTTATCAGGGCTTCTAATTGTTCTAAAGAAGATGGAAATTCATATTCTAAGGTAAAACTTCCATTTTAAAATGTTGGCACCTAACTAAAAAACAAACAAATTAAGGCCATGTGTAAATCAAATAAAACACAGCAACAGCCCATATATTGCCCAAAGGTCATCCGTTTGCAACTTCTGGTCAGATGCAGTCTAAGATCTAATCCAAGGAATTCTGGTTTTATTTATGAACTCATCCTCATTGAATAATATGTATTTATCTTTTAAAATTATGCCTATTAGCTTGGCTGGTGTTGCTCAGTGGATTGAGCATCGACCCATGGACCAAAAGGTCGCCAGTTCAATTCCCAGTCAGGGCACATGCCCAGGTTTCAGGCTGGATCCCCAGCATGGGCCATGCAGGAGGCAGCCAATGGATGTTTCTCTCTCATCGATGTTTCTATCTCTCTATCCTTCTCCCTTCCTCTCTCTCTATAAAATTAATAAAAACATATTTTTTAAAATATAAAAAATAAATTATGCATATTACCTCAGAAATTTTCTTCCTATAAATTGTGTCTTTAAATCTCTTCATAAACCATTGTAGAGCACTTAAGATTTTCATTTGCAAGAGGCCCAGAGTGAAGAAGAGAAGTGACAAGGAGAAAACATAAAGAAGGTAAGACCAATGTAACTAATATTTACCAATCTCTGAAGACTGAAGACTGTTGAGTTTATTTATTTTTACTAACTTGGAATAGAATAATGAAAATTTTTTGTGATAGAGGAAATGTTGACTTTTCTGGAATAATAACCATTAGCTACTTTAGCAGAATAATATACCGAATGCATGTGGTTATTTAAAATCCAGTCTACTGCAATGTATAAAATACCCCCTTCTATTTGTGGATATTCTTTTCTCAGAATTGCTTATCAACTAATTATTTCTCAAAAACTATGTAAACATATCCTTTAACATAACAGAAAAAAAAAGGTAATAATCGCAAGGCACGTGTCAGGAAGTAAATTGAACACCTGAGAAGTAGGCACAGTGCTGTCTTGCTTTACATGCAGTTGTAAACCTAGCTGAATGCTGCACCAGTGAAAAATAATTAGATGTATTTTTGGCAAGAAACTTAACCAAAGGAGCAAATAATAACACAAGCCATTACCTAAAGAAGGTTTCTACTTTCAATCAAACAGGCCAGTGTTAATATTGAGTTATCTATGTTAATACTTCTGATCACACAAGCCTTGTGTGTGTGATCTGCCACCTGGGGAAATCACATTTATCTCAGTTTCAGGGTAGATAGTGCTCCTCGGGAGAATCTCTTTTAATAGTGTTATTATATACTCTTAGAATCATTTCAAACTAGAAACTTGGATAGATATTTGAATTGAGCTTTTCCCAGTAGTGCTGCTTTTTCAATAACATAGTAGAGTACCTAATGGGACATAATGAAAAAGATCGACAATTTCAGAAAAAGAAAAAAAATCTACCTGACAATGTTCTCTTGGTTTATGTGTTACCACTTCATAGAACAAGCACTACAGAGTGTATATAAGCATACATACTTTGAGCTTCAGAACAAAGAATAAAAAACTAAAAAGGTAAAAATGAAAATGTGTGCTGTTCTGCCACGATGTAGCTGAGAGTTATAAAGGCCCTGTGAGCAATATTGAGTTTGCAGTGGCACAATCACATCACGAAAGATTTACCTTCACTCTGCAAACTCAATATAGGCAATAACAGTCTATTACTAGCAGAGCAATACAACATCAAAGGAATGTTTAAAAGAACTAGACAGAACCTTTAAATCAACACAATCGAGTTATCTTTCCCCAAAGGAAGCACCATGGGAGAGCTCATAGCAGGGTTTTTCAAGAGGTATTACTAATTTACCATAAGTTATATTTAATACACTTTTTAAACGTGGTTTGTAACCTCTCTCCACTTTTTAAAACACAGAGCAATAAATTAAAAGAGAACCAGTCCCCAAAGAGTAAGAGACTTGTAGAAAAAAAAATGACAATAGTTTTATTCCTTGGGGCTAACATACCAAATAATTCTTCCACCACTGACAAGGCCGTATTGAATCTTTTCCTCCCAATTTCAATAAGATTCTTCAAATCTGAACCTAGAAGAGTAATAGAAATTTTTACTATTTATATTTACAAAGTTAATCAATATTCAAATTCTGTTTAAAATAGCAATATTCATGATAACATTTTAGTAAAGTCTTAAGAAATTATCTTTAGCATTTCTAATAGAGAAGTAAGCAATTTTATCCTGCCTTCTTATAACTAAAATGCACATTTGAGAGGTTGAGTTCCTTATCCAAGTCATGTCAGAAATGGCAAAAGGATTTATTGTGGAGTAATGCTGTTCATTGTTGTCAGTTCTTAGACATTTTTATTGGCATTTTACTATTTCCCCTCCTATTTTTAATTTTTTATAATAGTGTGTTTAGTTTAATAAAGTATTGATATAAGATCTTATTTTTACATTTAAAGGTGTATAGCCTGAGTTTTGTTGTTATAATTTTGGTCTAAATCCATTCATTTGTGTTTCCCATGAAGATAAATGGAACTAGTATTACCAAAGCTTTTCATCATCTATTAATGTCTGATATTTGCACACATAAAGTCATAATTTTTATATGCTGATAGAACTCTTCCAATTCTTTCAAAAGTTATACCTGTTTGCCTTTTGTTTAGCATTTTTGTTTGGGCTTACAGTATAAGGATGTATACAGAGATATTTATGCAAAAAAGCTTTGAATTCAGGGTAATGTGTATCCATAATGTCTTGTCAGTACATGAATTATTTTAGTGCTGGAAACACACCCACAACAGGTGCATGAAACTGCCTGTAACACATGGCATATGGGGGAAGTATAAGGTTTGTCCCTTCTGATATAGAATGGTTTTATTGGTGTCATACTGTAAGATTTTATAATAAATCAGATTGTATGTGAATATATATACTTATGTATCTGCTGTTGGAAAATATTTAAATCATGTTTATAATGCTTTTAATTTTATAACTAGCTTCCTAAATTTCTTTACAATTGACCCTTATGCCAGAACTATTTCATTTGAAACTTCTCATTACCAGATAATCTTTTTTTCAGATATTTAAACAATATTGTTTTTCTTTTTTGAAACATTTTTCAATCCATCCAACTTCTTCATACTAATATTGTGATTTTAAAGGTGAAACTCTGATTCATATTTGTTATATTCTTTTTTTAAAATTTCTTTATTGATTAAGGTGTCACATATTTGTCCTCATCCCTTCATTCCCATCCCACACCCCTCCCCACGGATGCCCCCAACCCCCTGTTGTCCTTAACCATTGGTTAGGCTCGTATGCATGCACACAAGTCCTTTGGTTGATCTCTCCCCCCTACCCCCACCTTCCCCTACCCTCCCTCTGAGGCCCGACAGTCCGATCGATGCCTCCTTGTTTCTGGGTCTGTTCTTGTTCATCAGTCTATGTTGTTCATCATTTCCCCTAGATGAGTGAGATCATGTGTTACTAGAAATATACTTATAAGAACCGAATGTGAGACGAGCAATAATAGTTATGCTGACAGGCAAATGAATCAGTCTGTAGTGAGTTTCTTTCTGGACCAAGAGTTCTTTTAAGACCCAGTTTCAATGTCCACCAGTTCCTTATGTGTACATGTCGGCACTGACTTTTCAGCTCTGGATGGTGGACAAATGGTGGTAATGTTGGTCGCATATTTGTTATATTCTTGCCTGGGCAGTAGAAAACTAATTTCATCAATTATTATATACTCTCAGTGAGTTTTTATAGAGTTCCATTATGTGAAATATGCACATGTAATAGAATTTTCCTATTTTATATTGATATGTTTAGAATATATGTTGGCAGGTTTATCAAGATTAGCTTGTTTATAGTTGTTACACATGGTCCGTTAAATCACAACTAAGAAATATCATTTTCCCCATTCAACCTACATTAATTCTGTCTCTAACATCCGATGAGAAGCTTCATATCATAGCAGTTCATATAATAAAAACAACCACGCTGATGTCAGCATAATGGTTAAAAGAATAAATACTCTAGGGCAGTGGTTGGCAAACTCTTTAGTCAACAGAGCAAATATCAACAGTACAATGATTGAAATTTCTTTTGAGAGCCAAATTTTTTAAACTTAAACTTCTTCTAACGCCACTTCTTCAAAATAGACTTGCCCAGGCCGTGGTATTTTGTGGAAGAGCCACACTCAAGGGGCCAAAGAGCCGCATGTGGCTCGTGAGCCGCAGTTTGCCAACCACGGCTCTAGGGTCAAACCTGACTTGGAAAATCTCCTCAACCACTTAGTAGTTGTATGACTGTACCTCAGTTTCTCTTCAATAAGAGAGAATATTTATAGGTTGTTTTAAGGATAAAACCAGATATTGCCTATAAAATGCTTAGCACTATGGTATATCATATGTATTCTAGAAATGTTAGCTATTCTTATTGGAAAAATAAGTTCAGAACTATGCAGTCCTGGCTGGGTAGCTCAGTTGTCTAGAGTCTCATCCCAATATGCTAAGGTTTCAGGTTCAATCCCCAATTAGGGCACATACAAGAATCAACCAATGAATGCATAAATAAGTGGAACAACAAATCAATGTTTCTCTCTCTCTCTTTTCGCCCCTTCCTCTCTCTCTAAAATCATTTTTTTTATCAATGTTCTGATGCCTTTCAGTTAACATCATGAGTATTATAAAGTTTTATCCAACCACGGAACACACTGGCTGTGATAACACAGAATAAGAATATTGACTCTTGTGCAGAGATTATAGAACCAGCACCTGTTGCCTAACAGTACTGGGACTTGTACCAAATATCAATGAATGAGTAACCACCCTAAACAGCTATCACAGTCATAAGGCAGCTGGTTCTACAGTCTAGACCTGCTTAAGAATTGAACTAAGTCACCTGCTAACTATAATAGCTACCCAGAAGAGTGATATAAAAGTTAATGTCAGTGATTATCTGCTTTGATACATCATGTGTATATCGCCTTCCAAGTTTTGTTTGAAGGACATTTTTAAAAAAAATTTTTATTGATTTCAGATAGGAAGGGAGAGATAGAACCATAAATGGATGAGAATCATTGATTGGCTGCCTCCTGCAGGGATTGAGCCCTCAACCTCCTGGTTCATAGATGGACACTCAACTACTGAGCCACACTGGCTGGGCTGAAGGACATTTTAACATTGATACTTGGGAGTTTTCTGATATTAGGTGTTAAGTAAGCACCATCAGTTTACTAAGTCTTGGCCAGTAAAAAAAACTACAATTCAGTGGTATTTAGTTCATCAGTACTTTTAATTAAATTGGAGGAGAGAATGTGATTATTATCAGAAAGAAACAATTCATAGCAAAATGGCTTACCAGAGAATTTTTAAAAATTAGATTATACTCTTTCAACAGTGAATATTGAAACAAAAATTTACAATAAATGTTTTATTAAGGCTTTATTCATTTTCTTTCAACATTTGGTATTAATTGACCAATTTTATGCTTGGGAATTTTGTTGCTTCTGGACTGGTATGTCCCTTTTTGTCTTTAACCACCTCCTATTCAATGGTAGACTATCACAACTATCTTAAAAGACACTCTTCCCTCCTAAAACAATTCTATGAATGATACAAAAATAGCTGAAAGTTAACCCTAACTTGTTAGGTACATTCATAAGTTCATTTAATATATATTTGATATATATTAAATTTATTAATGTATATTTAATATATATTAAATTTATTGCTTTCTTTTGTTATTAATTTCATTGTGATTCCATTTGTGTGTTTTTTTTAATATTTTTATTGATTTTATAGAGAGAGGAAGGGAGAGAGAGGGAGAGATAGAAACATTGATGAGAGAGAATCATCGATTAGCTGCCTCCTACATACCCCCCACCAGGGATCGAGCCCAAAACCTGGGCATGTGTCCTGACTGGGAATTGAACCAGTGACCTCTTGGTGAACAGGAAGATGCTCAACCAACTGAGCCACACCGGTCTGTGATTTTGCTTGTGATTGTGTATTTATTTGGGCTTGTTCTGAGTTTATTATTTTCTTTCAAATTTCATTTAGACAGAATCTATGTCTTCCACTTTTGTTTTCTATTTCCTTAATACTTGGCACAGTACTTTTCAAAACCATTTCAACATGGCATATAGTATATAGTCAAGAACATAACAAATAATAGTTTTATCTAAGATCCCTTAAAGGATCAAGATGTTTTTAATGGCCTGTGTGGTTCAATTTCCTACCTTTTATTACTATTGTTTCTATTTTAATAGAGATAAAAACCTATCACTGAAGAATTGATACTACTCTGGCATATTTTTAGATATTTCACAGCAAATATGAATATGTACTTCAATGAATTAATGCATTAGGACAGATAGGAAAATTCCAGGGTCCTTCAGTAAATCAGTCAACAGTAGTTGGTAAGCAAGGTGAGTTTCCCATTTATCCCCATCCTAGAGACTCTGTTGATCATAAAACTAGTCCAAGAACCTAAAACTTAGTTAAATGCTGCCAATGGCTTTAAAGAACCAATCTGGGTCTACTATTCTTTGGTCAGAGAAATATCTGGAATCCTGGATGAGGATTACCTAAGCCTCGGAATTAATCCCACCTAAACTCCCAATATCCCTCAAGGTTTTCCTAATCTCTTTTAATTTTTTATAGAATGCCAACATTTTTCAGATTAGATCATTCTTATTTCCACTGCATCATATGCATTATTCTACTTACTACCTATGTGCTTTCTATTCTTTTCTCCTGCTAACCCTCCTAACAAAATTTTAGGCATCCTTCAAGATCTGGCTAAACATCATCTCTTTTCTCAAATTTTCAAGACTATTTCCAAACCATACTGCTTACATTCCCATTATCTCCCTTAATAGTCAGCCATTTGATTATTCAACAAATATCTTTTGAACATCTGTCATTAACCAGGAGCTCTTCTTTGTACTTGCTCTGAGCCAAACAGATAAAAACTCCTGCCCTTATAATGCCTAATTTCTAAAGGAATAATAATTATTCCTTGTATATCCTCATATTACTTTATATTGCATTTATCTCGTGTATTGTAGAGAGTAGTTTATGTGTCTCTCTTACTGGATAATAAGGACCAGGTAACATTTATCTTTTCAGTTTTTATCATCAGCACCCAGCACATTGCCTTGCACCATGGCATAAGGGGAGAGACAAAACATACTTTACAGTTTGGAAGCTCCCTATTAAATTTGAATTTCCTCAATATTTAATATTTATGTTTGGGTTATCTGTTGTTGCTTAAGAAATTAGCCTAAAATTTAGTCACTTAAAATAATGCATCTATTTTGCTCACAATTTCATAGATCAGAAATTTGGAAAAGGCTCAAGCAGGGTATTTCATCTCTCATCTACATGGCTTCAGCTACAGCTTTTTGGTATCTTCCAGCAGCTCTCTCTGTCTCTCCCTCTGTCTCTCTCTCTGTCTCTCTCTCTCTCTCTCTCTCTTTGTGTGTGTGTGTGTGTGTGTGTGTGTGTGTGTGTGTGTGTGTGTGCCCTCTCTCTTCAGATAAGGTCTCATTCTTCAGGGCCTCTCCAACTCTCCAGGAGGAATGGGCTTCTATAGCATGGCAGTCTCGGGAGAATCACACTTCTTACATGGTGGGTTGTTTCTAAGAAGCAGAAAACAGAAACTGCCAGGCCAGTTAAGGGCTACACCAAGAACTAGCAGTGCATCATTTCTACCACTTTCTAGTGGTCAACACAGTCATGAAGACTGCCCGGATTTAAGGAGATAGAGAAATAGACACCATTTCTTGATACTAGTAGTGGAATGTCAAGTAGTACAGAGGGCAGTGGAACAGGCCATATGTTTGTTAGAATATTTGGAAAATATTGTCTGCCATAATTTATGACATCTGTCTACTGTGTCTAATCAGCCACACTGTGTTTAGGGGAAGCAGTTCAGAATTGAAGTGAAATTTAAATTGTTATTTTAAAAAAAAACACAAAAGAAAACCTACTCCTATCTTAAGGTTTTTATTTTAAAATGATAAATGAGTGGTGATTAAAAACAGTGAGCAAGCAAAAATTCTAAAAATTTCTAATATCAGTATTTTTTAAAAATACATCAAAGTTATTAAAGGAGATTTACTATGTTTTTTAAATTTAAAATCTTTGACATCTAAATTATGTTTCTTCTAAAATTTACAGAACTTTCAGTTATTTCTCAAATATGTATTTCTCATTAATATTTAACACAATTGTATCCTTGATTATTGGCTAATTTTAGAAGTTTCCCAAATCAGTCCCAACAGGAACAAGAAGGCCAAGCACATGTCACCTCATTTTCTAGACTCTTCACAGTACAGGATGTTATATGCCCTGATTTTATTCCAGTGACTTACAATCGATTGGAGGACTCAAATGTTTATTAAAGGAAAATTTTCCACATAGTAGAAGGCTAAATAATTGTGTTTTCTGGGAAATCATGGGTATGTACATTCATTGTGGTTTGGTGAATATATTCATATTTGTGGTGTTTTGTTTTATTTTATTTTAAAACAGTAAAATGGCCTTTATTAGTTGTAACGGGAAGTGGAAAGGAGGATATGACAGCTCTTGTTCCTGTGGCAGCGTCACAGACTCTGTGGCAGGACTCGGAAAGCTGGTGTTTTAGTTTATACCATCAACTTTGCATTATCATTACAGCAAGTTGTTCATTGCTCTTTGTACTCTATCAGTGTTATACTATTTATAAAATATTACTTAATATTAAATCAATGTCTATTTGGTTTAAGTAATCCAAAGTGGCATTTATAGTTTTCTTGTAATCTAAATTAGTCTGAGTTTATTTAAATGGTCAACAGTATTAACACAAGGCAAGGCATTGTCATAATGCAGATATAGGAACTCTGGCTTATTACCTGAGGTTGAAAGGCCTTTTATTTATAATTTCCCTTAATAAAGTATTCAAATTGAAAATATGCTACTGAAATGTCTCTCCAAAGAAGAAAATCTGCTATTAAAGCAAACTTTTTGAGAATCAAACTAACAGCTTTGGCCATTAAAAAGGCAGGGTATATATGAAAGTCACATTGGACCTAAGGAGTTGGTAAAATAACCCTAAAAGAATCCTATTCATTCTCTGTGCATTTGCATACTATAGGATGGGCCTTGTTGATATGCCACTCCTGTTACCCATACAAGTCATAATCCTGTGATGAGTGTTATTACTCCTAAATGCAGTCATGTTTTCTGTGTAAAACATTAATGGACATCAGCATAAACCAAATCAATACTTTCACAATACTACTTGAAACCCAAGCTTCCCAGTGGTGCCTAAACCATAACAATAAAGTTAGTCTAGGGTGCTAGAGCTGAACTCTTCATCTTGTATTGCTTTACAAAGTGTTAAACAAAATAATCAAAAAGCATTCTTAATTAGGTATATATTTATTCTGCTTCCATAATTAAAAATATAAGCTTTAAGTTTTATCTGAACATTCAGAATAATCAAATTGAAATGATTTAATGACATCGCAGCTCAATTAAGTGAAATCTCAGGATATCTTCCATCTTTTGAGTCTATTAAAAATAGCCATCTTGGTCCAACCGGCATGGCTCAATAGTTGAGCATTGATCTATGAACCAGGAGATCACAGTTCAATTCCGATCAGGGCACATGCCTGGATTGTGGGCTCAATCCCCAGTGTGGGGTGTGCAGGAGGCAGCCTATCAGTGATTATCTCTCATCATTGAGGTTTCCATCTTTCCCTCCCTCTCTCTTCTTTTCTGAAACCAATAAAAATATATTTTTAAAAACAGCCCTCTTGGTATATCTCGTGCAGAGACTTGGTATATAATACCATTTCCCATTAAAGGGAATCAGGCTCCTTGGAGAAATGGCTGAGTCTAAGCTGGGACAGGAAATATACAAAAAGAGCATGGAAAATCTGGTTTAAGCCCAAAATAAGGAAGTGCTCCAAACAAATAAGTAAATACTGGAGTGTGTTACAAAGACTCAGGAGATAATTTGAAGTTTCCACTGGTCAAATCAAGGAGTAAATTATGTACACTAATGAATTATAAACAATTCCAAAAATCGAAATTCATGAAGTTTGTATCAATAATAAGTGTAAATAGATAAATAAGTAGGGGAGAAGGGAGACTCTAAATTATATTAAAAAGGTTAAATGCCAATTAGTAAATAAATAGGGAATGTAAGAACTGGAAAATCAGCATTTTGTAATCATCAGAGTAAAGACTGGATCAGGAAAGAATCATTTATGAATAATATATCTGGGGAGAAATTTTGATGAAGAGCCCTTTATTCGCATGGTCTTAAAGTGTCTTTCCATAGATTGCTTATTAGTTTTAAGGGGAAATGATAATTATACATTGGAGAAACCAGACAATACATTGACTGGATGAGCAAAATTAATGTCACCAATGAGAACTGTATGAATATCATGTGCTTTCAGATGACATGCCCTGAGAAGGCCATAATATCACTATGTAGTACTCTGAACATACATAGTGAGAAGCTAAGCCTAAGTTAACATAGGATAAATGCCCAATGAGAAATAAACATTCCTTTAAAAGAAGGGGGATCACTTTGTAAGTTATGTAAATATCTAACCACTATACTGAAACTAATATGATATTGAATCTCAAATATAATTGAAAAATAAAAAATAAAAAAATGGGAGATTGTAGTCTTCAAAACTGTCAATACCATAAAAGACAAAAAAGTCTGTGGAAATGTTCAGGATTTTTAAAAACTACAAAGACATAACGACTAAGTACAATACCACACTCTAGAGTGGACCCCTTACTAGAGAGGGAAAAGGTATTGGATCAGTTCCTAACACTGGAGTCATAAGGATGGTAGATTTGATAAAGGTATTCCATCAATATTAAATTTACTAAAGTTGTTTACTGTGGTTATGTAAGAGAATATCCTATTAAGAAAATATTAAAGGGTAAAGGATCATGATATATGTAGCTTACCCTAAAATGGTTCAAAATATATGTGTGTGCAAAAAGAGTGTATAGAGAAAGGGAGTGAGAGAGAATCTGAGCCAATGATAAATCAAATGAGGTAAAATGATGACCTGTGAGTTTGAGTAATAACTCTTAGGATATTATTTGAATTATACTGATTCCTGCAACTTTTCTGAAATTTTACAATTTCAAAAGGAAAAAAATAGAGAGAGGGGAAAAAAACAGTTCTATTGAAGTAGCATATGCAAGAAGAAAAATATTGCTGTTTCCCACCAGCAAACTTATTCCAGAGTGTAATGGAGTACGCCTAAAGCCATTATGCAGAAAATTAGGAATTATTGTGTGCCCACATCTCAGGCGAATTTGATTCCGATTAATGTAGTAGGCAGTCTTGGTAGTTAACTAAACTGCCTTCGAATCAAAGGCAGTGTAGTACAGGTCATGGGATTGGGTTAACTGTAAAAAGCCTCGTTCTTAAGTCCCCAGGTGATACCTGACACACTCAAGCACTAACTTTGTAGGCTTGGGGACAGGAGATAAGCAAAAAGTCACACAGTGGTTCCTTTGCATTTGGCCCAGCAGCCAAGTTTAAAAGGACAAACAGGCTGTACTGCATAGAAGGTGAAATGCTTAAATGTCAGCGACGCATTGTTAGGACCTATCTGTATGCACAGCAACTATCGTGTGTTCCAAAAAGAAGAGAGTACATTTCATGAAGGGAAATGAGAATAAAAGGCTGTATCCTGTTTTACCATTCCCAGAAGGCTCAGAAAAAAATCTTTAACAATTTAAGTGTTGTTGACTTTACTGACCTGTGTATTGTGTCAGTCTCAAAACCAAGGGAAAATATACAAAATGTTTACATATTTCTCATCCGGGAGTAAAACAGGAAAGCCAGTCAGCATTGGTTTTCATTTTTAAAGTTGGCTTCTACTCTTTAATAAGTGCAGTACATCATTAAAAGGTATAAATCTTGACTGATTCTTTTGCCTTATATGATTTCCACTAAAGGCTTTTATGATAGGCTGGTTAAAGAATTATTTTCTCTTCATTTGGCATAAAAAGACATTGTCAAATAAAGATTTTTCTCCCTTCCTTAAAAAAGAATTTTTCTTTGTTTTTATTTCATCTTTTTAAAGTACATTTATTCAACAAATGGAATTATTTAGCTGAAATAATTTATAAATGGATTATTTATTATACAATATGAAGAATTGATTCTTTACATTTTTCTCAATAAATTGAAACACTTTGGATGAGATTGAGAAACTGAATTAACAGGGAGATGTTTTAAGTAACTGAGAGTTAAAGTCGTCATAAAGGAAAGGGGTTGGAGAATGCTGGTCCTCTCAGGAGGGAGTCCTCTGGCTTACTTGGATTGGGTGGCTCACCCAACTTTAAGTACCTCTTCATACCAGTTATGAGTTATTTTCTCTTTATAGCACTCTTTGTTCCAAACAACAGACTTTTTCCTGTATCATCTCCTAGATTCCTTCCTTCCTTCCTTCTTTCTTTCCTTCCTTCTACTCTCCCTTTAATGAGTGAGAAGATGGCAGTTTGGTTAATTAAATAAAGCAGAGGTGGAAGGGGGACAGAAAAAAAAGTCAGAGTCTTCAATTACAATCCTTTCTCTATTAAAAATAGGACAAGTCACTTCATTTCTTTAGAATTATTTGCTCTTATTTAAAATTTGTGAAACATAAAGAATTGTTGAAACAGATATAAACATTTTATATGAGTTGAATTTGCATAATAAGCAAATCCTAAGGAATATAAATCTCTGAGTCAGAACTTCCACCTTTGTGGTTAAGTTTCCCTGAGCAAGTCACCTTGCTTCATTAAGTCCCATTTTCTTAGTTTGATGGTCATACAAATATCTGCCTCATAAGTTCCTCAAAAGAGTAATTGAGATCATGAGCAGTACCTGGTAAATAGTAAGTGTTAACTGATATGAGTTATTGGTGTTTTCATTACAAGTACATGAAGATCATCTTTTTTACTGTCCATCACTCCACTTGAACACTCCTTTCAAGACTCCTTGTCCCATTATTGTGTCCTCATTCTCCCCAGGTGCTAATGCAGAGTGAGTCTCTAATGCCTTTGGGGACTATAAGTTTACATGTCTATTTCTTCCCTCTGGGATAACAAGCTCCTTCCATGCATAGATGATGTGTGTTTCAGCTCTGGACCTCAGAGCAGAGCCCAGCCTGCCCTGAACCCAGAACTCCATAACACACTTGTTAGGTACTGCTGTAAGCATCTAAACTATGATATATTTTCTTAAGTGGATGTTATCTCATTCTACTTCTATTAATTAGAGAGTATTACAGCATGATTTGAATAGTACAGATGAGGAAACTGAGGTACTGAGAAGTTGAAAACTTGATGAAGGTCACATAGTAAGAGGTGAAGCTGCCGATTTATTGCCAGGCTGTCTTGCATATTGTTCTCAGGGAATGCACAATATATCTAAACACATGGAGATCTCTCATTCATCTTCAGGGAATGATGAGATCAAGCTTAGATGTTACAACCGACAAACCAAGTGAAACTAGCTGGGGAACATGTTTGTGCCTTGTTCTACGCAGAGTATCCTTAATCCTAAATGAGACAACTGAGTCTCAAGGGTGAGGCCACCCTCCTAAAATCACTCATTTGATTTAAGTTAACCATCCCCTAGTCTAGGAGTTCTCAAACTTTGACATGCAACAGAATTTCATAGAAGGCTTGTTAAATCACAGATATGGAGATCCCAGCTCCAGAGTTCCTCATTCAGTATACCTGGGCTATTTGCATTTCTAATAAGTTCCTTATAATGCTGGTCTGGAGACCACACTGAGAAGCACTATCCTAGTCCAAAGCTCAACTTACAGTCCTGTACTATGTGCCTTCATGACTGATTCCTTGAATCGTTACCTGAATACACACATTTATAAACTGTGTTTTATGCATAATCACGCAGTCTGGCATCACTGATATCTGATCATGATTTCCGTTTATAAATTTAAGAAATGGCATTTCAGAATAACCTCCAGCTACACAATAGAGGCGTTTTCCATGTGTCCACCACCATTTGCTGATTGACTCAAATTCTCCCTGACTTTAAGGAGAATAAGTCTGATAGGGAAATTTGAGTTTGTCTGCTTGAATTCCTGGTTTTGTGTGAGAAAGAAGATAAAATTGTTCCATGAACATTATGTAAATTATGTCATATGGATGAACATTATTCGGAGTAAAAAGCAATGAGGCATTTGTGGCAGAATAATATTATCGAGCTATAAGTGATTTTTGGCCACCCTGACTTTGTTTCCCCTTTTCCTTTCCCTCATCCAGGCAACTGGTCTGCTCTCAATTCTCTTCAATTCCAGAAGAGATTGGATCATGATGAAAACATTGTTACAAATCAATGTTACTGCTTTTATATTCTAAAGCCTAATCCCTTGAGACAATGAAAGATACCGCCAATGCAAAATTCATGATGAAATTAAGGAGGTCTTTTTCCCAAGACTTAAAAAAAGATTTCAGAGTGGGAGGATGAAACATTAAGAGAAGGTTCTGAGAGCCCAACCAGCATGGCTCAGTGGTTGAGGGTAGACCTATGAACCAGGAGGTCATGGTTCTATTCCCGGTCAGGGTACATGCCCAGGTTTAGGGCTCAATCACCATTATGGGATGTGCAGGAGGTAGCCAATCAATGATTCTCTCTCATCACAGATGCCTCTATCTCCTCTCTCTCTCCCCCTTCCTCTCTCTCTCTCTCTCTCTCTCTCTCTCTCTCTCTCTCTCTCTCTCTCCCTCTCCATATATATATATATATATATATATATATATATATATATATATATATATATATATATATTTTTAAAGGAAGGTTATGAGAGCAGAGGTTTGTGTGTAGTGGAGAGATGACTCCCATGCTCTGTTTCTGGGCAGATACCTGTGGAGCCAGAGAAGAAATGCTGCACAGAAGAAAAGCCACAGACAACTTCATGGATTGGTACACTCTCAAGCAGTTTGAAAACAAAAACAAAAAGATTTGCACATGGTAAAGCATAGTGGCAGGTGATGAGGAATGTCGCCCAATTTGACAAGGGCCATCAGATGAAAAACAAGGAACATGTAAGTGGTTAGCAACCTGTTTAGGGGAATAAGAGGAGGCCAGCAACTCCACAAATGATTCCTTGGCCAAATGCACCCCACTGCATTCCCTTGGACTATACGACCCCATCCACCTTAATCCAATCCCCTGCAAGATAACAGGAGACTACAGATTGACCAAGATGAATGACCCACAGCCGTAGAAATCAATTTGCACAAGTGAATTTGTGAACTGAGAATTGTGCTCCATAACAACCTAAACAGGAAAACCATAAGCCCTCATACTTAGTAAGGAGCTCTAAATAAAATTTACCATCTCAGGGGGGGAAAAAGCATTTTATGAATTCCAGGAAATATTTCTAGGAGCCAACATATTACTAGGAGCCAAAAATAATGTACAGGTAGACTGCATTATCAGCCTCAGATATAATTTTTCCTTCTGCATATCAAAAAGTCTTTTCCATTGACATCAACATTTAAATATTTAAAAATGACAGAGACATACCTAAATTCTGAGTGGTGATTTAAAAAAATAGTGTCTGTCTGGTGTTGTTATTTTCCTACCCTTTACCATGTCCTCATTTTCCTTCCAGGACAATACCAGGGTGTAATAAGCACTATACTTAGAGAATAATATATCCTCAAATTGGGTGTACAATTACATCAAGTTTTTATTATTAAGGGCAGTGTCCTTTGTTAAGGCACATAGTTAAGTCTTTTACAAAATAATATAGTTCATTTAATCCTTCCATTTTTAAAGGCTGTGAATTTATTTTATTCATCACAAGATGCCATTAGCATTTAGCTTTTCCTTCTGGGGTGCAAATCGTTTTGCTCTCTAATTTTTCAGCTAATTCCTATCTTCTCCTTGCTGATTGGAGAGCTGAAAATACAGCTACTGTGGGGCTCCCTAACATCCAGGTAGACATCTTGGGAACACTGATGGAACTGATAATAGGCCACTTTATAGGGCCTTAAAAGCTACTCAAGAAACGAACAAGGCCCATTAGACTTTCTGTCATGCATATGATGGGGAAAAATATACCACCATAAGATCCACTCATTGTCTCGCTGCGACAGCAGTAGCTATTGTGTGCCAGCGGTTTGAGGAAGGTGGCTCCACCTTGGTGTTTCTGCTCTGCTGGCTGGTGGGAGTTTCAGGTACGGCATCCTAACAGAAGGGGCTTTGTGATAGGCTATCGGTGACAAACAAGAACAACAACATGCAGCCCAGTGGTTTGACAAGGAGGAGAAGCTCAACAAAAGGAGAGTGACCTGCTTCAGTTTCCTGTTTCAGTCTAACATTCACTTCCTCACACAAAGCTTAGCCCGGTGTGTTGGTGTCCAAATCACATTCGAACCTTGTACGGAGTGATGAAAGCCAAGCTGAGCTATTTTAAGTGTATTTCTTTTCTTTGCAGCCTCCTTTGAACTGCTTTTAAACCTGCAGATGCTTGGCAGAGCCGCCCAAACTACGTAGCTGAAAAAGAGAAACATGGAAAAGTATGTTCCTAGATTACTGTTTTATTTTTAAATATGTATATTTAAACGTTAAAGTAACATGCTCTGAGCACTACTGTGTGCGACATGCTTCGAAGAGCACTGCTCCAAGACATGGCTAGAGCCCTGAGCACTGACTTCAATGATTGAAGCGACGGGGGAAGGGATGATTCGGTTGTGTGGCAATAGTGACTGTTTCAGCTTTGGACAGAATTGCCCAGGGTATTATTTTCCCCAGGGAACATTTTACAAAAACCACGGGTTTTCTTAGTCCCTTGCCTTCTCTGTTCTTACATTTTTCTCTACTCTTTTCCTCTATCCAAACTCATCTGTGTCCAATGCCATAACTTTGGACCTTGACACATTAATAAATATACCAGAGGGAAGAAAAAAGTCTCAGTGTGAAGTTCCCACCTTTTTGACATGCATCCTTTCTCTGTCCCTCCCCTTCCCCACCCCCAATGCCAGCAATTATTCAACTGAGTGGAGGGAAGTGAATGGTTTTTCATTCCCATCATCTCACAGCTGAATTTCTTACCTCTCCCAGTCTATATTCCATGAATGGTTATTATAATCAACCTGCTTTTAACTCTTTTGTTCCCCTCCCTCTCTTTCCTATTTAATTACACTCCAACTCTGGTAAAACTCAACTGCCTACCTTCTCTGCACCTCTGCCCCAGATGTTGAATGTTCTTGGAGAAAATCAACAACCATGTAGATTGATCTTTCCCTAAATTTATGATCACTGATCTTAATCTTCTGGACTCACCAGTGTCCAGAAGTCCTGCTGCATATCCATTATTTGAGACAAGCTTCAGATCTTTCTCTTAAAACCTCCAAAACCCCCTCCCCATTACTGCTCATCAACTCTCCGCATTCTTCCCTGAGAAAAGAGTAGCAATCAGATGGGAACTCCCTCAACTTCCCACCACCATCTTTATTAACTTATCTCTATCTGCACTCACATTCCCTGTCTTCTTCTTATTACAATGGTAAAAAAAAAAAAAAAAAAAAGTTTCCCAGTGCCTAAAAATGCTAGGCCCTCCCTTTACTTTCTGGATTTTATCCCCTCTTCCCATGTTCAATAAATTTAAGTCTGCATTTACCCTGGGACTCTCCGTGTATTATTAGACTCTCTCTGTCTACTGGATCATTCCAATAAACATAATAACCATTTTAAAAAAACACTCCTTTGACCTCACTTCACCAATCACCTCATTTTTATGACCCCTTCACAGCAAAACTTATCAAGAGGTGCCTAGATTTACTGACTTATTTTATCATCTCACCTTTTATCTTCAATTCACCCCCCTCAAGTTTATCTCCCCTCCAACCACTGAAATTGTACTTGTTAAGGTTAAAATAATGTCCATGATGTGAAACTAATGGTCATTTCTCTGTCCTCATCTGACTTTAACTTGCAGCAATTTCCTTCCTTCCTTCTTGAAACACTGTATTCTCTAATTCCACGTCACAAGATAAAAATGGACTCTCTTCTCAGCCTCTTTTGCTAGCTCCATGCCCGGCCTCACTCGTTTGTTGATTTAGACTCTCTCCTGAGATCTCACCAGTCCCTGACTTCATGATCTGTGTGCTGTTGACTCTCCATTTTGAATCTCTATCTCCGAACTCTCCTCCCAAGATCCTAAACTTGTTTCTCTCCATGTTTCCCCTAGTTAATGAAGGGTATCATCTTCCAACCATTTGTTCAAACAAAATTCCTACCAGACATCCTTGACTGCCCTTTACCTCTTACACATCCTACCTCACTTACATACATATTTCCTAATCAAGCATCAAGTCTGACCAACTCTACCATCAAAAAGATCCCCTTTATCTGTCCACTTGTCTTCAGCTCTGCTGCTTCCACCCTTGTCCATGTCACTGTCATCTTTTCTTGACTGTACTGCAGGAGCCTCTAAACATTCTCTTTGTTTGTTTTTCTAGAGTCCCAAGATCTATCTTCCACATAGCAATTCAAGTGAGCTTTCTACAATGTAAATAAAATGATTTCAAGCCCCTTCAAACTCACCAGTGGCTTCCCTTTGCACTTAGAATCACTTGTAAACATCTTTTCTTGCCTAAATGATTTATCCTGGTCTATCTCTCCCACCTCACCACATCCTACTCCTCCCACTTCTCACATTGTTCCCGCCACACAAGCTGACCCTCTTTGTATTCTTCATGTCCACCAACGGCTTCCCAATGCAAAAGCTTTGAAATTGCTTTTCTTTTTGCCTGGCATGCTCTTCAGGTTTCATCTCTAGATCAAGTCATGTCATCGCTAAACACCTCCCCTAAAATGAGTCTCTGCTCCAGTCACTATTATTAAGTAACTATTTTATTTTTCCTGTAGCACTTATTATCATCTAAAATTATATCATAGCATCATTTAGTGTAGGTCCTTCTCCCTCTAGAATATGAGCTTTATGACAAGATGGATCTTGAACGCTGCCCAATTCACTCTTCTATTCAACTTCTTTAAAGACACTATCCTAGCAAGTAAAAGGTGATTAAAATTATTTGTTAAGAAAAAGAATTCATGGACACGGACAACAGGGTGATAATTGCAGGCAGGTAGGAAGTGGAGGAGGGTATGGTGGGAATAAATGGAGATGGAACAAATAAAATAAAATAATTTGTTGAATGAATAAATGAATATTGGGCCTTAATTGTTATCACTAAATAAGATATCATATTAAATATCAAGATTATTAGATCACTAGAGGCCCGGTGCACAAAATTTGTGCATGGGGGTGGGGGGTCTCCCCCAGCCCAGCCTGCACCCTCTCCAATCTGGGACCCCTTGAGGGATGTCCGACCGCCTGTTTAGGTGGTCGGATATCCCTCTCACAATCCAGGACTGCTGGCTCCCAACCGTTCACCTGCCTCTGCCTGATTGCCCCTAACCACTTCTGCCTGCCAGCCTGATCATCCCCTAACCACTCCTGCTGCCAGCCTGATCAACGCCTAACTGCTCCCTGGCCGACCCAATTGCCCTTAATTGCCTTCCCCTGCCGGCCTGGTCACCCTTAACTGCCCTCCCCTGCCAGTCTGGTCACTCCTAACTGCCCTCCCCTGCTGTCCTGGTCCCCCTCAACTGCCCTCCCCTACTGTCCTGGTCCCCCTCAACTGCCCTCCACTGCAGGCCTGGTCCCCCCCAACTGCCCTCCTCTGCTGACCTGGTCACTCCTAACTGCCCTCCCCTGCTGTCCTGGTCCCCCCCAACTGCCCTCCCCTGCCGTCCTGGTCCCCCTCAACTGCCCTCCACTGCAGGCCTGGTCCCCCCCCCCTCCAACTTCCCTCTTCTGCAGGCCTGGTCCTTCCCCAACTGTCCTCCACTGAAGGCCTGCCCCCCCCAACTGCCCTCCACTGAAGGCCTGGCCCCCCTCCCCCAACTGCCCTCCACTGCAGGCCTGGTCCCCCCACCACTGCCCTCCCCTGCAGGCCTCATCACCCCTAACTGCCCTCCCTTGCTGGCCTGGTCTCCCCCAACTGCCCACAACTGCCCTCCCCTGCCAGCCATCTTGTGGCGGCCATCTTTTGTCCACATGGGGGTGGCCATCTTGTGTCTTAGAGTGATGGTCAATTTGCATATTACTCTTTTATTAAATAGTATGTTATTCTTCCTGTTTTGGGATTAATGCTTGAAATCCAGAGTTTGGGTTGTGACATAAGACTTTTACTTCAGGATTCTCTAAAAAGCATTCACTGCAACAAAAACATACATCATTGTAAATTATGTTTACATTAAAATAAATATATACATCACTATTTTACACCTTAAAAATATGTAATTGTATATATAAGTAATCTACAAAATTATGAGTTAATCAATAAGCTTCAGTACTTAATACTCTATCTCAATTATTATAAATTTTTCAGAGCTGCCGAAGTTTGCAGATAGATTATAAAAGTATAATATAGCACAGTTTTCACAGGGAAAAAAAGACCTCCAAGACTCATAAGATAGATGCTTACCAACATGGTGCTGAAACCAAAGCAAAATATTTTGAAGCCATTATTTTACCTTAGAGTTTAGACCATGTCAAGTTGACAACAAAAATATTTTAATCTTACTCTTTTAGACCCAGTATTTGCTATATGGTCCACTGACAACATGGCAGTTTTAGTATTCTAGGCATTTAACAGTCAGAAGTATAGTGAAGAAAAAAATGTAATATTGTAATAATGCAAATACCAGAAATAGAAAAAACTGAGAAAAAGCCAAAGGGAATTGATCACAGTTTTTCTTGAATTAGTTAAGAAATAATTACAAACTATCCTTTATTCATTTTAAAATACTATACTCTAGAAAATAATTATAATAAACACAAAATTAGACTAACAATGACAATCTGTACACAGTAAAATTTGATCTATAAATATTACTTTAAAATGTAACTTGGGCCTGGCTATCGTGGCTCAGTGGTTCAGTGTCAACCTATGAACCAGGAGGTCATGGTTTGATTCCCGGTCAGGGCACATGCCTGGATTGTGGGCTCAGTCCCCAGTAGTGGGTGTGCAGGAGGCAGCCGATCAATGATTCTCTCTCATCATCGATGTTTCTATCTCTCTCTCCCTCTCCCTTCCTCTCTGATATATGTATATATATTTTAATGCAACTTGGTAGAAAATTATTGACCAGAGATAGAAAATTTATTACTAAAATTAATATCAATTATGGTGGTTCACAAAATTGTGACTACACTAAATGTCACTACATTGTACCTTTAAAGTAATTAAAATGGCAAACTTTATTATATTTTTAAATGTTTATTTCAGTCATGAAAAGTAATGTTTAAACATTCTCTGAAAATTGTGTTCAGGTTAACAAATACAAAACAAGACTTTTAAAAATTACAAGTAGGTATAAAATACTTAAGAATATATACTGACATTCACAGTGAGCATTTTTTTTAAAAAATGCTATTAATGTAGCTTAAAAACTAAAATATAGTCATAGTCTTAATTAAAATAAATAAGTCCTTAGCTGAGGAACAGTCCTCTCCCAGGATGGATCCTGTGGTCTTTTGACATGTACATGGCATTCTTTATTTTCTAGCTCATCCTTTTCTCTCCTAGCCAAGTATAAAGTAATGTACTATGCCAAACAAAATAAATTGTGTAAAATGGCAAATATTAAAGACAAAGACAGAATCTTAAAAGAAGCAAGTCACCTTAAAAATATCAACTGATTTCTCAACAGAAACATTTCAGGCCAGAAGAGATTTGGCATAAAATAGTCAAAGTGATGAAAAACAAGGACCAGGGCTATTTTACCCAACAAGGCTATCATTTAAAATGGAAGGAGAAATAAAAAGCTTCCCAGACATTTTCCAGGCAGAAATTCAACAAAGAAACAGTGGCCTTAAATGACACACCAGATCAGGTGAATTTAATTGGTTAATTATCAATCAGGGGTATCAATCAGAGCATTTCACTTCAAAGCAGCAAAAATATACATGTTTTATGTGCTCATGGAACATTTTCTAATATAGACATGTTAGAACATAAAAATGCCTCAATAAATTTAAGAAGATTAAATTCATATTAAGCATCTTCTCTGACCATAATGATAAAAAAACTACAAGTCAATTACACACAAAAACAAGTCTGAAAAACACACAAACTCATGGAGGCTAAATAACATGTTCATAAACAATGAATGGGTTAACAAGCTCAAGAAACATATCAAAAGATACCTTGAAACAAAAAAAATGAGAACACAATAACCCAAGACCTATGTGACACAGTGAAAGTAGTCCTATGAGGGGAACTCGCACTATTACAGGCCTACCTTGAAAAACAAAAAATATCTCAAATGAACAATCTAACTTTACAATTAAAGGATCTAGAAAAAGAACAACAACAAAGGTCTAAGTGAGTAGAATAATCTTATCTAGTAAAAGGGTAATATGCAAATTAACCATCACTCCGTCACAAAGCTGGTGGTGCCCATAGCCACAAGATGGTGGTGCCTAGTCCCCTCAGCCCCACTGCTGGAGTGTCTGGTCCTGTCAGCCAGACCAGGGGGTGGCGGGAGTTCCCAGTCCTTTTGGTTTCTGCAGCCCCTGGACCAGAAGTGGAAACCAAGAGCACAGGGAACACCAAGAATGCTGGGAATCATAGTTCTGGTGGCAGACACGTTGCATAATCTCCTAGACACTCGAGCAAAGTGAGCCTGGAGCAGGTTACTGTTGCGGGTGGGGGGTGGAGGGAAAGCAAAGGTGAGAGACATAAGTAAAGTTACAGTGTCAAGGAAAAATTAAAAGGAAGATATCCTGCAACTTCTAGGAAAGCTCCACCAATGGAGCAAAGAAAAAAAAAGAGCTCTATTATTCTGTGAGCACCAAACCAGACTGGGATGGGGTCTCAGACAATTTGCTCGTATGATTGCAAAGACAGACAGAAACTTCACTCTTTTATGTACCCAGGCAGATACAATGCACAACATGCACGTTTTCGCAAAAGTGGACTTAATAACACCGTTTGCTATACACCCTTTGGTAAGTCACCTTTTTTGGTGGCCATCTGTGTTAGTTAATTGCCATAATCAAGAGTAAAAGATAAAACTTTTTTATCTCTATGACAAGCAGGTTCTTACAGCTTGGAGGAAGGCAACTATCTATAATAATAAAAGTATAATATGCTAATTAGACCGGGTAGCCAAATGACCTTCCGGACATCATTCCAGATGTCCTTACGGATGAAGCTGTGGTGGCGGAGCCGAGGCAGAGGCGGTTAGGGGCGATCAGGCAGGCAGGTGAGCAGTTGGAGCAATCAGGCAGGCAGAGTGGTTAGGGGTAATCAGGAAGGCTGGCAGGCAATCATCCTAGATTGTGAGAGGGTGCAAGCAGGGCTGAAGGACTGCCCTCCCCCCCTCCATGCACAAATTTCGTGCACCCAGCCTCTAGTGGAAGTAATAAATATCAGAGCAGAAATAAATGAAATCGAATCTAAAAAAAGAAAACAATACAAAACATCAATGAATACAGGAGCTGATTCTTTGAAAAGATAAACAAGATTGACAAACTTTTAACCATACTCATCAAGAAAAAAAGAGGACCCAAATAAATAAAATTGGAAATGAAAGAAAACTAACAACAGACACCACAGAAATAAATACAAGGGACTGTAAGAAAATATTACAAACAATTATATGCCCACAATTGGACAATATGAAAGAAATGGATAAATTTCTAAATACATACAATTGTCTAAAACTGAATAAGGAAGAATCAGAATATCTGAATCAAAAGATTACAACTAATGAAAAAGAAGCAGTAATCAAAAAAAAAAAACACAAAACAACAAAAGTCCTGAACTGAATGGCTTCACAGGTGAATTTTACCAAACATTCAAAGAACTGACACCTATCCTTCTCAAACTATTCCAAAAAATTCAAGAAGAGGGAAAACCCCCAATCTTATTTTACAGGGCCGACATTATCCTAATTCCAAAACTAGATAAGACACTGCAAAGAAAAAAAAATTACAGGCCAATGTTTCTGATGAACATAGATGCTAAAATCCTCAACAAAATATTAGCAAACCGGACCCAGCAATACATTAATAAGATTATACACTATGAGCAAGTGGGATTTATTCCAGGGATGCAAGGTTGGTACAATATCCACAAATCAATAAATGTGATACATCACATAAACTAAATGAAGGGTAAAAATCATAAGTTCATAGCCAGGCTGCCATGGATCAGTGTTTGAGCATTGACCTATGAACCAAGAGGTCACTGTTCAATTCCAGGTTGTGGGCTCAGTCCCCAGTGGTGGTGGGGAGGTGGGGGGAGTCCCGGGGGGGGGGGGGCATGCAGGAGGCAGCTGGTCAATGATTGTCTCTTATCATTGATGTTTCTATCTCCCTCTCCCTTCCTCTCTGAAATCAATAAAAAGTTCCACTCCCCAAACACTTTCTGTATATCTTTGTCTAGCAGAATTTGAACCAGCTATCTCTTATTTCAGTGATGGGCAACCTTTTGAGCTTGGTGTGTCAAACTTCGCCAAAAGACTGAGCATAACTCGGGTAGTGTGTCACTTTGAGGAAAAAACATTATTTCGTGATATTTATAGTTTAAATAACAAAAATGTATAATTGTTATATATAATTGTATTTAATAAACCAAAAACTAAATATTTAACTTACCTTCTTAGTGACTTCTTTGTTCATCCGTCAGTCGGTTTCTTTTGTTGGTCTTGATATTATTTAGCTTGTGTGGGGTGCCGTGAACTAAGATAAGTGAGGGGGAGGGAGAATTCTTTAACTAACCTGCCTATTAGTGACTTTTTTGTTGCTGAATTTCATTGGCTAAATCTTCAATTGAAGGTTGGTATTTTGTACACTTCAGGCCCAAGCAAGCGCTACTAACTTCATCTGTCAATCTGTTTCTTTTGTTGGTTTTGATATTATTTAACGCTGAGAATAAGGCCTCACAAAAGTATGTAGAGGGAAAAATCGTGAGTAAAGCCATTGCTATATTTTTCAGGGTGCTAAAAGTGTCTGGTAGTCAGTTCCAGCACTCCAAATTTCCTGTTCGTAGTGTCACTCCTCTTGATTCTCCAAGTAGCACCTTTCCAGATTCTCAAGCTTTGACCTCAAGTCGACAAACACCTGAGCCCACATACTGTCTTGAAATTCTGCAAGTTGCATCTCCAAAACATCCATTTGCATCCATTGGAAACCATTTAATTCCAAACTACTGTAGACTACTACATCAGGATACTTAATTATTTTCATGGTCTGTTCTAGACTTCTAAGTTGATTAAATCTATCACTAAACTGGTCAAGTAACGAGTCTAAAACATGCTGGTACTTCATATGCAAGAGTTCCATTTCATTTTGTACAGTTGCACTGGCCTTCTCAAAATACTTTGTTACTCGAGGAAAATACTTATAAGTTTTAGTTTCTACATCTCTCTTGAAAATTTTAACTTTACTTTCAAAGGCTTTTATGTATCCAAACATAACACCAATACTTTTGCCAAAACCTTGTAACTTTAAGTTCAGTTCATTAATATGAACAGAGAGATCTGTAAAAAACATCAGGGTGTTGACCCACTTATCATCATTAAGCTGAGGAAAGTTTCCCAGATCCTTATCGTCAAGAAATACCTTAATTTCTTCAAAGCACTCCACAAAGCACTCAAGAACTTTGCCTCGGCTCAGCCATCTTACATTATTGTACATCAGCAGTCCACTGTAGGTGGAATCAACCTTCAGTAAAAGTGCCGAAAAGTCTCTCTTGTGAAGGGGGCGAGCAGCTATTAAATTAACTATTTTTGTAACAACTGACATTAAGTCGTTTAAGTCAGTGAATCCTGCCTTGGCACATAAAGCCTCCTGATGGATAATACAATGAAAAGGCACAATCGGATGTCCAATAGCTTCTGTAAACAATTTGACAAATCTGACTTTTTCCCCCACCATATTTGGTGCCCCATCTGTCATCACTGACACAACTTTAGAGATATCAATGCTTAGGTCACGAAATGTTTGTATAACAACCTTACATATATCGCTTCCGAATTTACTTGTTGACACTGATACTAACTTTATCAACTCTTCTCTCATTGTGAGACCACAAGAATATTGACCAATAATGGCCAACTGAGCATGTGATGTGACATCAGTAGTTTCATCAAGAGAGATCGAAAAATATTTACACTTCCTTATGTCTCTATTTAATTGATGTTGTACGTTTGTGTTCAGTCTCATTATTCGGTCTTTTATGATATTTCTACTGAGTGGTAACTCAGATATTCTCTTAATAATTGCATCTTTATTCTGCATATCGTGAAATGGTGCACGTCTTAGGAGAGTTTCTTTAATAAATTCTCCCTCACTGAGCGCTTTTCCATGCTGAGCTATAGAGTGAGCAATGCTCAAACTTGCAGATGTTAAATTTGTAGAGCCTTTCATAAATTTAAGGATGGAATTAGATTGGCTCTTATAAAGGTGTAACTGCCTGGAAATGTATTCCTTCCTTTCATCCTCATTTTTTTCCAAGAGCTGGGAATGATTAGTTTCAAAATGTCTATTTATATTCCACATTCTGCTTACTGCCGTTTCAGTACATAGAATGCAAAATGATCTGCCATTTTTTTCTATAAAGCCATACATCTCGGTCCATGTCTCTTGAAAGGGTCGGCCACTGCTACTACCACTTCCTTTACTTAACCTTAACCCTAACCCTAACCCTAACCCTAACCCTAACCCTAACCCTAAGACTTAACCAATTCTAGTGACAAAATCTTTCTCAAATTACAGAATCTCTGCATGCAATTAGGGGTTAACTAGCCTAACTAACCACAAAATGGTGCATATAACTGTCTTTTAGGAAAGGGCAGGGTTAATAAGCAGAAATAGGGGTTAATAAGGATGCACAGCAATAATAGTGGTGAAATGGAGTCTGAACTATGGAGCAAGATGGTGTTCCTTATGTGAATTAAAATGGCTGCCGCTATTTCTAATGGCAGGAAACGGCACCCATAGCACGCCACAAACCCTCGCCTCTCCCAGCCTCCCCCTCACTTATCTCAGTAATGATGGATTAGAAATCCATGACACCCCAGAACAGTAGATAATGGTTGCTGTGGCTAACTGTTATCTGGTTACTGGTAATGGCAGGGCCCACAGAGATGCGTCCCCCGCTGCATTCCACTGCTCCCTGCTCTGCCGGCGGAAGTGAGGGCAAAGATCCCGGCTTAACCGGAAGTCCCAGAACTAGACGCTCTGTGCTGGACTTCTGTTGTTTTGGCCTACAGACCTCCGGCACAGAGTGTCTAATAGGGGAGGATGAAACATTTGCGACTAGAGTCTTGGAGTACACGGCTCTAGTCTCAAATGTTTCATCCTCAGGAGCAGCAAATGTTTCATCCTCGGCATGCGGCCGCCTCAGCGGCCACGTGTCATCAGAAATGTCTACGCGTATCAGTGCTGACACGCGTGTCATAGGTTCGCCATCACTGTCTTATTTCATTCACCAGTATGTCCTGCTAGACTAGATTCTCAGAAGTTAGGGGCATGTTTTGTTACTTTACACACCTCAAACTTGACATATAAAAGGTACTCAATACATGTTTACTAAATTAATGAGATAAAGACATGTTCCTCTTCTTTTCTTTCTTTCCTTCCTTCTTTCTTTTATTCTTATCTTTAGAGAATATAATTCACAGTCTGATAGAAGTGCCAAGCATGCAAAAATTACTTATAAAACAATGTAATGAATGCTAGAAGTAGAGGGAATGTAGTTTTATAGAAGTTTTTGACATGTTTTCTATGTAAAACTTAAAATTCAGTGTTTCTCCTGTAAGGAACTTTAAACATACCATATTTTTCCATATATAAGATGTTATTATTTTCTAAAATCGTTAGACTGAAAATCGAGGGGCATCTTATACACGGAAGTCAGCCTAAGAGGGAGCCACATAGGTGCATAACTACCCATACTTTGTCAAACAGGCTTCCTCCAATCGTGAGCCTTATTGTTACTGACATCAGCTGATGCCGTAATTGGGGTAGAGGCGGAGTTGGAGAGTGCACAGATGCTTCAGGGACCGGAGCGTTCTGAGCCCATAAAGATGTCAAAAAATAAAAAGATAAACACCAGTAAGCTATTGTCTTACTCTGCAAAATTCAAACTGAATGTAATCAGCTATGCAAAAGAGCATGAAGTAGAGCTGCAGAGAGACAATTTGGACCTCCTCCCACTGAGTGTCTGATCAGACAGTGAGAAAATGGAAGAACAACTCCTTAAGATGCCAGAAAAGAAGGCCTTAAGAGGAAAACCAGCAAAATTTTTTAAATATTGAGTTCTTAATTTTGGGTTGGAAAAGTGGGGGGGACGTCTTATACATGGAAAAATATAGTAATTTCAGATCTGATGTTCGACGTTTTTGTTTGTAGATGAATAAAGAACAAAGTAAGCCTCTTCCTTTCCTTCTCTCTTCCCTTCCTTAAGGATAGAGTAACTTATTTTAAATATGGATAGTATTAGTTCTTAATAATTTTTCATGTTATTGCTGCTAAGCTTAGAGGCAAATCTCCAAAAAGCTACATTCAAAAACTTTAGCTTTCCATTTTGATCATTCATTTTCAACAATGGAGTTCACTCACAATCCTTACATTTTTTTTATTTGACGTGGGAAATATTCTTTGGTGTATATGAGTATCAAGACATGGATTCAACTCCTACATAGTAAAATTCACTATAATCCTTTAATGTACATTGTGATATTTAATATACACACACACACACACAAAAACACACACACACACATGCACATGCACATACACACAAACCTCTGATGTATAAATTACTATTCTCACTAAACAGATAAGAAAAGTGGAACCAAGACAGATAAACCAGCTTACTCCAACAAGACCTTACTAGTACTTAGTGGCAAACCAGGGTCTAAACCTGGATCATGGAATTCAAACACCAATGCTTTTTATACTTTGTCACATCTATTTTTGTACATTACCAGTGCATCTTGTCATTGAATGTGGTAGCTAGTGTATTTGCATTATCACAAATCTGTTACCACAACAAGCAAAACAACTCCATGAGCACCCCTGATTGATAATTAACCTACATTTAATTCTTGATATAAAAGATTATTAAACCTAGTTAAGGATATTTACTTTATCTTAACAGCCCTGTGTATCCATTCAATTGAATCTCTGTACTCACAAATGCATGATAAAAATACAAATGATCAAAATACAAATATCACAGCAATAAAAATCTGTTGGCCTATAAGAAAGAGGCTTGACTGTATCCTTAATGTTGCTCAAAAACATACTAGCAGAAAAATGCTTACTTTTTATTAATGTTGAAACTTATCTGAGTAATTGAAAGTTTTTTTCTGTAAGCTGTCAGCATTTATTATGAACTGTGAGTCACAAATGAAATCTTTGTAACAAATAAACAGAAGAGACACTGTCTAAATAGAGAGAAGATAGAGGGCTAGAAAGGGAAAATGGGATGAAAAATTAGATATATTAGATTAAACAGAAGAAAGTATAAGTATATTTTATCCCATATTTTGAATAGCTACAATAGTTATGCCCTTTGTGATCCTTTTGTTTCTTTTATTTCTTCTCTGTATTCAATCACATTTTCAATACAAATTATCGTATTATTTTGCAGAAACACTTTGTGTCCCTTGGTGGATTTATTCAGCTAATTAATGTTTTAAAAAGAATTACTGAAAGCAAATATTGCGAGAAATAATTTCCAAACTGAAATTTATACACTTGAAAGCTGATTCCTACAAAATTGATTTGGCTCTATAAAAAAAGAAGCAATCCATCAGCTCCACAGACCCAGACATGGGCCTGATAGGATTTCTTTTTCATAGGAAATTACTGCTCTGACTGATTCTTGTTAACCCAAGCGGGGTGGGGGAATCCAATGGCAGAGCCTAATCAGAGACTGAAACAGAGTGTTCTATTGTCTGAAATGATTATCTTTGTGTAGTAGTTGAAAGACAAAGTAAATGTGTTAGAATCAAGTGAAATATTCATCTTCCCTCTTAACTTCACAAGGCTCCCTCACTTTAACTGAATTGCTACTAGGTGCCTTTGCCCCTTAACTCCTCTTGCATCCTGATAATTAAATATATATCCCATATTTCATTTCTATTCAGACTTACAGTGGAATACTCTCTGCTGGTGAGAATTAATGAGGCCTGTCCTAGTACCCCTGCCTAGCTATATTCGCTGCCTCAACCATTCCCTCAAACCATCCCATGCTGCTAAGCATCATGTCAGACACAACTCCCTGCCATATAACCCTTCCATAAGTGGCTTTTTAAAAAAACATATGCTTTTATTGATTTACTAGAGGCCCAGCGCACGATTAAATCATGCGTGTGTAGGGTCCCCTAGGCCTAGCCTGCCATCAGGGCCATGTCCACCACCCCGGGAGCCTCACATGCTCCGTGGATGTTGCTGGCGCCCCCCGATGCTCCCAGCTCACACCCTTAGCCCACTCCCTGCCTCCCCCGACTGCCGGCCATGTGTGCCCCCACCCCTCCCCTCACGGTGGGAGCACCTCCGCTGGCCACCTGGGGACCTGCCCCCACCTGCCGGGTGCCCATCCCCCACACCCTCTCCGCCACGTGGCCCCACCACCTGCCTTGCTGCACCCTCTTCACCATGCGGCCCCACCTCCACCAGCCCCGTGCAAGCCCTGCCTTGCTGCATGAGCTGCGAGTCCCAGCCAGCGAGAGGTGCTCCATGCAAGGGCGTCACACGACCACAGGCCTTTTATGATAGATTTTAGAGGAAGAGAGAGAGAGAAACATCAATTGGCTGCCTCCTGCATGCCCTCTACCAGGAGATCCAGCCTGCAACTATGACAAGTGCACTGACTGGGAATCAAACCGGCAATCTCTCGGATACATGGGATAATGTTCAACCAACTGAGCACACTGGCCAGAGCTAGGTGGCTTTTTCTCTAAAGCTGTTAGCACCACCACCTTCCTGGAAGTCTCTTGCCAGCCCTGGCAGCAGAGTGGAGACAAGATGAGAATATTTACGTCTAGTAGCTTATTTTGCTGATTGTATTTATTTGTGTTCCTGTGGACATATGATAGCTAAGTAGACCAAGTTATATCTTTCCGTGGAAAATGCAGAGGCCCACCCAGCCAGCATGGCTCAGTGGTTGAGCATTGATCTATGAACTAGCAGATCATGGTTCAATTCCCAGTCGGAGCACAAGCCCAGATTGCAGGCTCAATCGCCAGTGTGGGGCAGCCAATCAATGATTCTCTCTCATCATTTCTATCTCTCTCCTCCTTCTCCCTTCCTCTCTGAAATCAATAAAAATACATTTTAAAAAAGAAAAGAAAATGCAGAGGCCCAAAACCTTCCTAAAAGTTAAGACTTCTGTTATTTTCTGTTTTCTGAGATTTACTAAACATGAAGACAGTATTTTTTTATTTTGTATTTTTTATTATTTCTAATTACAGTTTACATTCAATATTATTTTGTATTAGTTTCAGGTATACAGCAGTGGTTAGACAATCACATTTATTTTTAAATGTCACAGATCCTTTTCCTCAATCTTCAATCAGAAGTGTTTCCGTGCGCCCCTGGGTCTGGGTGAGGCCATGCGCCCCTGGGTCTGGGAGAGGCCACGCGCCCCTGGGTCCGGGGGAAGCCACGCACCACTGGGTCTGGGTGAGGCCATGCGCCCCTGGGTCTGGGTGAAGCTGGAGCATCCCGGGTCCGGGTGAGGCTGTGTGCCCCTGGATCCAGGCGAGGCTGGGTCCCGGGTCCGGGTGAGGCCACGCGCACCTGGGTCTAGGTGAGGCCACACGTCCCCTGGGTCTGGGTGAGGCCACGCACCCCTGGGTCCGGGTGAAGCTGGATCATCCCGGGTCCGGGTGAGGCCGTGTGCCCCTGGATCCGGGTGAGGCTGGGTCCTGGGTCCGGGTGAGGCCACACGCACCCGGGTCCAGGTGAGGCCATGCGCCCCCTGGGCCCGGGTGAGGCCACGTGCCCCTGAGTCCGGGTGAAGCCATGCCCCTGGGTCCGGCCAAGACCAAAACAGAGGGTGTCGGACCTGCATTACCACCATTTGTCCACCATCCAGAGCTGAGGGGTCAGTACTGACATGTACACATAAGGAACTGGTGGACATTGATATGGGGTCTCAAAAGAACTGTTGGTCCAGAAAGAAACTCACTACAGACTGATTCATTTGCCTGTCAGCATAACTATTATTGCTCGTCTCACATTCAGTTCTTATAAGTATATCTCTAGTGACACATGATCTTGCTCATCTAGGGGAAATGATGAACAACATAGACTGATGAACAAGAACAGAACCAGAAACAGGGAGGCATCGATCGGACTATCGGGCCTCAGACGGAAGATAGGGGAGGGTGGGGGGAGGGGGGAGAGATCAACCAAGGGACTTGTGTGCATGCATATGAGCCTAACCAATGGTTAAGTTCAACAGGGGGTTGGGGCATCCGTGGGAAGGGGTGTGGGATGGGAATGGGGGGATGAGGACAAATATGTGACACCTTAATCAATAAACAAATTAAAAAAAAAAGAAGTGTTTGTCACATGAAACAGTGACCTGAAATAAACACATCTGAAGATATATTTAAATGCTAAATCATGACTCAGTGGTTTTTCTACATTTTGAATAAACTATGTATTTAATTGTTGGCCTAGTAGCAAAGCATGGGCTCTGGAGTACAAAACCTGTCTGCCCTCCTATAACTAGTCATATGACCTTAAGCAAAGTACTGCCTATCCCTTTTCCCCCTGTGAAGTTGAGATAATGATAGTAACTACTTCCTACTGCAGTTATTAGAATTAGCTGAGATAATACATGTAAAGCATATAAAATAGTATATTACATGAAGTCAGACCTCCATAAGTGTTACTTATTACAATTCATAAGAATATTGTAAATGGAAAGTATTCCTACACATTATTCTTTAATTTGTAGACATTGTGAAGGCACAATATTAATTTTTTAGGTACAAATTTTTTTTTTTTTTTTAATTTCTTTATTGATTAAGGTGTCACATATTTGTCCTCATCCCCCCATTCCCATCCCACACCCCTCCCCACAGATGCCCCCAACCCCCTGTTGTCCTTAACCATTGGTTAGGCTCGTATGCATGCACACAAGTCCTTTGGTTGATCTCTCCCCCCTACCCCCACCTTCCCCTACCCTCCCTCTGAGGCCCGACAGTCCGATCGATGCCTCCTTGTTTCTGGATCTGTTCTTGTTCATCAGTCTATGTTGTCCATCATTTCCCCTAGATGAGTGAGATCATGTGTTACTAGAAATATACTTATAAGAACTGAATGTGAGACGAGCAATAATAGTTATGCTGACAGGCAAATGAATCAGTCTGTAGTGAGTTTCTTTCTGGACCAACAGTTATTTTAGGACCCAATTTCAATGTCCACCAGTTCCTTATGTGTACATGTCAGCACTGACTTTTCAGCTCTGGATGGTGGACAAATGGTGGTAATGCAGGTCCGACTCCCTCTGGTTTGGTCTCACCCGGACCCGGGGGCACGGCCTCACCCGGACCCAGGGGCATGCGGCCTCACCTGGACCCGGGATCCAGCCTCACCCAGACCCAGGGGCACGTGGCCTCACCCGAACCCAGGGGTGTGCGGCCTCACCCGGGGCACACGGCCTCACCTGGCGTGCGGCCTCACCCGGGCCCGGGGGCGTGCGGCCTCACCCGGGCCCGGGACCCAGCCTCATCCGGACCCAGGGGCGCGTGGCCTCTCCCGGACCCAGGGGCACGGCCTCACCCGGACCCAGGACCCAGCTTCACCTGGACCCAGGGGCATGTGGCCTCACCCGGACCCAGGATCCAGCTTCACCCGGACCCAGGGGCGCGTGGCCTCACTCGGACCCAGGGGCGTGCGGCCTCACCTGGACCCGGGTCCCAGCCTCGCCCAGACCCAGGGGCGCGCGGCCTCACCCGGACCCGGGGCCCAGAGGGGCTTCGTCTTCTTGATCCCAATTCCTGTTGGTCAATTCCCTCTCAGCAATTCCTTTGGCCATTTTCTCAAAGCTCTGGGGCAGCTGCTGCGGAACTCGCTGGGCGGCAGGCTCGGCGAAGCTCCGGTGCACCCAGTGCACGGCGGCGGGCTGGTCCAAGGTTGCTGCGACGACGCTCGGGTCTGCAGCGGCAGCCGGTCGCCGGGCGAGCGCTCCTGGATCCGTGACCCAGCGGGGCCTCGTCTTCCCGTTCCCAACTCCCATCAGTCAATTCCTTCTCAGCAATTCCTCCGACCATTTTCTCAAAGCTCCGGGGCGGCTGCCGCAGAACTCGCTGGGCAGCGGGCTCGGTGAAGCTCCGGTGCGCCCGGTGCGCGGCGGCGGGCTAGTCCGAGGTCGCTGCGACGGTGCTCGGGTCTGCGGCGGCGGCCGGTCGCTAGGCGTGCGCACCTGGCCGCTTCCGGGGCGCAGAGATTCTCGAAGGACTCAGAGGTCAGCAAGCGCAGAGTCTCCCACCCCATGTTCCCCAGAGGCTCGTCTGTCCATGCTCGGCAGCAAGTGGAGCCGTCCCCTCAGCCGGAGACCACCGGGGGAACCTGCACCAAGCACATTCCAGGCCGCCATTGTGTCGCCAGAGCTGTAGTTCTTAAAGTGTGATCTTTGGCTCACCAGCACCAGCATCATCCCGTGTCCCCCTCTCTTTTATTCTAGTTGTAGAGCATCCGCTCAGCCAGCCCTCCAGTGGTTCTGGATGGTGTCTGCTCTGTTTTCCAGTTGTAGTTTCAAAATTGTTGTGGTAGGCAACAATCAGGCATCCGCCCTATGCCGCCATCTTGGTCCTCCTAGGTACAAATTTTCAAAAAAAAATGTTTATGGTTACAGATTTACTTCAGATGAGTTCTCAAATTAGTCTTATTGGTTCTTTTCCCCTCCAGGCTCTTAGATCTTATTCCTCGGAACTTGCTGTGCTGTCATATAGCTATTTTGAGAGAATGAAGCACAAGTCAAAGACAAAATACCTATTCTAGAATCATTAATATTTATAGCAATGTAAGCCAACAAGTAAGGATTCCATGTTAACTACTGATGCTATTACTTGTGTTCCTCAGTATTAACTCCAATGGGATGAACACACTGTTTTAAAAAATGAGACAGCAAAGCAGCTAGCACAATTCTTGAAAGAATTCTTCCTCCTATGTTCTTCTTTCCCTGTCATCACTTTTTTTTAACCCATAGAATCAGATATTTTATTTTTTATTTTTAATATATTTTTATTGATTTCAGAAAGGAAGGGAAACGGGGAGAGAGATAGAAACATCAATGATGAGAGAGAGTCATTGACTGGCTGCCTCCTGCACGCCCCCTACTGGGGATCAAGGCCACAACCTGGGCATGTGTCCTTGACTGCACTGGAACCCAGGACCCTTAAGCCCACAGCTGATGCTCTATTCACTGAGCCAAACCAGCCAGTGCCCTATCAGCACTTTTATCATTGTTTATTGTCTTAGAGCAGTGATTTTCAAGTAGTGTGCCACAAGAATTTTTAAAGCATGCAATACCTGACTATTTAGTCAGGGGCACTGACCTATTTTGCCTTAGACGGTCAAATAAAAAAAAAGCCAACACAAAAAATAGCCATCAGTGCGAGTGCCCTGTGTTGAACCATAACTATACTGGTATAGCTCATATAATAGATTTGCATCTTATTGGTCATGTTGCATAATAAGGTTGCATCTGATTGGTTAATTCTTGATACCAGAAATCCTTATATACAAGAATAGCACCTTGGAGCAAAAAGGGTAGGTAAATGTTGTTATTATATTTTTTGTAAACCAGTTAAAATTATACCTATTTTCTCTGTCAGATCAGCAAAAAATACAGTTTTTGGTGTGCTACAGAATTTTAGTAAAAATTTATGTGTGCCATGGATAAGAAAGACTGAAAATCGCTTTCTTAGAGGATAGCCTGATAGCCAATTTCTGCTCACCTACTAAATTATAACCCATGGACACAGACAATAGTGAGGTGCAGGCTTGGGGAGAGGACAGGAGCAGGGTGGAGGAGGTCAATAGAGGGAAAAGGGGGGAGGGGCATCTGTAATATTTTCAATAATAAAAATAATTTTTTTAAAAGAAAGAAAAAGAAAAACCCATTAGTCAGAGGATACTCTACAACTGTTAGAACATTTGGCAGTATACTAGTTGTTTTCATGTTTTCCTTCCTTTTTAACAGACCTATAATTTCTCTTTCTGGTTTTTGCTTAGGAAGTAGACTCAAAAAGCATTCCACTACATAAACTTTGTTTGTCTAACATTTAGATTCTCAGAATATTATATAAAGTAAGAAATTGCAGGCATTTTTCATCTGTTTATGCTAAATGTTTGTTTTTCATCTTTGTTTAAAATTAACATGTCCAGTAAAATCAGGTTCTTTCTCTGCGTGCAATGTTTGTGGTACAATGTAATGTTCAGAACCCATCTTTTCAAAAGCCTACTATTTAGGTTTAGTCTTGGTCATGAAACGAGTAACTAGTGATATCGTTGTTCTTTTTTTATACTTGGGAAATCAACATTTTCTCATTTTACTGCCTGAATACAACACTGATTAGACTTTTGAAAGATATTTGCTTACAAAAGTAAATTAATTCATTTTCCTCTCAGCCATAAGTCAAATCTTCCTGGGAATCTTCCACTTTTTTTTTTTTTTTTTGCACTAACTATTCTATTCTTTATTCAGCATTTCAGAGAAAATTGGCTTTGATATTAAAATGTCTGTGCCTAGTGATGGCTTGTTTAAAAAATAAAAAACCTTCCAATTAGAACCTCCTGTGAAACAATTCAAAATTGTTCAGTTGCTAACTAACATAAGGAATATTTATTTCATATAATTCCTATTTCCGTACAAGCAACTTGTTTATTTTGATGTATAAACTATCAGAATAAGAACTGTGGGTAAAGGTGGTCATTTAAGGCCCTTTCTTTGAGCCTAGCAGGCCATGGGGTGTAGGCATGATGCTGACCTTACAGGTACCTCTGTTAGTTAGAACTGCAGAGAATCATGTTTTTTATTCGCATTTAAATGCTTACTTCATGTATACCTTATGCTTTCTTTCCCGCACATTGTGCACAAATTTTACATGGCTTCCTTTGAGACTGAAACAATATTTCCCCCAGAAAGACTGTTCTTATAGAAATAGATACCAATATATATGTTTGGTTTTTTAATAACAGTTCTCTAATCTACATGCTCTTTTTTTTAAGGCAGTCATCTGCTGCAACACTTAAATGCTTTGTATTTCACAGCCTGCATAGATAGGTACAATATTTGTGACATGAGAATTGGTTGTTATTTCTTGTATCCAACAACAACAAAATAACTACACCCAGTGGAATTCAATACCTATCTATTTCTCACTCATTGTGTCTAGACCTACTTTAAAATATGTTTTATTTTTTTTAAAAAACACATATGACAAAATTAAAAACTGAGAGAATAAGTAGATTAGCTATCTGACAAAAAAAATTAATAAATAACTACTCATTCCATTGTCAAACTTTCTGTTAAATTTTTCAATTGGGGAAGAATTTTTAATTTTTTAATCTCCACACAAGGATATGCTTATTGATTTTTATTTTTTTGAGAGGAAAAGGGTAGAGGGAAAGAGAGAGAAAGAGAGAGAAACATTGATGTGAGAGAGAACATCAATTAATTGCCTCCCACACAAGCCTCCTGAAAACAGGTATGTGACCTGACCAAGAATAAAACCTGCAATCTTACAGTTTACAGGGGTATATGGGGTGATTCTCCAACAAACTGAACCACACAAGCCAGGGTGGGAAAGAGTTTTTATTCTGGTTTCTTAGCATTAGTGAGAAATGGAATTGCTCATTAATACAAAATAAATTTTAACCCTTTGCACTCGCTTTCTTTTTTCTCGATTCCTGCTACCGATGCTAATTGTGTCAAGTCACACTCGACATCCGAGTGCAAAAGGTTAAAACCTAAAAGTAGTGTGGGAGACAAAATGGCGGCTGAATAGGTGAATTTGTCCTGCACCTTCTCATGGAGCAGATAGAAGAAACAACTAAATCGAATAACATCCACCCAGAATTGGCGAATTAAAGACAACTAGTGAGACAATCTGTAGTCGGAAAGGACAGAGGACACCTGGAGAATGTTGAGTTGTATTTTGTGCCTTTCAGTCAATGTGGTAGAGAGTGAGCCACATAACCAGACACCCTGAGAGGAGTGAAAATGGGAAGACAGAGAAACAGCCCCTATACGAAAGAAAAGGAGAGATCACCAGAAAAGGAAGTAAATGAAATGGAGGCAAGCAATTTGTCAGAGAAAGAATTCAGAACAATGGACATAAGGATGCTGAAAAGGATGGAAGGAAAATTCAACAACATGTGTAAGAATCAAGAGGAAATGAAGAACCAAGAAGAAATGAAGAATGACATTGCTGCAATAAAGAACACAATATAAAGCATCAACAGTAGATTAGAAAAGGCTGAAGACCACATCAGTGAGCTAGAAGACAAGATAGGAAACACCCAAGCAGAGAAGCAACTGGAAAAAAAAGTGGGAGGAGAGCTTTGGGACAACACAAAACGAAACAATATCCACATAATAGAGATGCCAGAAGGAGAGGAAACTGAGCAAGGAATAGAAAACTCACACAAGTCCAAGAAGCACACAGAATCTCAAACAAGATGAACCCAAAATGACCACATCAAAACACATCATAATTAAATTGGCAAACACCAACGACAAAGTAAGAATCTTAAAGGCTGATAGAGACAGAAAGTTACCTACAAAGGATCCCCCATCAGACTAGTGACTGATTTCTCAAAAGAAACACATCAGGCCAGAAGGGAATGGAATGAAATATACAAAGTGATGCAAAGCAAGAGACTGAATCCAAGAATACTATACCCAGCAAGGCTATCATTCAAAATTGAAGGTGAAATAAGGAGCTTCATAGACAAAAAAGGCTAAGGGACTTTATTACCACCAAACCAGCAATGCAATAAATGCTAAAGGGACTGCTGTAAAAAGAAGAAATAGGAAGGGAAGAGGAACACATGCATAAAGAATAAAAATGGCAACAAACAAGTACCTATCAATAATAACCTTCAACCTAAATGGATTAAATGCTTCAACCAAAAGACATAGATAGAGTAGCTTAATGGATTAGAAAACATTACCCATATATATGCTATCTACAAGAGATCCACCTCAGAACAAAGGACTCACACAGACTGATAGTGAAGGGATGGAAAAATTTTTTTCAGGAGAATAAAAATGAAAAAAAAAAAAAAAGCTGGGGTAGCAATACTTGTATCTGACAAAATAGACCTCAAAGTGAAGGCCATAACAAGAGATAAGGAAAGCCACTTTTTCATACTAAAAAGAGCAATTCAACAAGAGGATATAACACTGGTAAACATATATGAACCCAATACAGGATCACCCAAATACATTAAAAAAAACTTTTGGAAGATATCAAGGGAGAGATAGACAGCAATGCAATCATAGTAGGGGACTTTAATACCCCACTAACACCACTGGATAAATCCTCTAAACAAAAAATCAGTAAAGAAACATCAATACTAAATGACTCACTAGATCAAATGTAATTAATTGACATCTTCAGAACATTTCACCCCAAAGTTACAGAACATACATTCTTCTCAAGTGCACATGAGACATTTTCAAAGATAGACCACATATTGGGACACAGGCAAAGTCTCTTCAAATTCAAGAAGATTGAAATCATATCAAGCATCTTCTCAGTTCACAATGGTATAAAACTAGAAATCAACTACAATAAAAAATAATTTAAAAAATCAAACACTTGGAAGCTAAATAGCATGCTATTAAACAATGATTGGGTTCCCAAAGAGATCAAAGAAGAAATAAAAAACATCATGGCAACAAACAACAATGAATACACAATAATCCAAAATCTATGAGACACAGTGAAAGCAGTCTTGAGAGAGAAGTTCATAGCTCTACAGGCCTACCTCAAAAAACAAGAAAAAATGGTAATAAATTATCAAACCCTACAACTTAAAAAATTAGAAAGAGGGCAACAAGAAAAGCCCAGAGTAAGCAGAAGGAAGGAAATAATAAGTATCAGAGCAGAAATACATGACATAGAGACCAAAAAATCAATACAAAAGATCAATAAAACCAAGAGCTGGTTCTTTGAAAGGATAAACAAGATTGACGAATCTCTAGCCAGGCTCACCAAGAAACAAAGAGAGAGGACCCAAATAAACAAAATCAGAAATGAAAGAGGAGAAATAACAACAGACCCCACAGAAATACAAAGGATTGTAAAAAAAAAAATACTACGAACAACTCTTCTCCAACAAACGGGACAACCTTGATGAAATGGACATATTATTAGAAAAATATAAGCTTCCAAATCTCAATCAGGAAGAATTAAAAAAACCTGAATAGGTCAATAACTATCAATGAAATTGAAGCAGTAATCAAAAATCTTCCAGCAAACAAAAGCCCTGGTCTGGACAGCTTTACCGGGGAGTTTTACCAAACATTCAAGGAAGAACTAAAACCTATCCTCCTCAGACTATTCAAAAAAAATTCAAGAGGAAGGCATACTTCCAAGCTCTTTCTATGAAGCCAGCATTACCCTAATTCCAAAACCAGATAAAGAGACCACAAAGAAAGAGAACTACAGGCCAATATCCATGATGAACATAGATGCTAAAATCCTCAACAAAATTCTAGCAAATCGGATCCAGCATTACATTAGAGAGATCATACACCATGAGCAAGTGGGATTTATCCCAGGGATGCAAGGATGGTACAATATCCACAAATCAAATATCCATAAACAAATTGAGAGACACAGATCACATAATCATAACAATCAATGCAGAAAAAGCATTTGACAAAATCCAACACCCGTTCTTGATAAAAACTCTCAGCAAAGTGGGAATAGAGGGATCATACCTAAACATAATAAAAGCCTTATATAACAAAACTATAGCCAACATCATACTCAATGGGCAAAAATTAAAACCATTTCCCCTAATAACAGGAACAATACCGGGATGCCCACTTTCACCACTCTGGTTCGACATAGTACTGGAAGTGCTAGCCATAGCCATCAGACAAGAAGAAGAGATAAAAGGCATCCAAATTGGAAAAGAAGTAAAACTGTCATTATTTGCAGATGACATAATATTGTACATAGAATACCCTAAAGACTCCATCAAAAAACTACTAGACTTAATAAATGAATTCAGCAATGTAGCAGGATATAAAATTAACACCCAGAAGTCTATGGCTTTTTTATACACCAATAATGAACTTGCAGAAAGACGAACTAAAAAACATCAAACAAAAAAAAATCCCATTTACCATTGAACAAAAAAAATAAGATACCTAGGAATAAACTTAACTAAGGAGGTAAACGACTTGTACTTGGGAAACCACAGAACATTGAAAAAAGAAATAGAGGAAGACATAAACAAATGGAAGACTATACTGTGTTCATAGATTGGTAGAATCAACATTATTAAAATGTCCCAAAGCAATTTATAGATTCAATGCAATCCCCGTTAAATACCAACAGCATATTTCACAGACCTAGAACAAACTCTCCAAAAATTCATCTGTAATAAAAAAGACCCCAAATAGCCACAGCAATCCTGAGAAAGAAGAACAAAGTTAGAGGGATCACAATACCAGATATCAAACTATATTATAAAGCCACTGTTCTCAAAACTGCCTGGTACTGGCACAAGAACAGACATATAGACCAATGGAACAGAACAGAGAACCCAGAAATCAACCCAAGCCATTATGCTCAATTAGTATTTGACAAAGGAGGCAAGAGCATACAACAGAGTCAAGACAGTCTCTTCAATAAATGGTGCTGGGAAATTTGGTCAGATACATACAAAAAAAAAAAAAAATGAAACTAGATCACCAACTTGCACCATACACAAAAACAAACTCAAAATGGCTAAAGAACTTAAATGTAAGATGGGAAACCATAAAAATCCTACAAGACTCCATAGGCAGGAAAATAGCAGACATATGTCCTAGCAATATCTTTACAGACACAGCTCCTAGGGCAGTGATGGCGAACCTATGACACACATGTCAGCACTGACACGTGTAGCCATTTCTGCTGACACGTGGCCGCTGAGGCAGCTGCATGCCGAGGATGAAACATTTGCTGCTCCTGAGGATGAAACATTTGCAAAATAATGTTTTTTCCTCAAAGTGACACACTACCCGAGTTATGCTCAGTTTTTTGGCAAAGTTTGACACACCAAGCTCAAAAGGTTGCCCATCACTGTCCTAGGGCAATGGAAACTAAGGAGAAAATAAACAAATGGGACTATATCAAAATAAAAAGCTTCTGCACAGCAAAAGAAACCATCAACAAAACAAGAAAGCCCACTGCATGGGAGAACATATTTGCCAATGCTATGTCAGATAAGGGTTTAATCTCCAAAATTTACAAAATATACAACTTAATAAAAGAAAGATAAACAACCCAATCAAAAATGGGCAAAGGACCTAAATAGATACTTTTCGAAAGAGGACATACAGAAGGCTGAGAGACATGAAAACATGCTCAAAGTCATTAATCATTCAAGAGATACAAATCAAAACAATAATGAGGTACCATCTCACAACTGTCAGAATGGCTATCACCAACAAATCAACAAACAACAAGTGCTAGAGAGGATGTGGAGAAAAAGGAACCCTTGTGCACTGCTGGTGGGAATGCAGACTGGTACAGCCACTGTGGAAAACAGTATGGAGATTCCTCAAAAAATTAAAAATGGAACTCCCATTTGACCCAGTAACCCCACTTCTGGGAATATATCCCAAGAAACCAGAAACACCAATTAGAAAGGATACCAGTATATTCACCCCTATGTTCATAACAGCACAATTTACCATAGCTAAGATTTGGAAACAGCCTAAGTGCCCATCAGCAGATGAGTGGATTAAAAACTGTGGTACATCTACACAATGGAAAACTATGCTGTGATAAAAAAAGAAGGAACTTCTACCACTTGCAACAGCATGGATAGACCTGGAGAGCAAAGCAAAATAAGCCAGTCAGAGAAAGATAAATATCACATGACCTCACTCATATGTGGGATATAATGAACAACATAAACTGGTGAACAAAAATAGATCCAAAGTCTAAGAAACACTGAACAGGCAGTCCAACCTCAGAGAGAAGGACAGGGGAGAGAGGGGGTGTACAAGATCAACCAAAAGACTTGTATGCGTGCATATTAGCTTAACCAATCTACACAGACACTGGGCCAGTGGGGGCTTGTCCTGGGGGCAGAGGGACTGGCGGGGGAGAGTCAATCAGTGAAAAAGAAGACATATGTAATACTTTAAACATTCCTATATAATAAAAGCCTAATATGCTAAGTGTCTGGTCGGCCGGTTGGCCATTCAACCAATCAAAGCATAATATGCTAATGATATGGTAAGGCTGCTCAACCTCTCGCTATGACATGCACTGACCACCAAGGGGTAGACACTCCAACTGGTAGGTTAGCTTGCTGCTGGGGTCCAGCTGATTGGGACTGAGCGAGACAGGCCAGACATGCCCTGGACCCCTCCCGCGGTCCTTCCCTGGCTGGCCAACTTCCTGTATCCCTCCCCTGCCCAGATCATGCACTAGTGGGGTCCCTCGGCCTGGCCTGCACCCTCTTGCAATCTGGGACCCCTCGGGGGAAGTCGGAGAGCCAGTTTCAGCCCAGTCCCACAGGCCAGGCCGAGGAACCCCACTGGTGCATGAATTTATGCACCGGGCCTCTAGTAATAAAATAAAATAAAATAAAATAAAATAAAATAAAATAAAATAAAATAAAATAAAATAAAATAAAATAAAATAAAATAAAAGTAGTTTGTGTACTTCCATAGAGTATTTAAGTTATGTTTTAATTTAATTTTTTATTTTCATATTTACCTGTAAGCAACATTCAGATTTGCACCCTGTTTCAAAGACACTATCATGATGGTGTTACATTTTCTTCTTAATTTTTTGCTGCCAACAGAATTTTGTTATTCAAAATATGTACACATAATAATAAATATGTAATGTATAACTATATGTATTGAATATATGTGTTTTCATTTTATGTAAAAAATGCATAGGAACCTTTAAAGTACTTATATTACAGAATGGTTCCATGTTCTCAAATTTATTTGCCCTGACTATAGTTAACACATTCATTAAGAAAATTCTGGTAAACTAAGCCAATCTGATACCTTCCCAATTCTGTGACTTTCTCCATGACCTAGAAAAACCAGACATACTAAACACCACTCTAATTTTACATACTATTATTAAACATACAACAATATTATCTCACTTAAAATTGGGGACATTGTAATAAAATAGTTTCAAATCATTTTTGTTTTATAAGCAAAATGTAATATGATTTTGTAATTTTATTTATATTTGAATAAAGTGTTACCTTGAATTTATATATAGACTATTATTCTGTGTGCATTACATCTTCTTTTGCTTATCTATTCATGTTTACATTTTGTTTATTTTATTTCATTATATATTTTTATTATTATTATTCAGGGAGGAAGGGCTAGGGAGAGAGATAGAAACATCAATAATGAAAGAGAATCATTGATCAGCTGCCTTCTGCACATCCCCTATGGGGGATCGAGACTACAACCTGGACATGTGCCCTGACAGGGAATTGAACTGTGATCTCCTGGTTCATAGGTCAAAGTTCAACCACTGAGCACATGGCCAGGCTCATTTCATTTATTTTAAGTCACCTGGAATTATTTCTGAAATGAAGAATAATATGACGAAGTTAATTAAAGTACATTTGGAAATAATCACCTTTCAAGTGGAAAAGGTATTAACTATGGAGCAATATTGTAATGAATTTATGAACTATAGAACAGTATGTCTTATAAAACTAATCACCTTAGGAATTTATGTATATACTAGAGGCCTGGTGCACGAATTTGGCCTGTGGGATTGGGCCGAAACCAGCTCGCCGACATCCCCTGAAGGGTCCCGATTGTGAGAGGGCACAGGCCAGGCCAAGGGACCCCACCAGTGCATGATCGGGGCCACGGAGGGACTGCAGGAGGGCTGCAGGAGTGTCTGGCCACCGGACCCCAGCAGCAAGCTAACCTACCAGTTGGAGCGTCTCCCCCCTGGTTGTCAGTGCATGTCTTAGCAAGCGGTTGAGTGGCCTTAGCATATCATTAGCATATTACACTTTGATTGGTTGAACAGACGACCAGATGACTAGACACTTAGCATATTAGGCTTTTATTATATAGGATTTTGTAAGTGGGAGTATTTTCCATTAGAGAGTTCTAAATTGTCCAGATTCTGGCTCCGCAGTGAAAACCATCACCCAAACTAAAACGTGGGTTATGACCAGGAAGCCCAGTCCAATACTAACTGTGTGTGACATTCATTTCCAGCCATCCTCAACTGGATGGTAAGCTACTGCCACTACATTTCTGGCCCTAACACAGCAGGTAGGCAGGGCACCCACTCTGCAGGGCAGATGCTTCTCCTTTCTGGCGAGAACAGCAGAGTCTACACAGAATGACATCCTGCTCTGAGTCATGGCTCAAAAAGACTGAGATCCCCCAAGAACAAGCAGCAGTCAAGCCCTCTGAGCTGGCAATAGCATTTAACCATCAAATTTAAGGTATAAACTGACCAAAAGGGAAAATATAAAAAGTTATCAAAACTTTTGAATACAGCCCTAGCCAGTTTGCTCAGTGGATAGTGTCAGCCTGTGGACCAAAGGGTACTGAGTTCAATTTCGGTCAAGGGCAAGTACCTTGGTTGCAGGCTCCTCCCCGGCCTAGGCCCTGGTTGGGGCTCATGAAGGAGACAACCAATTGACGTGTTTCTCTCACATCAATGTCTCTGTCTTTCCCTCTCTCCTCCTCTCTCCCTAAAAATCAATGGAAAAATATCCTTGGGTGAGGATTAGCAATAAATAAATAAATAAACAGTTTTTTAAAAAAACTTTTGAACACATAAAATGTTTCATAGGGTGTTGTTTATTTATTTTTTTACTCTTCTGAAAATAAAATGTTGTGACTGAGGATCAGCATCCTTCTAAAACAAGAATATATAAACCTGTTTCAGTAACAACTAGTCTTAAAAAGGATATCATTGCTTTGTACACCATCTAAAGATTGTTGAAATTTTCCAAACAATACCAATTTGGCAAATAACCTGTGAAGAAATTTGCTTTTTTTTTTCTAATTCATATTTATGATGAGGTGTCTATGCAAAAAAGAGAAAATAAATAAAAGAAAAACAATCCAGACTAAATTGATAAAGGTGTGTGACCTACCAAGACGCTTATTGTTGAGACAATTTGGAATTGTTCTTTGAGAAAATTCAATAGCCTTTTAAATTAATAATCATATTAATTTGGTAAGCCTTGCTCTGTAGATATAAATCATTCAACTGAGTCCCAGAAAAAGGTTGAGTTCTTTTTATGTTTTGCCTTTTTATTGTCAATGCATTGACAATAGATGTTTGTTTTCTGTAACTAAGAAAAGAGAGGTCTTTGCTGTTGGCAAAGGCTTATGTCAGATTTATTTTCTACAAATAACAGTGTTGAGGGACTTTGAAATAACTATCAACAATTGCCTTAAACCAGTGCTACATGAGTTACTGACACCTGAAACTTCCATTGCTTATAAAATCACGATCTTCAAAAGTAGTGGCTATTGGATCACTTGTCTCTAAACGCCATCACTAAAAACAATAAGCTAGATTCTCAACTCAAAGAGTTCTTTTCTTCTTTTGAATCTCACAGGACGAAAATCTGACCCACTATGTAAATACTCACTAGTACATCCTTTAAAATGTATATTGGATTGTATACAGTTTGTGCTTTGAGTTGTTTTTTTTTTCTTTTCTTTATCATTTCCAATAGAGATCTCTGAGAAGAGTAACTTAGCCCTTACAACACTACCATTTTCCAGGATGCCTGCCAAGTGAGTACTTAGGAGGATGGCCTTTGGGCTGGGAGGAGAGCGTTATCCTCTATCTGGGCACTAGACACAATCCAGGAGGGCCCCCGGAGGATAGGCTCTGTTATCTGATAGCTCTTTTCCATTTCTGACTAAATAGATGTCAGGAGTTTCCAAGGGGTTAATATTTCAATTCAGACCAATAAATATACTTCTTCAGCAGCTTCCTTGAATTTAGCACGTCATATTTGTATTATTCTTAGTTTCTTATTCTCAGAAATGTGGATTTTAGAAATGATTTCTGTAATTAGAAAAGAAAATGCAGATTTTCAACTCTTCATTGAACCCAATCAGCAATCTCCCCATGCCACTCCATCTGGGTTCATACAAAAAGAATGGTTCGCTTCTTCCCTTTGGAATGTATCATATTCATATTTTGAGAGCCTTGAGAATTCTATTTTGTCATAATCATAATGTGTTAAAATAATATTTATCCTTTCTACATTTTGTCAATTTAATTTGAAAAATTAAGTTGGTTTATGTCCCTTTTTAAAAGTCACTTTACACAACTATTATTATGTTTTAAGACCCCAATCCAGCACAGCATGAACATCATAGTGACATTTACAATTTAGGCCAAGGTTTGCAACCATCACTGTAGTAAGTTAGAAAATTTTGTTCTAATACGATGCCAGGGTCTCATACCCAGAGCCTCTGATTTAATAAGTCTAGGTCAGGGCCCTAGCATCTGTATGTTTTTAGAAACTTTAAAATAATTGCATCACTTTACACATATTGTTGTAAGTGCTCCAGGCATTCTTGTGTAGCCAAGGCTGAGAACCACTTAGTGTCTAAAGAAGAACTTAGATCCCTTTCTATATGTTAGTGATTTCCAAGGATCAGAGTGAACTGTAACAATGAAACTTCACGAACTATTTAAAACCAATAATCTTGTAAACAAAACAATAACCATCTCGTTATAAGGTTTAATGATAAACGTTATACAGAATGTCAAAAGATATTCCCTACACTTTAAGTGTATGTTTCCCACTACCCTTGAGTAATGGGATTATTACCTGGCTACTTTGTATTTTTCTTCTCCTTTATTCCCTATATTTTGGAAATTTCACAAACCATTAACAATTGAATCAAGAGGTAGAGAAGAAAGAAGAGAAAGTACAGAGGGTGAGGGGGAGAAACTGACATTTGATGAGCTAGATCAGTGATGGGCAACCTTTTGAGCTCGGTGTGTCAAACTTCGCCAAAAAACTGAGCATAACTCGGGTAGTGTGTCACTTTGAGGAAAAAACATTATTTTGCAAATGTTTCATCCTCAGGAGCAGCAAATGTTTCATCCTCGGCATGCAACTGCCTCAGCGGCCGCGTGTCAGCAGAAATGGCTACACGTGTCAGTGCTGACACACGTGTCATAGGTTCGCCATCACTGAGCTAGATCTACCAGGAGTCAGCACTGTCATTGTCTCTGTTTCCTTTCCTCCTTTTAACCACTTTGAGGTGTATAGTCTTAAATCCATTTTCCAAGTGAGAAAACGACTTCAGAAGGATTGTGTGTGTTTTCCAAACTTACAACACGAATAAATGTTGGAAAAGGGATTTTAAACGAAGATTCTTTGACTCATAATTCACGTTATTTCCACCAGCTCCAGAGAAAGATCTAAGATTTGTTTTGTTATTTTTCCCTGGCAATGGTGAAAGGGGAAGGAAAAAGAGGAAGGGAGTTCTGAAGAAATATGTCAGCCGTTTTGTGATTATTTTGGGACCTGACACCATCAAATTTCCATGCCACTATACACAACGACTAGTTGATTTTACCCTAGTGCAAAAAGTCAGCTGCTGCAGCACATTGCAACCCACGGGGTAGAGAGCAGGGACGTATGTGTGTGTGCAGAAGCACAGAGAGAAAGTGCACCTCTCCTGACACTAGAGCTGCTGCAGAGCACCTCCCTCCGACTCCACGCCTCACTGGGGGGCAATCTCTAAGAACAGAGATGTAAAATTAGGAAGAGCACACAGGAGAAAAGGAAGTTCTTATATCATGTCACTCGACCACAAAGCCTAGGATCCTCCGATTAACTTGCTCTATGCACTAAAGAAAGTTAAAAGGTTCTTCCTCACTCTCTACTACCCTCCTCTAGGCAGACAGCTCTCACTGCCCCAGACTGAAGGCGAGTTTGGAGAGGCCGTGTGTGTGTGTGTGTGTGTGTGTGTGTGTGATAGAGACATGAGGGTCCTCTATCAATCCCTGCAATTTCATATTGTGAGTGTATGAAGAGAGAACAATCTGTAATCAAACTCCCATGTAGCAGCTAGAACTTGCAAGAACCTATCCCAGCAGTCCAAGGTGGCAGTGGAGTAGGTGAAGGTTATGCTCATCTCCTGCCAGGACCAAACTGGAATTACAACTAAAATATAAAACAATCAACCTGAATAACCAGCTGAAGACTAGCTGAAGAGAAGTGTCATAAAAAGGATTTACAGAAGAAGCCATATCGAGATTGGTGGGAAGGGCCGAGACAGGAAAAGGGCTGGCCCCACTCCCACAGGCAGGGTCTGGGATTCCAGAGGGATACCTCAGCTGAAAAGGTTCCCCCTGCGGAGCATGGGGTCTCAACCCCACACCAGGCTCCCCAGCACAGAGCACCAGAGCCAGGAAGAGTCACCCATATAACATCTGGGTGAAAATCAGCAGGGATTCTGTCTGCCAGGGAGAAACAAGAGTCCTCTTAAAGGACCAGTGCCATTAAAAAAAAAAAAATGGCAATCCTACCTTTTGCGACAGCATGGATGAACTTGGTGAGTATTATGCTAAGTGGAATAAGCCAGTCAGAGAAAGACAAATACCATATGATTTCACTTATATGTGGAACCTAATGAACAAAATAAGCAAACAAAATAAGCAAACAAAATAGAAACAGACTCATAGATACAGCGAACAGAGTGACAGCTGTCAGAGGAGAGTGGATTCGGGTAGTTGGGTGAAAAAGGTGAAGGGATTAAACAACACAAAAATAAACTTATAAACAGACAACAATAAGGTGACTACCAGAGGGAAAGAGAGGTGAGGGGAGATTGGAGAGGGTTAAAGCAACATAAATGGTGATCAAAGGAGACTTGACTTGGAGTGGTGAACATGCAATACAATATACAGATGGTGTATTATAGAATTGTACACTTGACACCAACATAAATTTATTAACCAATGTCACCCCAATAAATTCAATAATCTCTCTATATATAAAAGGCTAATATGCAAAGTGTCCCCAGAGTTCAACCAGGAGATCAGGAGTTCGATCGTTCACTATGACTCGTGATGACCACCAGGGGACGGCGCAGAATGAAGGAAGGCCCCGGCCAGCAGCCAGAAGGCCCCAATTGGCCCTGATCACTGGCCAGGCCTAGGGACCCTACCCATGCACGAATTTCGTGCACCGGGCCTCTAGTAATAAAAAAAAGAAACTAGCTTCAGCTGCAAGGCCTTGAGACTGGAAGCTCTGAGAAATCAGGTAGGATATTTTTGGGGAGACAAAGAGAGGTCGCAACTTATCTTGTTGAGAAACTGGACAACTTACATGCTATCAGAGAAAGAAAGTATGAGAAATGAGTATGCAGGTCATTAACATGTGCTTCCATGATTCTAGTTTAAAATACTAAATCTATTATGTATGGGGCACTGTAGGGAGTGCCAGGGAATATAGAGGTGATTGATATAAACATTTGCCATCAGGAAGTTCACTGGCCAACAGGAAAGATAAACATAAAATCGGACATTTCAATAGCGATCATTGGCCCCACAAGAGTGGTAAGGACTAAGTGACATTGTGGACCGGAAGAGGGAGGGTGCACCAGAGAAGGCATCACATTCTATAACTGGATCTTAAAAAATGAATAAGAATCTCCCAGGCAGTCACAAACACAAAGTTAATCTAGGCATGGGGGATATGTAAAGGGATAGAGGAATGAAGCCACATAAAACCACTTAAGCCCATAATTATTGAGGTAAAATTAAGCATATGAGAGGCTACTTTGAAATAATGGTGGAAGCCAGAAGTTTTTAATTTAAGGTCTGGCTGTGATAGTTTATAAATGTGCAACACTGAGCAAGGTAGGCCCTCACTTTTGTTTCCTTTTGTGTAGAGACAATAATGCCTGCACAAGATACAATGGAAGTACATACAGGGTATCCAACCCAATCTTGGGGCATGGCTGGTACCTTTTGGTAAAGCAAAATGTGAGGCTGAGTCCTGAAGGATGAAAAAGTGGGATAAAATGTCCAGGCTGAGACAAGGCAAAGCTTGGAAGTGAAAGAGCAAAGAGCAAACACGGCACTTTTGAAACATTAAAAGCTTAATATGGCTGGGGCATGAAGTGGCAGTAGTGAAAACTGAGCCTGTAGTGGTAAGATCATGACATGAGTTGAAACCAGTTGATGAGCTAGTGATGAAGTACTGAAGATATTTTTTGTTTAAGTTTTGGTTGGTTTTATTTTGCTTTGATATTTTATTATTATTATTATTTCTATTATTATTTTGCAGTGTAAAATTTCTATTTAGAATTAGCCAGCTGGACTCAGTTTAAATGGTCTCAATTTTGTTGGCAACATCCAACTCATCATAGTTGGGAGACAGTTGAGCATAGGCCTTCTCTCCATCAGGTCTGATCAAGGTGTTGACATTGGCCGTGTCAACATCATAGAGCTTTTTTATAGCCTGTTTGATTTGGTGCTTGTTGGCCTTGACATCCACAATGAATACAAGTGTATCACCGTCTTCTACCTTCTTCATGGCTGACTTGGTAGTCAGGGAACTTGATGATGGCATAGTGGCCAAGCTTGTTTCCTCTGGAGGCGCTCTTCCCAGGATATTTAGGCTGCCTTCGGAGCTGCAGTGTCTTCTGCCACCATAAGATGGGTAAGGTGAGGATCATTGTTTGTGTGTGGCTGTGAAAGCACATCTTATCCCACTTTCAGCACTGTTTTCTTTGCCTTCAAAGCCTTTGCTTTGGCTTGGCTTTGGGAGAATCAGGGAAGGTTTGGGGACATGGAACTGTGGCCTACAGGTGCATGTCTCACCTCAAAGTCCACAGCCTGGCTGTCCCCTTCCTTCCACACTCCTCTTCAACTGGAGCCCAGTCCATGCCGTTGGGCCCACCTGTGCCCCCGTGTGGCCGAAAAGTGTTTTGCTTTGATTTTAACTGGGTCAGATTAGCCCTTTATTATTTTTTATTTTTTTATTAAGTTTTATTGGGGGTGATATTGGTCAACATGAACATATAGTTTTCATGTGTGGATTTCTAAGTTACAAAAGCTGTATATAGCACCATGTGCCCACCACCCAAAGTCAAATCTTCTCCTGTCACCTCATATTAGGACCCCCTTTTCCCCCCACCCCCTTCCTTCTGGAAACCACCACACTGCTGTTTATGTTCATAAGTTTCAGTTTTATATCCCACATATAAGTGAAATCATATAGTTCTTAGCTTTTACAATGGAATACTACTCAGCCATAAGAAAGGATGAAATAGCGTCATTTGCAACAACATGGATGGACCTTGAGAACATTATGCTAAGTGAAATAAGTCAGACAGAAAAGATTAGCCCTTTAGAAAGATGGATTATGCTGCAGGTTGGGGAATTAAATGGAGGAGAGTTAAGCTGGACTCCAACAAACTAATGAGAGACAACTTCAGTCAATGTGATGAGACCTGAAGGTGGGTGAACTAATGTAGTAGAAAGCAAATACTCTGGTTTCTCTTCAGGCTGCATAAATCTCTCATCTTTCCCCAAGGATCTTATTTATAGCTACCATTACTCACTGTTCACGCATCACATGGCAAAGGTTTCTACTCCTTGGCTCAGTTTTTGTTCCTTGCTTTCACTTACTTGAATCTAGATTCGTTTTTTTTAAAATTTGTTTTAAATATATTTCAAATCAAAATGGAAAACTATCATGAACACTGTGGAACTACAAAGTATATTCAGAGATGTGTATGAATGTCACACTTGTATTGACAGCCAAGAGAAATAAAGCATTTGTTGTCGCTTGCAAGTCTGGCTGACTGGCCTGGAAAAGTTGTTCCCATGGTTAAATTTCAACAGCTACTGAGCAACTTTAACACAAGGCGACTTTTTCACACATCTACCCTTCCATTTACCTGACAAACTTACATTTCGTATTTTTATTTCTTTTTAGGGTATATGTCTTTACGTAATAAATATAAATTTTCAAAACACTAGGTGCACCAGGGTTATACTTGTGCCAAAAGAACAGGGTCATCAAGGTTACATCAAATGGCTTGATGATGGATTACCCTAGACAGCATTTCCCAAAATCTTTATACAGTATGTCACAAGCAGGTCAAAGATCATGTTACTCTTCTCCTGGGCACTCTATCTTGAGATGTTCACTCTGACTCTGGGTTATATCCCAGAAGAAGGCAAGAGTGTTTATAGAGGTTTAATAGTCACATGAAAAGTCCTAAGAATGCAGGCACCTAAATTGCAACTGCAGTGTTGCCTAAGAACCTAGCAACGTAGCATCAAATCAAAGGCAAGCTAAGATCTAAAAATACAGAATGGCAAATATTAAGGAAGGTGGGCCTCCTTGATTTGGCAAAATGTAGAGAGTGCCTTCAATTTGCTCATTACCTACAGAAAGCAAAATAGTTATTTTTGCAAATAAGGAAATGGTGCTAACAATGTTTCTTTCAATTCTAAGAGTTATTGTTCTTTCTATGGAGTGCTATTTTGCCATGAGGTAGCATGATCTCTCCCTTCTAACAATTCCATATGATTTAAAGTTCTAAATTTATGCTTTAATGTTATTTAGAAATTAATTTTGAAATTAAAGTAAAAATATTAATTTGGCATTTATTCATCTCATTCATTTCAATAGAAAATGAATGAGATAAAAAATGTAATATTTTAAAAATATTTTGGCAAGCTATTCTTTTCTTTAAGCACCAGGTATATGTCAAGAATTTTATCTCCTTTTTTGCAGATAAAAATACTAAGACTTTGAGGTTAAGTAAGTTTATAAAGATTATAAATATGCTAACAATTGTGCAAAGATTAGAAGCAGAAATGTCTGCTATTTTGAACATAGTTCTATTAACAGCTACTCTATTATACATTATAATTATTTTTTAAACTGTATGGGAGAACATATTTGGCAATGATACATCTGATAAAGGGTTAATATCCAAAATATATAAGGAACTCATACAATTTAACAAAATGAAGATAAACAATCCAATTAAAAAATGGGCAAAGGACCTAAATAGACACTTCTCCAAAGAGGACATACAGATGGCCAAGAGACATATGAAAAAATGCTCAAAGTCACTGATCATCAGAGAGGTGCAAATTAAAACGAAAATGAGGTACCACCTCACACCTGTCAGAATGGCTACCATCAACAAAATAACAAACAACAAGTGGTGGTGAGGATATGGTAAAAAGGGAACCTTCATACACTGCTGGTGGGAATGCGGACTAGTGCAGCCATTATGGAAAACAGTATGGAGTTTCCTCAAAAAATTAAAAATGGAATTCCCATTTGACCCAGTGAGCCCACTTCTAGGAATATATCCTAAAAAAAACCCAAAACACCAATCAGAAAGGACATATGCACCCCTATGTTCATAGCAGCACAATTTACAATAGCTAAGATTTGGAAACAATCCAAGTGTCCATCAGTAGATGAGTGAATAAAAAAGCTGTGGTACATTCATACCATGGAATACTATGCAGCAGTAAAAAAGAAGAATCTCTTACCCTTTGAGACAGCATGGAGCGACCTGGAGGGTATTATGCTAAGCAAAATAAGCCAGTCAGAGAAAGACAAGTATCACATGATGTCACTCATATGTGGAATCTAAGTAACAAAATAAACTGATGAATGGAGTGGATCCAGAGACATGGAAGCTTGCAACAGAGTGCAGAATCTCAGAGGGAAGGTGGGGGAGGTTGGGTGCTTGGGAGGTAATCAACCAAAGACCTTGTATGCATATATGCATAACCCATGGACACAGACAACAGGGTGCTGAAGGCCTGGGGCAGGGAGGTGGGGCAGCATGGAGGGGGTGAATGCGGAGAGGGGATATATGTAATACTTTCAACAATAAAGAATTATTTTTTAAAAAAAACAACCTAAATTCCAAAAAATCAAACCTTAAATTTCTCCACATAATACTTCATATATATCTACTGATTCTCCAATAATACCACTAAAATATAAAAAAATGTTTTATTTACTTTTCAGTGACACTATATACAAAATGCTGTGTCAATCATTGTGTCAAAAAAATGTTTTTTTCTTTCAATCCAGGAGAAAATAAGCTTTTTTTTACCTATATTCCTAAACAACCAGAATGGTAATTTGCATTACATTAATAAGAATGTGTTAAAAATCCTTAAATGTGTGATTATTCTATTTTTCTATTATCAAAATGAAATACAACATTTGAAAAAACTTTTAATTTCACTATCTTTATCATATTTTTTCATACCAAAATTGAAAACATTATTTTATAAAACTGTTGGTTTTGCCAATAAAGAAACAATCTTTGTGCTTTCAAATTATAAAAAGATTAAATGTCATTTGTAATTTATTTTATTTATTGATTTGAGAGATCAATTTGTTGTTCCACTTATTTTTGCATCCATTGGTTATTTCTTGTATGTGCCCTAACTGATGATCAAACCCCCAACTTTGGCATATCAGGATAATGCTCTAACTAACTGAGCTACTAGGCCAGGGCCTCTAATTTTTTTTATTAAAATAAGTCTATAAAGTCATTCAAGTGTTTACATACTTTATTCATGTATTATTAGACTTCACTTTGATCTTTGAAAATGTATAAGGAACCACCATGTTATATATTTGATTTAAGGTATTTTATATTACAACTAGTGCCCCGGTGCATGGATTCATGCACACTGAAAGGAAATTAATTAGAAGGTGGCCGGCGGGGGAGGACTGGGCAATATGGGCCGAACATGCCCTGGAGCCAACCTCCTGTGGTCCCTCCCGGCTGGCAGCACCTGGGGTGGCACCACGGCTCAAAGGTCATCTGGGGAGTGGGTGGGGTCCTTCCAGCAGGTGGAGTCCCTCAGCCTGGCCTGTGGGGATTGGGCCAAAACTGGCACTCTGACATCCCCTGAGGGGTTCCGGATTGCAAGAGGGTGCAGGCCAGGCCAAGGGACCCCACTGGTGCACAAATCTGTGCACTGGGCCTCTAATATGCATACAAGATCTTTGGTTAATTTCTTCCTGCCCTCTCCCCCCCCACACACACTTTCCTCTGAGATTCATCAGTCTGTTCCATGTTTCCATGCCTGTGGTTTCCGCTCCTGTGTTGAGCATCTGCCCCCTGGTGGTCAATGCGCATCATAGCTACTGGTCAGATGGTCAAACAGTCAGCCGGTCGCTTAGGCTTTTATATACATAGAGATAAGAACTTAAACGTGCATGGGCCTCCAAGAGTGAGAAATCCCATCTTCAAGTAATCATTAAGACAGTGGTTCTAAAAATGTTGGTCCCCCTGCTACTCTGTGTTAAGGCCAATCAACCTCTCTTAAGCTTTACATTTGCTGTGACTTGACCAAAAGAGCCTGCACTGTCAGGAAAAAGACACTGTCAGGAAAAAGAAATGATCTACACAGGGGTTGGGTAGGGGATGCAGATATTGCAAAGCAGCCAGATGCACAGACCTGGAGTGATTACTACATCTGCAATACCTGCTCTACCATTTGCTACACTTATGACCTGGAGCGAGTTACATAAACTTGCAAATACTTTGTGTCCTAATCCATTGGTCAGAGGTAATAGCTGCACCTTCCTCTTAGGTATATTATGAAGATTCAATTAAATAACCCACACACCACACTTGATATAGTGCTTAGCACAATTTATAAATAGGCCAAATAGAGGAGATGCTAATCAGATGAAAGATTTAAGACTAAGTGAAGTCCTAAATCCCTTCTGGTTGTCAAGTTCTAGAAACTACTCACTTTTATCTCTCTGAGCCCACTTATTCTGTAGTTAGTGAGTGAGTAGGGCACATTTTCCTTGGTGCAGTATTTTAATATGCAAATTAGGAGTGGAGTAGGGATCTAAACATGTACCTGTCATTTGCTTTGTGGAGAAATGGAGTTGGTCCATTTCAAAATGTAACAAGTGAAAAGAGATGGAAGATAGTTAAAATCTCAGAGCAAATTAATAGCAGGATTGGTCCCCTCATAATCCATGCCTTAATTCATTGTTCTTTGGAGGTATAATATATAAATTTAAGTGTAAAAATAATTAAGAATTCAATAGTAGGAAACTTGTTTTATTCAAATATCTCCATAGGCCCTGGCCGGTGCAGCTCAGTGATCAGAGCATCGGCTAGACACCAGAGGGTGAAGGGTTTGATTCCTAGTCAAGGATTTGCAGGTTTGACCCCCAAGCTGGTTGTGGTGTGTGCGGGAGGCAACTGATTGCTTTGTCTCTCTTGCATCCAAGTGTTTCTCTCTCTTCCTTCCTCTCTCTCTCTCTTCCACTCTCTCTAAAACATAAAAAAAAATCAATGAAAAATATTTTTGGGTGAGGATTAACAAACATCTATGTGGCAGGATTTGCCATATTATCCTGTATACCTTGGGAGCAAAGATAATAATGATGAGTAATTACAGCTATTTATTGAAAAGTTACTATGTGCCAGGTACTATGCTAAGCACATACTATATACTATCTAATTTAATTTTCATTAAAATTCTATTATGATGGCTCAGGAAAATCAATTTTTTGCACTTGCATAGTTATTAAGAGGTAGAGCTAGGATTCAAATCAAGGAGTGATAAATTCCAAAAAATCCTGCCCTTCTGCTATGCCACACAATTGCCAGTGATCACTGAACAACTTTGATCTTTCTTGTGACAAGATACTGCCTAAGCATTTGCCCTGGCACCCAGGCCCAAGGTGAAACAAGGGGTATCACTGGGACCACCCATGTTGGCAGTTCTGGGCACTTTTATCACACCTGTTTTAAGACTTTGTTTTTCTGATGATGATGGGGAAAATAATGATATCAAAGAGAAGATTTGTCTTCACTCACAAAACAGGAACATGGGAAATCTAGCCAACACTAGAAAATTAGCTAACCTCATCACTCTTACCCCAACTGTCTCATAATAGAAATAATTTTAAAGTGTAACAGCAATTCCATTCCTGAGCTTGATTTGATCTCTCACGTTTCTATCATACACTCACAATACCAAGCATCTTTATTTCTTTTGTATCTTGACCACTTGTACTAAAATTCACTGTCACTTCTGTTCATACAGAGTGCTCTAAGGCAAAAGTTGCTAAGAAGACTTGAGGTTATTTTTGCTGTTCACCTGGGATCTGAGATAGTAACTTCAACTGGATAGAGTTCTATCCTATGCCCAGCCTTTCTGTGGCAATAAGCACTTGCCTTTTTACTCCAGGATGACAAAAGGAGGTTCCCTAATTAAAAGTGAAATACTGCTAAGTTCATCTCAGCTTATTTACAAATAGCTCAGGTATGATTCTGATCAGCAATGGATATAAGTGTCTCTCAATTCATATTTCCTCTTGTCACCTGAGGGCCAGCCCACAGAGTCTCTGGCTTAGTCTCAGCGCCCAAGCTCTATCTTATTTTGAGACAACAAGTTTTCTAAAACTAAGGAAATGTAAGCTACTAAAATTTCATACTTAATGAACTTATTCCTACATTTTTTTAGGTATTATCCTTTTAACCAGTAAACCAGATACTTGTGCAAGTGCACCTGATAAAAAATAAACTGTTATTAATAAACGTGTTAATAAATATATAGGTAAAGAATTATATGGAGATTTACACAAAGAAATCACAGGATTTTCTACTGTGTTCATGTCATTTACTTACTATATACCTTTTGAGTCTCTAATATATGCCAGGCATTGTACTTGGCATTGGAGATTGCCAAGTCTAATGAAATGCATGAAGCAGTTATCTCTGCCCTTCTACTGGCCTCCAATGTAAATGATAGAGGAAAGAGTACTATAATTAAATTCATTTATCATAAACAAAATGACGAAAACAGTGAAAATGACAAAGGTGTCATTTATGTGAACTTACTGCCAGGAAACTGGAAATAAAAACCCAATGGGTCTTCATGCACCAGTGTTTGTACTCATACAGCAAGGCTTAATAGAATTTTTTAATTTTAGAGCAGAAGACATGTCAAATGCAGTTTACATTTCTCAGCCAGTAATTATATTTTCTTACAAGTGGCTATTACATTTTTAGAGACAGACACAACAAATAATAAGAGGTTTTATTTGAGGGGAGAAACAAGCATGGTGGGTTGTGGGGGTTTTTTAGATGAAAGGGGTATAATAAATTTACAAGACCTCACATACAGCTATAATATAATAAATTAGAAGGATTAATAGAATTCTGAGCTACAGTAACCTGCACTAGTAGAATGCCTATTTTATGGAGCTCGATAATACAGTTTATCATTGACTCCATGGGAATTCCCACAATATATTAGCTCTGGTGTAACAATAAAGCACACACAGTAAGGGGCATGTCCCTTTTGACACACATTCTCTTCCCACACTTATTTTACCAGGGAAACAACTCTGGTGCAGTTTAATTAAACTGCACTGCAATGAATTAGTCCAGGTCTTAGCCCTCTGACAGAGAGGGGCCTGGCAGTACCACAGGGGTTTGTCCCCTTATGACACCAGAGAGACTTCAGAAAACCCGGGGGGGGGAGGAAGTGTAGGGTCCCTCAAATGACAGTATCACTGGGCAAGTCTAGAGCTGTCAATCAGGCCACTTAAGGAAGCATTCATCCCTTTGGAGAAAGTTTATATTTCCCCCATTTGTTGACTATCAGTCAGTCTTTTGGGGAACATCTAAATGTCTTAGGAAGGTTATGTTCTATTCTCCTAGTTGGGAACAAGTCCACTATTGCTCATTTTAAAGAAAATTAGCCTTGCTCTTTTAAAGCCCACTGTGTAGTCATAATAAATTCATAGCCAGCTTTGGAAAGGCAAGCGGGAAATTAATAACTGGAAATAAACTTAAGATGATGGTGAGTTCAAATAAACTCTATTGGAAAGAAGGTATGAATAAAAACATTGTTGTTCAAAGTAAAAAAACGCTCCAACTAAACATGATCTAGAATATCCAAGATGGAACTGTATTACAGAGGATATGTTATTTCCCCAGAGTTTCTGATCATCAGTCTAGTAAGGTTATATCCCCCCAATGACACAAAAAAACCTTGCATTATTGATGAATATTCTTATTTTATCTGAATGCTGTTTATTAATTCATGAGGATGTTTTGGAATTGAAAAATAAAAATTTACAAAACAATTATATTTTTAATAACTGCTTCCAGCTGGATACATTGAATATTTAAGTAAGGCAACACACAAAGACCTCAAAAGAATTTATTAGACAATGGCAATTAGATCTCTAATAACTTGGCTCCCCTGGAATTACTGAGCTCCATTTAGATGCCAGACATGGCACCTTAGTGATGGGTACACCATGTCGCCACCCTGCCTTTGGCTAGGGACCCTGAGAAATGACAGTCACATTAGGTGTCGTGTAAAGCAGCTGACCTCGCACTCTGAGCACTTGATCTTTGCACTGCAAGTGACCATTTGTCTTTGTTGCCCAGAGATAGAACTCAGGTGACTCAATGTCACCACTGCCTTTTCAAAGAATAAGATAACTGTGAGTTCTTTCCAAGCCTAGCACAGAAGATGCAAATTGGCTTAGGAAAAAAGGATAGGCGAATTAAAAGCAAGGAATAGAATATTTTATTCATAAGGAATATGCTTCCTAATCATTACTAGTACAAAAATTATCTGGACTTGGACATTTTTTTGATCAAACAAAAAGGAGATTTATGGTTGCCTAAGTGGGTCATAGAGAATAAAAGTATTTCTACCGGAGCAAACACATCAACATAGGATACCCACAGAGGCTCATTTACAAAAAGTAACATTGCTCTTTCCCTCTCAAGCAAGGATTAGTTTTCTGTAAATTGGGGCTCACATCATAGAAAAATTCCCACTACCCTATTTTCATGCTTTGGGAATAATATTATCTCCTCTACTTGTGCCTAAGCATCTCAGAAGTTGAGCTACTTAGATAAGAGAAGAGCTCCTCACATTTCCAGTCTTTTGGAGTCTTCTCGAGTGATTCTGAAATCTCTGTGTTGTTTTCAAATAGTGGCTGTTGTGCATCATCACACATAAGTACTGTGCTAAGTGCTTTATATACTTTATATGTATTTCATTTGAACGCTCACTAGAAGCATGGGAGTTTGGTATTATGATTGTCATTTTATAGATGAATAAACTGAAAGAATTTATGTTTGCCCAAAAGCAACAGATAGTAGCTAGCAGAGCTTGGATTCAAACTGAGAGATTTTAATGCTAAAATAGGTGCCATTAAATTCTTATCTACATTAACTCTCAAAATTAAAAGTTTGGAGATTGTTTTTCTGGCTAGTAAATATTTTCATACTATATTCTACTTGAAAAAAAAGAGTCCAATTTTTTTCAACAAGATTCTTAAGAAATTAAGTCATGTCTTATCTCTACCTTTCATACTGTGTAGTGACAGAAGCTGAACTACTGTTCTATTGAAGGAGCAACTTTATTATTTAGTCTGAACTTATGTTTCCTTAGAAAAGAAGTTGTTCACATCACTGTGCTCTTGCCCCTTCTTCATGTACCTGAGTCTCCACAAGAAGGGAAAAATGGAAAAACTTCTTTCCACTGGACATGCAACTCTGACACCCAAAATAAAACATTGCCTTAAATGTCAAAGAAGAAACAAGTGAAACTCAAAGTTATGTTAAGCAACCTGTAAGTATCTTCCCCTCCATCACTACCTCTAACATCCCAGTCAACCCTTCATTAGAAAAATTGGGATTGATTTACAGTTGGAATGTATAATTAATCACTTTTAAATTTATTGGAATTAGAATAGCAAGAATAATATTTTGTGAATTCAGCATCTCAGTTTAGCATCCATGGCCTTTATTTTCACAATTTATTTTATATTCTCACATTTTCCCACTTTATAGTACTTATCAAACAAAGTATTACATCGCCCCTTGAATTTTTATTCTGAAAGGCCAAGCATATCAATGAAAAATAAAATTTTGACACTCTTAATGTTTCCATATATTTAGAACAAATATTTGGCTGATCTTGAACATGGCAGCCTACACAAAAATTTTTAAATAAATTATAATTTTAAAATATTAAAAATATGAAAATGCCAAGTACATACATAATGAAAAGACTTAACTATATAGCTGATGTCTACTGAAAGAAAGAGAAACATTCAGGTGCCAAAGAGAAGGCAGAACTGGCAGCTCACAAGACAAATGGAATGAGTCAGGGAGATGTGGGAGAATTATAGACCCAGGGGCAGAGGCTACGGCTTCCATTTCCATACAGGGATAACAGATGTGGCCTTGAACCCATTCCCTGGGAAGAGGTAGAAATAAAACCTTTTATGAAGTTAGAATCCCAAAAGACCGCTTCTCCAGTGTAAGATAAGGATTCCACCAAAAGTTCAAGAGACAAAAAAGGAAATTGTGCCTTCCAAGAGCTCTATAAGACTTAAAAAAAAAAAAATTGCTTTGTAAAAGTGAATGTTCAGTCTGTGTTATCTTGTGGCATAGGAATCCCTAAGCCAAAAAATTAGCATATACATTCATTTTCAACTATTAACTTTAAAACAGCCAGTAGAAAAAAATGCAAAGCTACTCTGTATTAGCATTACAGATTCCTAGTTTGACAGTTATTTTCCTTCAGCGTTATTCTCTAGCCTGGACAAATAAATACACACAATCATCAAAAAGATTATATGAACTCCAAAGTACAAATCCAAAAAGGAAATACTCCAACATAAATACAGTAAGCGTTACAACAGAGAGATTAGAACCCAAAAAGTTCTGGTAATAAGATAATCTGAAAGAAATTATAAAATAAGCACATTTTAAAATTTTAAGGAGAGAAAAAAAAAACAGAACAAAAAATATAAGGAAAGAACAGAACATGATAAAAGCTCAAGATATAAAAAATAAATAAATAGGGGGACTGGATCAAAGAAGATGAAGGGATTAACCAAGGAACATATATACATAACCCATAGACATAGACCACAGTGTGGTGATGGCCAGAAGGAAGGGGGGTGAGGGCTGGGTGGAGGTGGGCAAAGGGCAGGGAGCAGAGAGTTGGGTACATAATAATATCAACAATATTATAAATAAAGTTTAAAAAGATAAATAGCTGCAAATGCTTCCAGTCCAAGCTTCCTTTGAAATTTCTGAGCACTCCTCAATTAATCTGAGATGGCTAATTTGTCTATATGAGTACATATGTGAAAGTTTTAGTAATGAAAATAAAATCTTAAATGGCTGTTTTATTCCATAATGTGTACAAAAATTTTAAAAAGAAAAGGAAGCAAATAAAATGATCACCAGAACCATAGAGGAGAATTAAAAACAGTTTTTAGTGACTTTTTTTTATAATGGCTAAATATTTTTAAATGAAATTAACTAAAATATCCAAATTTAGATTGATAGTTGTGCAAAATATAAATTCAGAATGGAATATTAAGCATACTGAAAAAATATGTTAAGGAAAAGGTTTATTTTTATTATTTTTGTTTGTTTTTTTTATTGATTTCAGAAAGGAAGGAAGAGAAAGAGAAAAAATGTCAATAATGAGAGAGAATCTTTGATCGGCTACCTCCTGCATACCACCTACTGGGAACTGATCCCCCAACCCAGGCATGTGCCCTGACCAGGAATCAAACCAGCAACTTTTGCATGCACAAGACAATGCCCAATGAACTAAGCCACATAGGCCAGGGCAAGGAAAAGTTTTTAGCAATGAGAGGAAATTCATATGATAATTGAAGCAAAGAGACTAAAATATGATACATGTAACAGAGCTATGTTTCTTAAGATGCAGTAACATATTAAATAATAATATAATACTAACAATTGTTCCTGGAAGCTGCAACCATGGATGTTTGACTGATTAATAGATAGAAGGATTGATATTAGATCTTTATACTTCCAACACTTTCCAAGATATAAATTACAATAAAATTACTTAAAATACTTTTTTAATAAAAATTGCACAAAACAAGTAAGCCTCTCCTTCTGAACTAGAAGTGGTTCTCAAAGCACCCCTAAAATTGATCAACAGAGTAAGGCCTCTTGTTGGTGAGAAACTTTCTGAGAAAGCTTAACTAACATCATACTTACCCATCCTCAGAGACTAAGTGTAATAGGGAAAGACAGGAGCCCATGGTTCCCACCAAAGTAGCTGCCAGTAAATCCTGCAGCAACTCTCCCCCAAACCCCACTCCCCGCTAATCCCCACCCCCACCTCCGATCTCCTTGTATTCATAATGGAGAATTTGCCAGAATAGAATTTGCCTGTTGCTTCTGTGTCATTTACTATTTTGTAACGTGGTGAAAAATATACTAAGTCATTCCTGCTACATTTGGTTATCATGTATATAAGACTTCTTTAGTAAACAGTATTATTTAATGAGGATCAGGATAAGTTATTAATAAAAAAACAAGACTAAATAATCAAAACAAGCCAAATGAAAAGAAGCAAAATTAGAAAGAATAGAAAATTAACAAGTATCCATTTAAGTCATCCCTTGGAGGTGGTGTATTTGAAAAATATTAAGATATCAATGAACCTATATTATTGTGTTTCTCCACAGTTCCATTATATAGAAGTTGAAGGTCTATAAAATAGCTCAATATCACTTTTAATGTAATTATTATAAAAACAACATATGCATGTGACTATTTAATAAATTCAAATAAACTAAAGGGTGTAAAATAAAAATAAATATATTCTTCTACTCCAACTTCAAGTCTCACTTTTTGTAAAATTAATAATTGATTGGGTCTCATTATAAAATTTGGGGGCATATACAAGAATACACACACATACACATTTATTTTATGCATGTGAGAAACAAAATATGCCTGCTATCTACAGTATCTTTTCTTCCTAAAAATATATATTAAGAAATCCTTCATGTTGGCACATAAGACTTCATTCTTTGTAATAGCTAAATGTTATTGCATACATGATTATACTTAATAATTCCCTATTGATATATATTTAAGTTGCTTCCAGTTCTTACATTGCAACCTGCTAAAATGAGCATCCATGGATATACATTTTTGCATATTAGCTCAAATAGGATAAATTCTTGGTAATGGAATTGCTGGATCAAAGGCATATGTATTTTAATTTTTGAGAGATATTAGCAATTTATTTTATATATAAGTTTATACTAACTGATCCTCCCAAGAACAGTGTATAACTCTTTTCCTACAGCTTCACTTAGCAGTATTATTCTATGACTGCAAAACATATACTATGAAAGTAAGTATCATTTCATTCTCAGCCATCATACCAGAAGACTTTGGTCATGTATTCTTCTATGTTATTCTTGCCATTGGAAATGTTTGGCTTAAGTTGCATAGTTGAGTTTCTGGTTTGGGCATTAACTGTGGAATCTAATAGTAATGGATTTTGACACCCTCATTGTAATGGAGGGAATAACTGTATAATCTAATTTCCTGAATCTTAGGTATGTTAAAACTGGCTTAGATGGTACATCTAAAGTGGTCATTAAAGAAATGTTTTAAAAATAAACATTCATTTTAATAACATTCTTTTATTTCCATTTATATTGTTTTCAAAATAGAATTTTTAAAACTTTTTAACATTCTTCATGCCTCCCAAATAACTTTTGAAATATTTATCAAATCTTATACTAACAGCTCCCAAAAGTACATTTTTCAAACCTTAGTAATGAAAAATTAGCTTCCTAATTATCAACAATGTAAAAATAAACAATTTCTTACCTGAAATTCTTGAACTTCTCTAATACCTCTCTTAAAAGTTCTACAAAGTAGAAGCTGTGGAAGCATATGGAACATCCAAGAAGGAAATCTTTAAATTTGGGAATAAGCACAAAGTGGTGGCTCTTTTAGAGGAGGATTTTCCCAACTGCAAATCAGCTGTAGGCCCACTCTAGTTATAGCGCTCAGAAAAAGCTGTGCTGTGATATATTAATTTACACCTACTGTGCATTGAATGAGAAGCCAAAGGCCATGGACTAGGCACGTAACTTATTACCCCAACATAAAACAGGTATTACATCTACTAATAAAAATATTTAAGGTCTGATGTCTTGGAATTTGTAATGTGACCTGTAATAAAGAGCCAAGAATTTATGGCATAATCAGCCATCCCACGATGCCAGAATCTCCTTAATAAATAGGAAAATGATCAACTAGAGCTTGAAAATTGAATCAAATAATGCCACAGTTGGTAATTACTAAAATTATGACGGCCATAAGTCAATGTTTTCACACCAAATCTATGACATGTAATTGGCATCAACAAATCAGGCTGCATGATCCTTATTCTTATTCCTAAAAGCAGTATGGAAAAAGAAGTGACTCTGAAATGGCAAAGTCTTATGTTGCAGGAGCATAATAGTAAATAATTATAACTTTCTTATAAGAAAAATTCCTTTTACATGAAAAAACATACTTAAAAGAACAATACTATATTACTCAGACACTATTGATGCCACCCCCCATTGTTGACTACCCTTACATTAGGGCATTGTTTACTGCCTTTTCTCTCTTATCTTTGTTTCCTGGAGTGGCTTCTCAAATAAGTTAATTGCATCCAAATCCTTGTCTCAGAGTATGCTTTGGGGGTAACCCAAAGAAAACATTTAAGAAAACAGCTTAAATGTTAAGAAGTTTACTGTTCTTGTTGTTATTGTTGTTAATTCTCACCTGAGGATATATTTTTTCTATTGATTTTTAAAGAAAGTGGAAGGGAGGAGGAGAGACAGAAAGAGAGAAACATCGATGTGAAAGAGATACATCAATTGGTTGCCTCTCACATGACCCCCCCACCTCCCTCCAAGAGGTTGGGAGATCAAGCCTACAAACCAGGTACATGCCCTTGACCAGAATCTAACCCAAGACCCTTCAGTCCTCAGGCTGACATTCTAACCACTGATCCAAACCAGCTATGGAGCTTACTATTCTTCCTCGAAATCAGAAATGTATAGCCGAGGGCTGATAGGGCAGTTCAGCCATCCTCGACATGTTCCTTCATCTAATTACAGGATGTCTACATTGGCTGCTCCACCTCTCACCATTTCCCTGCCTCTGGAAAAGGGGAGAAAGTAAAGAGCTCCCACCCAATACCCTGTGAATTATGAGGTTTTCTATTCTAGCTGAAAGGAGCAGGCTCTCAAGTGGCCCTATGTGAGCCCTGGGTACAATGCCCTCCAACCCTTTTGGCTGGTTCTTTTCCTGGCTTCTGGCAGTTCCCTCCTGTGAATGTACAGATGAGTGCTCTGAGGCAGCCCCCTGCAGATCTCTGGAGATCAGTTAGGACCTTTGTAAAGGATGAGTCAGCCCGGGGGGAAGATAGGGATGCTCTACCTCTAAAACAGGAGAAGACTTTCACCTGGTAGAGGGGGAGAGTGAGTTCATTTGGGTGACTGAGATGTAAAAAGTTCCCTTTATTCACGCTCTCATCAGCTGTGTCTGGAGGTCTAGGTCCCAAGCACAAGTACAGGTACCAGGAAGCCTCACAAGAGATGGTAAATTACTCATGGGAGTCACTGCCCCTTGAAAAGGTTCCCCAGTGCCCCTCCCCAAATTCTGATGGTGGATTCTTAGACTACAATAGACATTTTTGCAAGAGTTTACAAAAATCTCCCCAGAAAATATGGGTGGATAATGAACCTTTAACCAGCTTGAAAAAAGTCCAGAAATTGTTAGTATAGATAGCATTTTTAATCCCCAACCCCAAAACTTATTTGTATCCATTGATGTGTCCAGGATATTTTTTCGTTTTTATTTGTTTTTTAGTTTAGAATAGAAAAAGCTTGTGATTGGAACAGGCTCAGAGAACAGATGAGTGAAAAAATTAAATAAGGAACTGCCATTTGACCCAGTGATCACACTTCTAGGAATATATCCTAAGAAACACAAAACACCAATCAGAAAGAATGTATGCACCCCTATGTTCATAGCAGCGCAATTTATAATAGCTAAGATTTGGAAACAGCCTAAGTGCCCATCAGCAGATGAGTGGATAAAAAAGCTGTGGTACATTTACACCACGGAATACTATCCTATCTAATAATAGACAAATATGCAAATTGACCATACCTCCGACACACCCACAAGCCACGCCCACCATCCAATCAGAGCGAGTATGCAGATTAACCCAAACCAAGATGGCTACAGCCACAGAGAGCAAGGTTTCCTAGGTAACAGAGGAAGCCAAGCTTTCTGCCTGCCCTGGCCAGGCCTAAGCCTCCACTCAAGCTACAAAGTTTCAATTGTAGAAGGTAAACAAATTCAAACAAATGGCGGCAGAATGGAGCTTGAGAGAGCAGGCCAGGTTTGCCGCCGGCAACAGGGGAAGCAAAGCTTTCCGCACACCCTGGCCGGGCCCACCCGCTTAAGGCAACAAAGTTTCAATTATAACCCCAACAAAAATGGCTGCCGGCCTTGGAGGGAGCCCCAGGCTTGGCTCCGCTCCGAGCTACAAAGTTTCAATTGTAGAAGGAAAATAAATTCCAGATACCAGGGCCTCTGCTTGGGTTGCCAGGGGGCATGGCCGGCCTGCAAACCACCACAGGCCCCTTGCTCTGGCTGCCCCACACCCCAAGGGAACCCCCACCTGATCCGGGATGCCCTTCAGGACAAACCAGCTGGCCCCCACCCCTGTACCAGGCCTCTATCCTATCTAATAAAAGAGTAATACGCAGATTGATCATCACTGCAACACACAATATAGCTGCCCCCATGTGGTCAAAGATCCTGCCCCCATGTGGACACAAGATGGCCACCACAAGATGGCCAGTAGGAGAGGGCAGTTGGGAGGCACCTGGCCTGCAAGGGAGGGCAATTGAGAGGGACCAAGCCTGCAAGGGAGGGCAGTTGGAGGTGATCAACCCTGCAGGAGAGGGAAGTTAGTGGTGACCAGGCCGGCAGAGGAGGGAAGTTGGGGGCAAACAGGCTGGCAGCAGAGTGGTTAGGGGGTGATCAGGCTGGCAGGCAGAAGTGGTTAGGGGCAATCAGGAAGGCAGGCAGGCAAGCAGTTGGGAGCCAGCAGTCCTGGATTGTGAGAGGGATGTCCGACTGCCCGTTTACGGGCAGTCGGACATCCCTCGAGGGGTCCCAGATTGGAGAGGGTACAGGCTGGGCTGAGGGACAACCCCCCTCTGTGCACGAATTTCGTGCACCGGGCCTCTAATACAATATAAAAGAAAGATCTCTTACCCTTTAAGACAGCATGGAGGGACCTGGAGTGTATTATGCTAAGCAAAATAAGCCAGTCAGAGAAAGACAAGAATCACATGATCTCACTCAATATGTGGAATCTAATGAACAAAATAAACTAATGAACAAAATAGATCCAGAGACATAGAAGCGTGGAACAGACTGTTGAATCTCAGAGGGAAGGCAGCAGTGGTGGGTGGGTGGGTAGGAAGAGGTCAGCCAAAGACCTTGTATGCATATATGCATAACTCATGGACACAGACAATAGGGTGGTGAAGGCTTGGGGTTGAGGGGCAAGAGTGGGCTAGAAGGGGTTAATGGGGGAAAGGTGGACATATGTAATACTTTCAACAATAGTTATTAAATAAATAGATAAATAAGAATGAGCCATGTGTTTCTACATTAGATATGAAGACATCAGAATAACTCATTTTAAATTAATATAGACATAGATGGATAAAAAAATAATTAAATTCTACATATGTGTATGTACACAGTATGTATACATACACATATTTCCTAGCTCTGTCAACAGAGAAGGCCTAGGAAAAATGATTTCCCCCTCCCCTAGTAGCAACTAGCATATCCAGTAACCAAAACTTGGCTTCTAATATAATTCTCCAATAAAAGGAACCAGGTCCTTGGCAAAATCACCAATTCAGGAGCATATTTTATTGCTAGAAAGTAAGAAAATGCCACACACAAAAAATGACACAGAAGCCAATACGAAAGAACTAATGAATAAGACTAGAACAACTTAAGCAATGATTTAAGCCAGTCTTTATATGATTACAATGTCCTCAAGTTTCATTCATGTTGGAGAATGTGTCAGTGTCCAAGTCAGCTTGGGCGGCTATAACAAATACCATAGATTGGGTGTCTTAAACAACAGGTACTTATTTCTTGCAGTTCTAGAAGCTAGGAAGTCTGAGATCGATTCACCAGCATGGTCAGGTTCTGGTGAAGACCCTCTTCTGGTTTGCAGACTTCTTGCTATGTCCTCACATGGTGGAGAGAGAGCTCTAGTCTCCTCCTCTTCTTAGAAGGCCACTAATTCCATCATACGGGCTTCACCCTCAATACCTCTTATAAACCTAATTACCTCCCCAAGGCCATACCTCCTAATGCTATCACCTTAGGGATAAAGGTTTCAATGTACAAATTTGTAAGGAACAAAACATTCTATCCATAACAGTCAGTTTCTTTTTTAAGGCTGAACTCTGTGTGTGTGTGTGTGTGTGTGTGTGTGTGTGTGTGTGTGTGTGTCCTACATTTTGTTTACTCATCTATCAATGGACTCTTGAGTTGCTTCCATCTCTTGGCTATTGTGAATAGTGCCACTATGAACATGAGTGAGCAAATATCTTTGAGATCCTGCTTTCAATTATTTTGGTTATCTATAATAATAAAAGCATATTATGCAAATCAACCAAATGACCGAACAGCAGAACCACTGTCCGGACAACCTTCCGGACAACCACACTATGACATGCACTGGCGCCAAACCAGCCAAGGCGGGTGCAATGTGATTGGTCAGGGGGCCTGCCATCACCCCACGATTGCCCCAAAGAGGGAGGCCCAGGCCACCTTCTGCGGGGCGATAGATGAGGGGGGGAGGGGCTCCGCAATCTATTGCCACACAGAGGGAGGCCCAGGCCACTGGCCAGGGGGCGATCAATGTGGGGTTCTAGGCCACCCTCTATGGGGCGATTATCAGGGGGTTCCACGGAACGGGGGGGGGGGGGGGAGCGGGAGGGCAGCAGATGTGAGCAGCACCAGGCCAAGGCAGGTGCAGGAGGCAGGCAGGGCCATGAGGCAGCCAGGGCCAGAAGGCCCAGTGCATGAGATTCATGCACTGGGGAGCGGTCCCTCAGCCTGTCCTACACCCTCTTGCAGTCTGGGACCCCTTGGAGGATGTCCACCTGCCAGCTTAGCCAGCAGCCAGACATCCCTCTCACAGTTCGGGGCTCTCACATTCCTGGACCCGTAGCTTCCAATTACCACGCACCTGCAGCGGAGGTGGAAGAGGCTCCCGTCACTGCCACTGCGCTCACCAGCCGTGAGCCTAGCTTCTGGCTGAGCGGCGCTCCCCCTGTGGGAGCGCACTGACCACCAGGGGCAGCTCCCTGCATTGAGCATCTGCCCCCTGGTGGTCACTGCACATCATAGCAACCGGTCAGTCTGCCATTTGGTCGATTTGCATATTACGCTTCATTATATAGGATATCCAGTTTTTCTAACACCATTTGTTAAAGAGACTGACTTTCCCCCTTTGAATGGTCTTGGCATGCTTGTTGAAAATCATTTGGCCATATATGTGAGTTTATTTTTGGACTTCTAATCTGTTTTATTGGTGGGTACATCTGTCTTTATGCCAGTACTACACTGTTTTGATTATTATAGCTTCACTAGAGGCCCAGTGCATGAAATGCATGAAATTTGTGCACGGGAGGGGGGTCCCTCAGCCCAACCTGAACCCTCTCCAATCCGGGAGCCCTCAGGGGATGTCCTACTGATGGCTTAGGCCTAAGCCGCAATCTGGCCTCCCTCTGCAGGAGGTGATTGGGCTGATCAGGGGAAGGCGCCACCCCCATCACTCCACTGCTGCTGCCACTGTCAGCCGCCGCAGCCACTAAGGTATTTTCATCAACATGGACTCCAGTCCCTTCACCACAAAAAAATGACAACTTTCTCTAGGTATTTTCAAAATGTCTCTTTCATAGAATATGAAATTTCTTCCTTCCTTCCTTTCTTTTTTTTTTTTTTAGCATGAAAGAGAGAGGGAAAGACATAGAGAAACATCAATGTGAGAGGGACACTTTGATTGGTTGCCTCCTGCATGAGCCCTGACCTGTGCCCCGGCCAGAGAGGAGCCTGCAACCTAGGTACATGCCCTTGACCAGAATCGAACCTGTACCCTGCTGTCTGCAGGCTGAGGCATTATCCACTGAGCCAAACCGGCTAGGGCAGGATATGACATTTCTTAGCCCTCCAGCAGTGGACCTTCATTTTTTCCTCCAGGAGTGTGGTGGAAAAACCCTAGATCACCTTTTTGGATTCTTATTACCCAAGTTACCAAGAACACTGCAAGTGGCGTACGGGAGCTTAGCCAATGAGCGGTCAGAAAAGGTGTTTCCTCTACAGCTCACACACAGAGACGGGACTGCCGGTGCACTGCGGCTGGCAGGCCCTGCTGTCTGCAGGCCTGCATGCTTGCTTGCTCTGGCGCCTGGCAGCCAGGCTCTGCTCTCTGCGCCTGCCTCACCCCACCCACTGGGCCACCAGCCTTGCTATGATAGGAGCCTGTGGGACACAGGGGTGGGACCCAGAGGTGCTCCATGCACTTCCTGGTGACCAGTCGTCCATCTGGTCATGACAGCCCTAGGCTATTATTAGTATAGATAGTAAATTTCAAAATTAGGAAGTATAAGACCTCCAACTTTGTTTTTCTTTTTCAGTACTTATTTGGCTATTCAGAGTCCCTTAAGATGACATACAAATTTTATCACATTTTAAAAAATAAATCTAAAATTAAAAGTATAAAAAATGTCATGGGAAGAACGGAACTGCTAGAGACTAGAATCCTAACCTTACCACCACCCAGTCTGGTCTCGGAAGCAAACCTGGTCACTACAGCCACTCTGGTAGAAGACCTGCCACCCCAGCTGCAGATGCGCGAACCCTGAGACCTCCACCTCCAAAAGTGCACCGCTGAAAGCAGTAAGTACAACCTCCCCCTCCCCAGCGCCGGAACTCAGGATTTGCCGAGTCCCCAGCCCATAGACACCCAGGCACTCCACTACCCAGGCAGTGCTTGGGAACCACTGAGAGACCCCGAGGGGGTGATTCTGCACAGTCAACGGTGCGCGGCCCTGCAGTAGAATCTCTGAACTGCCTCTTCCTAAATAACTGCCCACAGACACCCCTGCGGTGCAACTTCAGGGCCAGGGTGCATCAGAGCTTTGCACCGGTGGGCGCGCCACTGGTTCACGCACAATCAAGGGCAGGCAAACTCACGGCCACAGCAAGGGAAGGCACCCTGAGCCCATATATCCACAGGGTCCTCTGGGGAGCTGCTTTGAGCCCCTGCTGGGTGTGATTCTGTACAGCCAAAGACGCGCTGCCCCACAGCAGAAACTCTGAACTCCTTTCTCCTGAATAACTTCCCACATACACCCTAGCTGTTTAACTTCAGTGCCAGAGTCTCTCAAAGTGCGTCAGAGCTGTGCCCCTGCAAACACACCTCCACAGAAGCGAATTTACAACAGGCAGGCACCCTGAGCCTATCTACACATAGGGTGCTAGTGGGAGCCACTGGGAGCTCTCCCAACAGACGGTTCCTGGGTGCCACTGTGAGTTCCCACTGGACACGCGCGATTTCAACTAAGGGTGCAAGACAGCAAAAACTGGGACACTCCATAGCTGCTGACTTTTAGACACCACAGTTGTGCCTCTCAAGCTTGCAGGCCTACATCAAGAGAACCCAAGTAGGTCAAGTAGGGAGCTACACTAGATTACCAAGCCCAGGAGAACTGAGAGATTACACCAGTAGCACCATCCCCAAAAGAACCTGGGTAGCAAAGCAAGTGGATCTACAATTAAAACATTACAGGAAAACATGGGGAGAAAAAAAGGAAATTCCCAAAGGGAGGAAAAAGAGGGATCACCAGAAAGGGAGTTAAATGAACTTGAGGCTAGCAGCTTAACAGAGAAAGAATTCAGAGTATTCGTTATAAGGATGTTTAAACTGATGGATGACAAATACACACAACTCAATGAGAACTCTAAGGAGCTGAATGAAAATGTCACCAACATGAAAAGAAACCAAGAGGAGATGAAGAACGACATAGCTGCAATAAAGAACACAATGGAAGGCTTAAGGAGTAGAATAGAAGAGGCTGAGGACCGCATCAGCGAATTAGAAGACAAGGTAGGAAAACACACAAACACAGCAGCAACTGGAAAGAAGACTTAAAAAGCAAGAGGAGAGCCTAAGGGAGTTTTGGGACAACACAAAACGAAACAACCTTTGAATAATAAGGATAAAAGAAGGAGAGGAAGAGAAGCAAGGAATAGAAAACCTGTTAGAAGAAATAATGACAGAAAACTTCCCTGATATTGGCAAGAAAAAAACTATCCAAGTCCAAGAAATACACAGAGTCCCAAACTAGTTGAACCCCAAAAGACCGACACCAAGACACATCATAATTAAATTGACGAACACCAACGACAAGGCAAGAATCTTAAAGGTTGCCAGAGAGAAACAGAAAGTTACCTACAAGGGATCTCCTATCAGAATATCAACTGATTTCTCAACAGAAACACACCAGGCCAGAAGGGAATGGAATGAAATATACAAAGTGATGCAAAACAAGGGACTGAATCCAAGATTACTATACCCAGCAAGGCTATCAGTCAAAATTGAAGATAGAATCAGAAGCTTCACAGACAAAAAAGGGCTAAGAGAGTTCATCACTACCAAACCAGCAATGCAAGAAATGCTAAAGGGGCTGCTGTAAAAAGAAGAGAAAGGCAAGAAGAAACACAAACACTAAGGAAAAATATGTCAACAAACAGGTACTTATCAATAATAACAGTAAACGTAAATGGATTAAATGCACCAATCAAAAGACATAGGGTAACTGAATGGATAAGAAAACATGACCCATATATTTGCTGTCTACAAGAGACCCACCTTAGAGCAAAAGACTCACACAGACTGAGAGTGAAGGGATGGAAAAACATTTTTCAGGCAAATGGAAATGAGAAAAAAGCTGGGGTTGTGATACTTATATCAGATAAAATAGACCTCAAAGTAAAGGCTTTCATAAGAGATAAGGAAGGCCACTACATAATACTAAAGGGAGCAATCCAGCAAGAAGATATAACTCTGGTAAACATATATGCACCCAACGCAGGAGTGCCCAAGTACATAAAAAATCTGCTGGAAGATATCAAGGGAGAGATCGACATCAATACAATCATAGTAGGGGACTTCAATACACCACTGGCACCAATGGATAAATCCTCTGGACAAAAAATCAGCAAAGAAACAGCAATTCTAAATGACACATTAGATCAGATGGACCTAATTGACATCTTCAGAGTATTTCACCCCAAAGCCATGGAATATACGTTCTTCTCAAGTGCACATGGGACATTCTCAAAAATAGACCATATATTGGGTAACAAGCAAAGTCTCCCCAAATTCAAAAAGATTGAAATCATATCAAGCATTTTCTCAGACCACAATGCATAATATTAGAAATAAACTACAATAAAAACATTCCAAAAAATTCAAACACTTGGAAACTGAATAGCATGCTACTAAACAATGATTGGGTTATCAATGAGATCAAAGAAGAAATTAAAAACATCCTGGAGACTAATGACAATAAAAACACAACATTGCAAATCCTATGGGACACAATGAAAGCAGTCCTGAGAGGGAAATGTATAGCTCTACAGGCCTACCTCAAAAAACAAGAAAAAATGGTAATAGATCATCTAACTCAACAACTCAAAAAATTAGAAAGGGAGCAACAAGAAAAGCCCACAGTGAGCAGAAGAAAGGAAATAATAAAGATCAGAGCAGAAATGAATGACATAGAGACCAAAAAAACAATACACAAGATCAACAAAACCAAGAGCTGGTTCTTTGAAAGAATAAACAAGATTGATGAACCTCTCGCCAGGCTCACCAAGAAGCCAAGAGAGAGGACCCAAATAAACAAAATCAGAAATGAAAGAGGTGAAATAACAACAGACCCCACAGAAATACAAAGGATTGTCAAAAAATACTATGAACAACTCTACTCCAACAAACTAGACAACCTGGAGGAAATGAATACATTCCTAGAAAAACACAACCTTCCAAAACTTACTCAGGAAGAGACTAAAAATCTCAATAGGCTGATAACTATGGAAGAAATTGAAGCAGTTATCAAAAAGCTTCCAGCAAACAAAAGTCCGGGGCCAGACGGCTTCACAGGGGAGTTTTATAAAACATTCAAGGAAGAGCTAAAACCTATCCTCCTCAGACTATTCCAGAAAATTCAAGAAGAAAGAACACTTCCAACTCCTTCTATGAAGCCAGCATCACCCTAATACCAACACCAGATAAAGATAACACAATGAAAGAGAATTACAGGCCAATATCCCTCATGAACATAGATGCCAAAATCCTCAACAAAATTCTAGCAAATCGAATCCAGCAATACATCAGAAAGATCATACACCACGACCAAGTAGGATTTATCCCTGGGATGCAAGGATGGTATAATATTTGCAAATCAATAAACGTGATACATCACATAAACAAATTGAGACATAAAAACCATATAGTCATATCAATTGATGCAGAAAAAGCATTTGACAAAATCCAACACCCTTTCTTGATAAAAACTCTCAGCAAGATGGGAACAGAAGGATCATACCTCAACATAATAAAAGCCATATATGACAAACCCACAGCCAACATCATACTCAATGGGCAAAAACTAAAACCATTTCCCCTAAGAATAGGAACAAGACAGGGATGCCCACTCTCACCACTCCTGTTCAACATAGTGTTGGAAATACTAGCCATTGCAATCACACAAGAAGAAGAAATTAAAGGCATCCAAATTGGAAAAGAAGAAGTAAAACTGTCCTTATTTGCAGATGACATGATACTGTACTTAGAAAACCCTAAAGACTCCATCAAAAAATTACTAGACTTAATAAATGAATTTGGCAGAGTAGCAGGATACAAAATAAATGCTAAGAAATCTATGGCATTTCTATACACCAATAATGAACTTACAGAAAGAGAGACTAAAAAAGCAATCCCATTTACCATCACACCAAAAAAATTAAGATACCTAGGAATAAACTTAACTAAGGAGGTAAAAGACCTATATGCGGAAAACTACACAACACTGAAAAAAGAGATAGAGGAAGACGTAAACAGATGGAAGAACATACCATGTTCATGGATTGGTAGAATCAACATCATCAAAATGTCCATACTACCCAAAGCAATCTATAATTTCAATGCACTTCCCTTTAAAATACCAACGGCATACTTCACAGACCTAGAATGAACTTTCCAAAAATTCATCTGGAATAAAAAAGACCCCAAATAGCCACAGCAATCCTGAGAAAGAATAACAAAGTAGGTGGGATCTCCATACCAGATTTCAAGCTGTATTACAAAGCCACTGTTCTCAAAACAGCCTGGTATTGGCACAAGAACAGACATATAGATCAATGGAATAGAATAGAGAATCCAGAAATCGATCCAAATCACTATGCTCAATTAATATTTGACAAAGGTGGCATGAACATACAATGGAGTCAAGACAGTCTCTTCAACAAATGGTGCTGGGAAAATTGGACAGATACATGCAAAAAAATGAAACTAGACCACCAACTTACACCATACACAAAAATAAACTCAAAATGGATCAAGGACTTAAACATAAGACAGGAAACCATAAAAATACTAGAGGAATCTACAGGCAGAAAAATCTCTGACATATGCCAAAAGAACTTCTTCGCTGATACTGCTCCTAGGGCAATGGAAGCTAAAGAGAAAATAAACAAATGGGACTACATCAAAATAAAAAGCTTTTGCACAGCAAAGGAAACCATCAATAAAACAACAAGAAAGCCCACTACATGGGAGAACATATTTGCCAATGATGTCAACGATAAGGGTTCAATCTCCAACATTTACAGGGAACTCATGCAACTTAACAAAAAGATAAACAACCCAATCAAAAAATGGGCAACTGATCTAAATAGACACTTTTCGAAAGAAGACAGAGGAAGGCCAAGAGACATATGAAAACATGCTCTAAATCACTAATCATTAGAGAGATGCAAATTAAAACAACAATGCAGTACCATCTCACACCTGTCAGAATGGCCATTATCAACAAGTCAACAAATGACAAGTGCTGGCGAGGATGTGGAGAAAAAGGAACCCTCGTGCACTGCTGGTGGGAATGCAGACTGGTGCAGCCACTGTGGAGAACAGTATGGAGTTTCCTTAAAAAACTAAAAATAGAACTCCCATTTGACCCAGTGATCCCACTTCTGGGAATATATCCCAAGAAACTGCAAACATCAATCAGAAAGGATTTATGCACCCCTATGTTCATAGCAGCACAATTCACCATAGCTAAGATTTGGAAACAGCCTAAGTGCCCATCAGCAGATGAGTGGATTAAAAAACTGTGGTACATCTACACAATGGAATACTACGCTGCGGTAAAAAAGAAGGAGCTCTTACCATTTGCAACAATATGGATGGAGATGGAGAATATTATGCTTAGTGAAATAAGCCAGCAGAAAAAGATAAATATCACATGATCTCACTCATGTGTGGAATATAATGAACAACATAAACTGATGGGAAAAATAGATCCAGAAACAGAGAAACATCAATCAGAACATCAAACCTCAGGGAAGAAATTGTGAGGTAATCAGAAACCCAAGAATGCCTGAGAACGCCTTTCTAGCCATGCTAGCAATCATCAGATGTACGGTAATTTTACCTGGGACAAGAGGGTAAGTATTTTGGTCTTATGCTCCTGACCCTTCATGGGTAAGAGCCCTTACATGGGCTGATCCCCTGACTAATGTAGTTACCAATAATACCAAACACCCTGGACATCCAGGAGGTCCATGGGTGGGGCAAGAAAGTATAAATACACAGGGGTCTCCACCCATCTTCCCTTTTGTATGACACGAAATCAAAATAATGCCCCTTTGTGTGTACAATTAAAGAGAGGTTTCTGGCTTGTGTGGACACCAAAGAAAGGGTGTAACTATTATCACTACGTGCCCCCGGTAGAGGTGCAGAAAATGTAACTAAGACCTTGTCTATATAAAAAGAAATGGACAGCCAGTTTGAAAGGGAATTCCCATGGACTAGAACAAAGAATATCCTTGCATGATATTATTCTACACTATCATTAAAATTTTTCCCAGATTTGGATCACCCCCAGTACTTGTAATAGTTCCTCACACCCTTGGGGATAAAAAAAAAAAAAAAAAAAAAAAAAAAAAAAGTCATCTGTTTGGTGCTTGGAGACAAACTTAACACATCTCTCGATACTTTAGAATTACTACAGCATAATATACAATTATCCCAAGCAAATGTACAAACTAATTCTTTGAATGTCTGGCAGCAATTTAAAAAGGACATGTAAGGATTTAATCCTTTTCATTGTGTAGAGGGCCTCCTGGGAAGGCACCTGAGCATTCCATATTGGTCCCTCTTACCCTTTAGGCCAAGAGAGACCCTCTTCTCACAATTCAATTGCTCACAGCTGTTGCATGAGCTCTCTGTTCATGTCGAGGTTGAAGTCTCGTGATGACTGGTGCCATGGATCTGTCTCTCACCCAGTGGGGCAAACTGAGCCTTCCCTGGAGAAGAAACCCGGGTTCCAAAAGATATGTGAGCAGTGCTGGGGCCCCGCCAGCAGGCGAGGGGATCCCATGGCAGGTGCTGGGCATGGAGGCCACGGGGCATAGGCTACCAAGGAGACAAAACTGAACCTCACGTCACCCTGCTTGGCCCCGGAGGATGGCTGGTTAGCCAGAGACGGGTAAGATTCCTCAAGGAAGGAACAACCTAAGACAGGCACAGTCGCATAGGGGCCATCAGGAGAGAATTTGGGGATCAACAGAGGTGGGGCACAGACCCTCACCCCCCCAACATTGCAGGGGCCTGAATCATAGCCCCTTCTGAGGGAGGTCTCCTGCCCCCATGGCTGCTTCGTGCTTCCCATGCCCAGCTCAGATCAGGACCCAGGTGACCGACAGAGACTTGGCCAACAGCAGCTGCCCTCTCACTCCAACAAGAATTGTTTGAGCCGAAACCGGTTTGGCTCAGTGGATAGAGCGTCGGCCTGCGGACTCAAGGGTTCCAGGTTCGATTCCGGTCAAGGGCATGTACCTTGGTTGCGGGCATATCCCCAGTAGGGGGTGTGCAAGAGGCAGCTGATCGATGTTTCTCTCTCATCGATGTTTCTAACTCTCTATCCCTCTCTCTTCCTCTCTGTAAAAAATCAATAAAATATATTAAAAAAAAAAAAAAAAAAGAATTGTTTGAGTTGTCTTGTACCCATGGTGCAGGGAAGTGGGTTTACGATATCTAAATCAAGCCTACCACCAGGTATGCTCAGGACCTACTCAAGAAGGCAAATAATCCCTTCCACCAATATTTACAGGGTAAAATAAGATTGTTGTTAGAGTAATAAATTTGATAGTAAAACAGTAGTCAAGTTTTCAGGCAAATTTAAATTGGCTAGTCGAAACAAGCGAATATTCTAGAAAAATTAATTGTACTGGACAAAAAGGTGTTCCTAAAGTGTTAACTAAAATCTTTATTGGTACTTCATCTCATGATAAAATTGTGCACCATGTAATGAACCTAAAACAGTAATATTATAGTGCAAAAAATTAAAATTTAAAAGCCATCAAGACTACATTATAAAATTTTCAAAAGCCTCCTAACATTTAAATCAAAAAAGGAGGGGATAGTAGAGGAATATCATGTAAGGAAAAATATCCTGTAAGTAAATTACATCTAGAAAATTAATACTTTAGAAAATTAATTGTAAGGCTGAAAGCAAGACACCCATGAAAAACACACAAGGTGACAAAACAAGCCAGAGGAAAATCATTTGGGCAAAAAATGAAAAAGGATTCCCAGTCAAATTTATAGAAAATATTCCTTTATTAACTTTTGGTCGAGAATATGTTTGTATATTTTCAGAAAACAACTCCGAGACCATGTGGATTCCAGCAACAGAGAGGAATCGACAGGACTACTCCAGCCATGAAGACAGAAGAGAAGCAGTCCAGAGACGGAAGACGCTGATGTGGCCTTCCCATACTAGCAGTTAACAGCTGTGCATCACTGCAGGTTGCCCAGGACCAAACCAGACAGAGTTGGACCTGCATTACCACCATTTGTCCACCATCCAGAACTGAAATGTCATTGCTGACATGTACACATAAGGAACTGTTGGACATTGAAATTGGGTCTCAAAAGAACTGTTGACCCAGAAAGAAACTCACTACACACTGATTCATTTGCCTGTCACCATAACCATTATTGCTTGTCTCATTTTCGGTTCTTATAAGTGTATTTCTAATAGCACATGATCTCACTCATCTAGGGGAAATAATGAACAACATAGACTGATGAACAAGAACAGACCCAGAAACAAGGAGGCATGGATCAGACTGTCGGGCCTCAGGGGGAGGGTAGGGAAGGGTGGGGGCAAAGGGGAGAGATCAACCAAAGGACTTGTGTGCAAGCATATGAGCCTAACCAGCGGTTAAGGACAACAGGGGGGTGGGGGCATGTGTGGGGAGGGGTGAGGTATGGGAATGGGGGGATGAGGACAAATATGTGATACCTCAATCAATAAAGAAATTAAAAATTAATTAATTAATTAATTAATTAATTAATTAATTTAAAAAAATGTCATGGATATTTTTCTCTGTGAACAAATATAGGTATTGCTATGTATTTAATGACTATAAAATACAATACTGTATAAATGCACTACAATTTCTTTACATAATTGCTTATTAATGGACATTTGGGTTTTTGCCGATGGTGTGCTCTCCAAACTGCTTCAGTGAACATCCTTATGCAGGTATCTTTTCTAATAAGGGCAATTACCTTTTTAGAAGTTAGCACTTAGAGCTAACTTTATTTTTTACTTTCCTTTTTTTAACTTAAGGGAAGTTTTAGTCTCCTTTTTAAAGCAATATAGTTTGGGGGCGAAGGAACGTATTTAATACTTTCAACAGTAAAGATTTTAAAAATAAGAATAAAATAAAGCAACCTGGTTTTAAAATGATTTGACATTAGAAAAAGAGAAAGAACGTGGTACCTTTTAACATAGTCAGACAGACAGCTAAATGAAAAGATAACGCTCATTTTAAATGTTGATTTATACTAAACTGTACTATAGGTTAGTATTATAAATTTACATCCTATCAACAGTGCATAAAAAAGTTTGCCCTTCTCTTCTTCATGTACAGTTCTATCATTTTCATCCTTGCTAATTTGATGGGCTAAATTAATTTTTTTTCAATTACAGTTTACATTCAATATTATTGTGTGTCAGTTTCAGGTGTACAGCATAGTGGTTAGACAATCACATACTTTACAAAGTGTACTCACCTGGCACCATATATAGTTGTTACAATATTATTAAACTAGAGGCCCGATGCACAAAGATTCGTACAAGAATAGGCCTTCCTTCTCCTGGCTGCAAACACTGCCTTCGCTCCAACCAGAGCCACCTTCCGCCTCTTGCCTTGTCATGCCAATTTGCATATTCCCTCCTTATTGGCTGTGGGTGCAGCCATCTTTGAATATTTGCATATTCTGTCTTTATTAGATAGGATTAGATAGGATATATTTCCAATGATGTATTTTACATCCCAGTGACTATTTTGTAATTACCAATCTGTTGATGGGCTAAAGTTTGATATCTCCTTGTTGCTTTACTGTAGTCATTTGTAATCACCTAAACTTTACAATTCAGTGTTATATCCTCAGATTATCATGTAAATTTATAAAACTTTAACTTTTCCTATTGTCTTTAGTAGAAATGTTTCTTAGTTACAAGCCATAGAAACTGACTATGACTAACTTTAGTAGAAGAAAATGTATCTTTAGTAGAAGATATTTGACTGAGGCTAAAGAATCAGATTTTTAAAATAGGAGATAGAGACTTCTGAGGGTAAAGTAAAAAAAATCCACAAAAAGGCTTTTATTTGGTGAGCAGATTGCCACAGAAGCAATAAATAACCTTCTGCTACCTCTGTGTCTTTCATTCAATATTCCAACATGCTGAGAGAGAAAGAAGTATCTGGCCAGGTTTAAAGCACATGGTTGCATCAGGGATAAAAAACTGACCTCTTCAGTTTCCACAGTGGGAAGTAAGTTCTGCTTCACATCAAGCAGATACTCTGCACAAACTGTGAGGATTCTCCAACAAGGAGATGAGAATTAAAGTCAGACTGAGATGCTGAACTGACCTAAATTCACATGGGCACTAGATTGGGGCAGGGCGGATCAACATGCTTATTACCTAACGAACTTTTTCTGTGTCTATATTAAAGGTTATATTAAAATACTAAGTGGATTTCCAATGTTATGGGTACCCTTAACCTTTATAAGTAGACTAGTGTTCCTCAGCCCAGCCTGCACCCTCTCCAATCTAGGACCCCTGGAAGGATGTCCTACTGCCGGTTTACAGGGATCAGGCCTAAATCGGCAGTCAGACATCCCTCTCGCAATCCGGGACTGCTGGCTCCTAACTGCTCACCTGCCTGCCTGCCTAATTGCCCCTAATCACTCTGCCTGCCGGCCTGCTCGCCCCCAACTGCCCCCCGCCGCTGGCCTGCTCACCCCCAAATGCCCCCCCCACCAGCCTGATCACCCCAACTGCCCCCCGTGCCAGTGTGCTCACCCCTAACAGCCTCCCCTGCCAACCTGCTCACCCCCAACTGCACCCCCTGCTGGCCTGCTCACCCCCACCTACCCTCCCCACTGGCCTGCTTGCCCCCAACTGCCTCCCTGCTGGCCTGCTCACTCCAAACTGCCCCCCCTCTGCTGTCCTGATCATCTCCAACTGACCCCCACTGATGGCCTGCTCGCCCCCAACTGGCCCCCCTGCTGGTCTGCTTACCTCCAACGGCCCAACCCCCCACCAGCCTGATCACCCACAACTGCCATCCCATCCTGGCCTGATCACCCACAACTGCCTTCCCCTCTTGGCCTCTAACCGCCTCTACCTTGGCCCCGTCACCATGGCTTTGTCCAGAAGAATGTCCGGAAGGTCTCCTGGAAGGTCTCCTAGTCTAATTAGCATATTACCCTTTTATTAGTATAGATAGAGGCCTGGTGCATGGGTGGGGGCCAGCTGGTTTGCCCTGAAGGGTGTCCCGGATCAGGGTGGGGGTCCCGCTGGGGTGCCTGGCCAGCCTGGGTGAGGGGCTGAGGGCTGTTTGCAGGCTGGCCACAGCCCCTTCAGGGTGGGGGGTCCTGCTGGGATGCCTGGCCAGCCTGGGTGAGTGGCTGAGGGCTGTTTGCAGGCTGGCCATGGCCCCTGGCGACCCAAGCTCCCAGCCCCTCCTTTTTTGCTTTTTCTTTTTTTCAGCACCCCCTTGAGCAGAGACCAGGGTCAGCTGGAAGCAGGTATCTGGGATTTATTTATCTTCTATAATTGAAACTTTGTAGCCTTGAGCGGAGGCCAGGGCCGGCCAGGGCGGGTGGGAAGCTTGGCTTCCTCCATCGCCAGGATCAACCTAAGCCTCCTGCTCGCTCCAGCTCCGTGGCCGCCGCCATCTTTGTTGGGTTAATTTGCATACTGGCTCCTGAATGGCTGGTAGGAATGGCTTGTGGGCATAGTGGAGGTATGGTCAATTTACATGTTTCTCTTTTATTAGATAGGATTGTTTTATTAGATATTTTGGACATATGAAATCTTCAGCAAAAGCTAGTATGCAAATAAACACATGAGTTTATATTTCTAATATATAAATTTCTATTGAGTATTGAAACTTTAAAATCAGGGTTATCTTTCTTAAAGTGGACACTATAGACTACTCTTTCTTCTAGTCGCCATATCCTACAGTAAACCTAAGTTAGATTATTTAAATTGTATCGAGGATCAGCCTGCCATGCAGTGGATTGCAGCCTATCTTCATCTCCCTTCCCAGCAAATTTCCCTACCACTATTAGCGTCTGAAACTTTTTGACAGTTTTAAGTTCTGAAAATATACCTGCCTATACCTATATCAAGTGTTGATATGGTGAAATTCTAAGAATTTTTCTAATTTAACTCACAATGTTCATCATAAAAATATTTGGTTACTAAGAGAGTTGATGTTTGTGTATCAGTAAACACATTTTATAGATGCCCAATGATTAAAGCTAAAATAAAGCAAAGTATAAAGTAGAAAATGTTAACTAAATGCTATATAAGAGACATCTACATGTGATACTGTTCAATAATGCTAAGGCAATACCTAGAAGCCATCTATTAACTACAAAAAAAAAAAGTTTATTTTATTATTTTCAATTTCACACTTAGAAAGCGAGTCCCTTCATAAATATTTGCATTACATCTGATAAAACTGATATAAGTACAATATTAAGCTAAATTATTTGATGGTTAAAATAAATAACCAACAAATTCACGAAATAAAAATATTAATTAAAAAAACTAAATAATGTTTTACTTCATCAGTAATCAATAAAATATAAAGTAATTTTCACTCTACTGGACATAGAATTTTTAATTTTTGAATCGGCAGTTCAAAATTGGTGAATATGTACCTACAGTTCACAACTAAAAAAGTATAATTTCAATGTGAATCTCCCCAATATAACCTATTTTGTATTCTTGCCAAAAATGATTAACACTAATCTAATCATGAGAAAATAATCAGAAAAAAATATGTATTGTGCAACATTCTACAAGACAATTGGTCTGGACTTTGCAAAAATATAAAGATCATGATAAAACAGTGGGAGTAGGATTATTTAAATAGTCTTTTTTAACCTAAAGGTAAGTATATCCATGTGATTGGACCTTGCATTGAAAGGGAGGGTAAGAAGGGAGGAAGGATTACAACTATATAAAGGGTATTTTGGGGACAGTTGAGGAAATCTGAATAAGGACTATATTTTATAAACTACTATTATATTAACTTTAAATTCTTGGGGAAAAGTAATGTTGAGATTTTGTAGGACAGTGTCCTTGCATTTGGGAGACACATACTAAGATATTTAAGACTAAAATATCATGGCATCTGCAACTTACTTCCAAAGGGTTCAACAACAACTACAAGAGATTCCAATACAAGGCATTCATCACAGTATAATTTATATGGTGAAATAATGATTACAGTTCAAATGTCACAGTTGAAGTCTTTACATAATGAGGCTTTGCTTTGGTTATTTTTCCTCAAGAAACATATATTATTTAAGGGGAGCCTTTCTAAAAGGTTGCTTTTTCAAAATAAAATAATTATCAATGTGATTTCTTTGAAATATAAGAAGTACCAATGAATCACCAAACTTAATGCAAAGACCAGTAAGTTTCCAAAGTAGCATTTCAGTTTCTCATGGATAACTCCTTCAGATTCAGGGATTCCATGCAAACAAACCCATTGGCAAAAATAAAATAAACAAACCCGTGACTTCTTCAAACCTCGGCTGCTATAGGCAAAACAAGGACTGAGTAGGAAAGACAGAAAGGAGAGGATGAAGAGCTGGGTAAATACTATGTAGATTAAGAAGACTGAAATAATAGACTTCTAGACACATTTAGATTTTCTGGAATAGGTCACACAAAGCGATTATGAGCTAACACTTTACTAACAAAATGCAAGAAATATTCAAAAACAGTAATCATGTGAAAGAAAAAATAAAATGCTGAGGCATAAAAAGTCATAAAGATAAACTTTTCCTACTACTTTTTTTTCTAGGGTCAGTCCCGGCACCTACATAAAACTCTCTCTGGATTCCTTTCCATTGTATACTGAACAATGATTTCATGTCATCTTTGGCATATGTGCATAGGTTAGTGATGGTTCCATCTCCCTGTTGCCAAACAACAAAAAGGGTAGTGAGAGTTGAGTTGCAGTGTCTTAGGTCTACAAATGGCACCATTTGGAAAGGCAGTTTTCCTGTGGAACCTGTCTTCTCTGACTGAAACCTATTCAATAAGACTGCTCATTCCTGACCTCTGCCCCCTTGACACTGATCTGTCCTAAAGAGGATGCCAATATATTGTCTGTCAAATGTATATTAGAAAGCCATAGCATAAGGTCCCTATTTCTACATTGCACACAATGCTTTATGTCAAAGTTTGATAAACATGAAATCACATTTTCAAAGGTTAAAAAAACAAGTGTCAGTCAGTCAAAAATAGTTGGCCACTGTGAGTGTCTCTCTGCTTGACCTTGAACTCCTCCATGACTCTGAGGTCAACGATATGTCATTATAGGAAGAATTTCTTGTAGATTTATGATAAGCTCACTTCTTTGACTCTGATCTTGACATTAGAAATAATTTTAAGTTGTCTAATCTTCAAACACCTACCTAGTGAATGAAAACATAAAGCTGTAAAGGAATCAATCTTCTTTTCAATTGTGCAAAGAACTAACAATTTCCATGCAATGAAATTGATGTTACTAGGAATTATATATGCATATCTATGAGACAAAGGACCCTAAGATTTCAATGGAATCTAAGACTCAATAAAAGAGACAAAAAGGTAGAAGGAAAACAAAAAATGTTCAGTATTTACCACAGACTCCATTTCCACCTCTATTTTATTTTATATGTAATAGAAGAAAGTTAGCAGGTAGAATTTTATACTAGCATCTTAAAAGGTCTGAAAGAATTGTTTAAATTCAACTTTTATTTTATTATGGCTATGGTATACCTTTGAAATGTTGTTAGTAATTTATAATAGGCCATAAAATATATTAATTAATGCTATCCAAGGGAAGTCAAGATCTCTTTAATATCAGATAAAACCCTTTGCACTCGCTTGCTTTTTTCTCAATTCCTTTATTCTAGTGCAAAAGGTTAAGGAATTAAATATTACCCAAGACAGGGGTACTCTGTTTAGATAATAGAAAGTGTCATGTACTCAATTACTCTCAAAGTGCAGTGTTTTCTGAGAAATAATGTTTTGGGGGGGGTCATTTTCATTATTTTGTTTAGTTGGTTTTGTCTACCTGAAAAAAAAGTATTTTTGTTTCCCTTTCTTCAGTTTCTCCAATATCAAAGTTATAAGCAAACAGAGAGATTGTAATGAATGGCAAAGATCTGTTTCAGACACTCATAGATGATTATAATGAACATCCTTATGGTTTTGGGTTTTTTTGCTTTTTTAGTTTTCATGCTTTAAACATTAAAAATTAGCTTACCATCCTCCCAGGAATGCACAATGGGCATAAAATATATCTTATAATTTCTCATCTATGATTTAAAAGAAAGTGATATACACTTGAGTGCTCTGCAAAGGCACAAGGGCATAAATATAGGCTGCTGTCCTTAAATATTTGTTAAGCTATGTGTTTCCAGCCATGTGATACTCTCTACTGTGTTTTTTTTATATTACATGGAGTGTGACTGAAAATTTAGGAAGCTAGCCAGCTTTATTATTGTTTAGCAAGCACAATTCTTCGACCCATTTGAGTTTCCAACTCAGAAAACCAAGTTCATTACACTTTAGTGTCTATGTACATTTCCTTACTGCCAATTGTTAAGACTTGAGTAAAGACAGTCGCTGAGGGGAAGACAGCCCTTAAACCCTATACTTAGTAACTTCAGACTCACAGCTACTTGCAGGAGAAATACATGACAGATCTATTGTTCTGTATTAGCAGGACATTGTCCTAGTATATGAACACATGCAAACTACTCAGGAAGGCCTTTGAATATTTAAGGCAAGACACTAGTGGCTCATCCCAGTGGGAACCACAGAAGAGGGGAACCTGATTAAATTTAATGTCATTGTCACTTTTTTTCATTGCGAAGAATTATATAGGTAGCCATAGCTACCACACTGTTCAGACAGCATGACCACAATATTCCCCCTCAGAGGTTGGCGTCAAGGACTGAATTATTCACTCAAAGGATGTGATTCATTGCTGGATGTGGTTCTTACAAGATTAAAGGAGTCATCAGTTTATAAAATACACATACACAGAGGCAAAAATAAAACAATACTATTGCAATCTTTTGATCACTGGTAAGGCTTTGAAAGAATAATATGTTTTTAAAAACTACAAATATTTATATTTTGAGTATAATTTGGACTGAGCTCAGGTCTCTCTCTTTATTTAAAAATCAATATATAGTTTAAAATTTTTAATGTAAATTGTTGGAGGAGTTTAGAGCAAAATCCTTTTCTTACTCCTATTTTTTTTGAAAGGTAAGCCATTTACTCAATATTTAATTACACTCTTCTGTGAAATGCAGCATCTCTGGGTAAAACCTGCTAATTCATAAAAAGATTGTTGAGCAACAGCAAGTAAGCATTATAATATCCTAGCAATGTTTACCAATCGCAATGTCCTTTATTAAAATGTGTTATCTCTTAAATCTCTAAATTTACAATTTTCTTTGTCTTGGATAAATTTTTGCAAGTGTTCAGTCATTTAAATACATACTTTACCTAGTTAAGTCAAATAAGTATGATTTTTAAGTAAAGTCATTGACAATTAAAACTTCAGTTTTCACTTATTCATTTAATCAAATAATATCACAGAAGAAAACATTATTTAGCCATCTATGTTAAATTGCTCAGACTATTTTTTTACTACTATGAAACCCTGCTCTTTTAAAGGCAATATAGTCCTAGCTGGTTTGGCTCAGTGGATAGAGTGTGGGCCCTCGGACTGAAGGGTCCTGGGCTTGATTCTGGTCAAGGGCACATATCTTGGTTGCAGGCTTCATCCCCGGCCTGGTTGGGGTGCATGTGGGAGACAACCAATTGATGTGTCTCACATCAATGTTTCTCTCTCTGTGTCTCTCCCCCTCCCTTCCACTCTCTCTAAATATCAATGGAAAAATATCCCCTCGTGAAGATCACCAAAATATAAAGTAAAATAGAAGGCAATATAAAACTAAAGGTTATCTGCTGCATAAGGTGGGACACCAAAAAAGTAATTGCTGGCTTTTGATAATCTCAGGGGGCTAGTAACAAGCTTTCTCTTGCATAATGTCAGTTCACCACTTGAAACTCAGTCCATGTGGGCCTGACTGAAAGCCATGCCACCGGAGTGTCACTCACTGGAGTTTATAATATGAACTGGAGGCAAACTCAGTCTGATTATGGTGGACACAAGTCGACAACCCAGCACCCACTATCATAATTAGATCCCTCGTTTGAAGTCTCTGGGAACTGAATGGGCAATGGAGTTTGAACTTATTCTGGTCTCACCCGGGAAAGATGAAGGCTCCCTGGTGGGGCTGCTTGGAGGAGCCAGTAATGCTGCTGTTGTGCCTTGGACCTGTCCTCTTAAAGAGCTTTCCTTGGTACAAGTATGCCCACAATTAAGCACCTTTGAAACACCAAGTAATTCATTTTGCATATATAAGGTTTAAGTATGTTCTTTTATGATTGCCTCCAAAATAAATATGCAAATGATCTTTGTTTTCATCTACATGGTAACAATTTTGTTAAAGAATATTAATAATATTACAAATAACAATTTATACTCTACATAAAACCTAATTACATTATCTTCTAGTAACATTTTATTTATACTGAGATAAAATCACATCTAGAATTTTCCTAAATACAGTCATGCTACAGTATGCAAATATGCTAATATCAAATTCAGAAATCCTAATTCTTTTTTATTTTAAAAAAACTCTATGTAGATTCTGTGTATTGATTATTTAAATTAGATGCCTACAGAGATATCCCTTAATTGAAAGTTGAGTTATCACGGAATTTCTATGAAGACAAGTGTAAGCAGAAAAACTTTGGAGATCCAACTTTGCCCTTGAAATACCAATGTGTATTTTCCTCGGTGAAATGTTAAACAGTGTGCCTTCAACAATAAACTGACAATGCCTTTCCTGAGGCTTGTGGTGTGGTCACGGTGTTGATCTTGTCTTTTCTTCTTAATGTGCTCCCATACCAGAGACATTACAATGGTCATTCACAAAAACTACAGTACAGAGAAGTTAAGATGCTTCTTCTGTAATGTTTCTTTCTTCCATCTGCAGCTGGGGGGTTACAGCTGGTGTTTGGTTTTTTTGGTTACCTGAATGGATTTCCGCTTCTTAACTGTACCAGCTTGCCATTCATTGTGATGATAGGTTCAGTCAGAATATTTTAGTATTCTTTGGCTTCTGAGTTGCCTTTCACCCTTTAAACAGTTTTAAAGCAAGTTTTGCTAATGCTGAATATTTTCTTATTTCATGTCCTTAGTTATGTTTCTTTATGAATATCTGCAACTCTCATATAATAAAATGACTAATAGTTGCAAATAAAAATGATTGAGAAATGTTTTCTTTTAATCCTTACCCCAGGATATGTTTGTATTGATTTTTACAGAAAAAGAGAGGAAATGAGAGAGAGAAACATAAATGTGAGAAATAAAAATTGATTAGTTGCCTCTAGTACACAGCCACATGAGGAATCAAACCCAAAACCTAGGTAGGTGCCCTGGTTGGGAATGGAACCCACGATCCATGTATGGGGACATGTTCCAACCAACTGAGCCTCCTGGCCAGAGTAAGAAAGTTTTTATTTATTATTTTTAATATGTTTTATATTAAATTTATTTTTCTTTTTATATATATATTTTTTATTTCAAAGAGGAAGGAAAAGGAAGAGTCTCCTGAGTTTAAGAGAGAATCATTGATCAGCTGCCTCCTGTACACCTGTCTTCCCCACCCCACCCCACCCCCCGCCCCGGGGATGGAGCCCACAAAACTGTGACTTCCTGATTCATAGGTCAACGTCAACCACTGAGCACACTGGTCAGACGAGAAAGTTTTTAAGTAATGTCTATATGTAAAGGTTTTTTCTTTTCAAATGTCTATCATCAGAAGGGAGCTTCTTAAAAATTAAATTACTTAACCAGTTTCTAATATGACATCTATAAATATTTATGGCATTTACAGAAATAAGGAAAAATGAAGCATAAAGTAAATAAAATTAGGTTGTCTGCTTCTTAGTCTAGATTCGATCTAGGACCAGCTATGGAAGACTCAATCCAAGGTCACCACCAGGATTGTCCAAAACCAAATACTGAAACACCACAAACTTGAGTGTCTTAATGACTTTGTGATTTGCATATGTATAATAACAACAGCTACCATTTATGATGTCCTTATTATGTACCAGGCACTGTATATAGTACTTCACATCATAATATTAAATTCTCACATTATCAAAGCTTTGAGGTAGATACAAATATGCCCATTTCACAAATGGAAACTAGTGATTAGATAGGCTACATACATTGCCTAAGGTACATCGTGATCTAGGAAAACTTGAACTCACATGTTCCTGACTTCAAAACCTTTGCTCTCAAATGCTGCATTATACAGTCTCCCCATGTTTATATAGACAATTGGATATTCATTAATTGTGGATATTTTGACAAACTATTACTCAAGTATTATTCCTTGGAAGATATCCCCTGGCATTTCTTAACATTGTCTTTGATTTGTTTTTGTTGACAAACTTAAGACTTACCAGATAGGTGACCTTGTGTGTGTCATTTTATCTCTATGAATCCCAACTCTATGAGCTCAAAAATTAGTTAAATGAGTGCAGCCGGTGTGGCTCAATGGTTGAGCATTGACCTATGAAGCAGGAGGTCATGGTTCGATTCCCGATCAGGACCCATGCCTATTGCGGGCTTGATCTCCAGTGTGGGGCATGAGGCATCCGATCAATGATTCTTTCTCATCATTGATGTTTCAATCTCTCTCTCCCTCTCCCTTCTTCTTTGAAATCACTATATATATATATATATATATATGTGTGTATATATATATATATATATATATATATATATATATATATATATATATATATATATATATATATATATATATGGCAGCCCTAGCTGGTTTGGCTCAGTGAATAGTGCATGGGCCGACAGACTGAAGGGTCTTGGGTTCAATTCCAGTCAAGGGTGCTTATCTGGGTTGCAGCTCCAACCCCAACCCCATCAGGGCTCATGCGGGAGACAAAAAATTGATGTGTCTCTCTCACATAGATGCCTCTCTCTCTCCCTCTCCTTTCCTCTCTCTCTCTCAAAAAAAAATCCATAAAAACATTAAAAAATAATAATTATAAAATAAAAATGGAGGAGAAACCAAGATGGCGGCATAGGTAAACACCTAAACTGCTGCCTTGCACAACAATTTCAAAACTACAGCTAAAAGACAAAACGGACATCATCCAGAACCACAGGAAGGCTGGCTGAGTGGAAATTCTACAACTAGAAGGAAAGAGAAAAGCACACTGAGACTCAGAGGAGCTGCAGGAGGCAGAGGTACTGAGATGTGCGTGTGGAGAGGACTGGCAACTGAGTGTGTCTGGCTTTCTCAAGTGGGAGGAAGACAAAAGCTCCCAACTGCGCTGAACTCCAGTTCCAGGCGAGACTCTGGGGACCCAGACTCATATGGGGTGAAGCTAGACGGTCAGGAAAGAGAAAAGCACACTGAAACGCGGAGGAACTGAGAAAGGCAGAGGTACCGAGCCGCGCACGCGGAGAGGGAGGACAACTGAGTATGCGGCTGGCTTTCTCAAGCAGGAGGGAGACAAAAGCTCCCTACTGCACTGAACTCCAGTTCCAGGCAAGACTCTGGGGACCCAGACTCATTTGGGGAGAAACTGGACTGTCTGGCAGCGGGCAAAACACAAGGGCGGCTTTCTCTCAGAGGTGCTTGCAGTGATTACCATGAGACACTGCAACACAGGGGCCTATTAGGGCAGGGCTGACGGGAAACCAATGCTGTCTGCTCCACCCTGAGACTCTGCCCCATCCAAGCTGAGCACAGAGGCTTTTGCAAGTCTTGTCTCATAAGGGTGTCTCCAGCACAGAAGTTCTCCCAGCGTAGACACAGCTGATCCTCACAGCCAATTGGCCTGGAGGTCAATTCCACCCAGAGATACCAACAACAATCAAGGCTTAACTACAACAAGACTGTGCACACAGCCCACAAAGGAGTGCACCAAGAGTGTCCACCTCAAGTAACTGGGGAGGCTGAGCCACTGGGCCCTATAGGTCACCTACCACACAAGGTCACTCTGTCAACTCAGGGAAGCAGCCAAAATGCGGAGACAAAGAAACAGATCACAAATGAAAGAAATGGAGGAAAGCAAATGACTGGATATAGAGTTCAATACCATGGTTATAAGGTTTTTCAAGAATTTTCTAGAAAAGGCCGATAAATTTAGCGAGACCCTTGAGGATATGAAAAAGGACCAACTAGAAATTAAGCATACACTGACTAAAATAAAAATATTATACAGAGATCTAACAGCAGACTAAAGGATCGCAAGAATCAAATCAAAGATTTGAAATACAAAGAAGCAAAAAATGCTCAACTGGAAAAGCAAAAAGAAAAAAGAATCCAAAAATATGAAGATAGTGTAAGGAGCCTCTGGGACTACTTCAAGCATACCAACATCAGAATTATGGGGGTGCCAAAAGAAGAGAGAGAGCAAGATACTGAAAACCGATTTGAAGAAATAATGACCAAAAACTTCCCCCACCTGGTGAAAGAAATAGACTTACAAGTCCAGAAAGTGCACAGAACCCCAAACATAAGGAATCCAAAGAGGACCACACCAAGACACATCATAATTAAAATGCCAAGAGCAAAAGACAAAAAGAGAATAATAAAAGCAGCAAGAGAAAAACAGTTAGTTACCTACAAGGAAGCATCTATACGACTGTCAGCTGATTTCTCAACAGAAAATATGCAGGCCACACAGGAGTGGCAAGAAATATTCAAAGTGATGAATAGCAAGAACCTACAACCAAGATTACTCTACCCAGCAAAGCTATCATTCAGAATTGAAGGGCATATAAAGAGCTTCACAGATAAGAAAAAGCTAAAAGAGTTCATCACCACCAAACCAGTATTATATGAAATGCTGAAAGGTATTCTTTAAGAAGAGGAAGAAGAAGAAAAAGGTAAAGATAAAAATTATGAACAACAAATACATATCTATCAACAAGTGAATCTAAAAATCAAGCGAATAAAAAAATCTGATGGACAGAATAAACTGGTGAATATAATAGAATCAGGGGCATAGAAAGGGAGTGGACTGACAATTCTCGGAAGGAAAGGGGTGCGGGGGTGCGGGAAGAGGCTGAACAAAAATCGTACACCTATAGACGAGGACAGTGGGGGGGGGGATTAAGGGCAGAGGGTAGGGTGGGAACCAGATGGAGGGGAGCTATGGGGGGAAAAAGAGGAACAATTATAATAATCTGAACAATAAAGATTTATTAAATTTATTTTTTTTTCCTCAAAATATATTTTATTGATTTCCCACAGAGAGGAAGTGAGAGAGACAGAGAGTTAGAAACATCTATCAGCTGCCTCCTGCACACCTCCCACGGGGGACGTGCCCACAACCAAGGCACATGCCCTTGACCGGAATCGAACCTGGGACCCTTCAGTTCGCAAGCCATTCGCTCTATCCACTGAGCCAAACCGGTTTTGGCAAGATTAAATTTAAAAAATAAATAAATAAAAATAAAAATAAACAGGGGTAATGAGGAGAAATATTTTCATTGTCTGTGTAATATAAATTTCTTTTGCTTAAATAGTTCACATATATGTATTACTTTTATAATATCTAATACATTTTTAATAAAATTTACTTTTAGTGTAAATTCCTATAACTATATAAATGTTAGTATCTATAATATGCACAGAAGATAATGCTGTCATATGAAAAAAATTTCAATGTAATTTTCTTTACTAATGGAGGATAAAGAACAATAATATTAAAAATAGGGGCAGTGCCCTCGGCAATCCCCAATCTGTCTCTTGCTTCATCAGTGTTTGGATGGAACAGACTCATGGACGCCCCTTCTTCCAGCCTCCGGCCACCCTCCTGCATCTTATCCAGTCACCACCTTCAGAACCACCTGCGGGACCAGCCAACACACCGGGTTTTCTTCTACCTTAGCTTCCTTATTGCCGAACAACCGTGAGCTCCCACATTCGTCAGAATTATTCCACCGAGGTGGAGGCTGTGGTCAACCCCTGGCCAGCCTGCCTCTGCGGCCTCCCACACCCACCTCTCGCTGGGCTTCTATTTCCACCCTGACGATGTGGCTCTGGAGGGCGTGGGCCGCTTCTTCCACGAGTTGGGGGAGAAGAGGCGTGAGGGGGCTGAGCATCTCTTAAAGTTGAAAACCAGCGCGGTGGCCACATTCTCTTCCAGGATGCGCTGAAACCTCCCCAGATGAGTGGGCAAAACTCAGGACACCATGGAAGCCGCCCTGGCCTTGGAGAGGAGCCTAACCAGGCCCTTTGGGAGCTGCAGGCCCTGGGTTCTACCCAGGCAGACTCTCATCTGTGACTTCCTGGAGAACCACTTCCGGGTGAGGAGGTGAAACTCATCACAAAGATGGGCGACATCTGACTAACATCCACAGGCTGGCCACCCCAGGCTGGGCTGGGCGAGTATCTCTTCGAAAGGCTTACCCTCAAGCCCAACTAGGGGCCTTTGGAGCCCAGAGACCTTTGAGAGGCCCCGCTGCCTTCCCCTGGTGTCTCTGGCTTTTACTTGAGCCTCTCACCAAAACTACTAGCTATTCTTTTAACCACCTTGAAGCCTTCTCTCATGCATTGGACCAAATGAAACAATAAAGCTTTTTGCAGCAAAAAATAAAATAAAATAATAATAATAATAATAATAATAGGGCCATGAACCCTAGCCAGTATTGCTCAGTGGATAGAGCATCAACCTTCGGACCAAAGGGTCCTGGGTTCAATTCCAGTCAGAGCTCCTGCAGGAGGCAACCAATTGATGTGTTTCTCTCACATCAATGTTTCTCTCTGTCTTTCCCTCTCTCTTCCACACTCCCTAAAAAAAATCAATGGAAGAATATCCTCCGGTGAGGATTAACAACAACAAAAAATAGGACCATGAAAGGACTTGCATGCACCTAACATGAATGTACTTTCAAGACTCCTGTTTTTATGGCCAAGGCAAAGAAGCCTCCTTGGAAGTTGAGCATGGTCAGGTCTGCTCAATGCTAATACCTCCTGCAGGATGGGTCTGAACATGGTCATAGACTCAGAATATAGGAAGAAAGAGGATCAGTCAAATTTTAAACTTAAGGGCTGATCTACTAAATACTTTTCTGTTTTTCCAACACTTTTGTAGGAAGATTATATAAAGTCTCCTGAGCCCAGGCGTTGTGGCTCAATGGTTGAGCATTGACCTATGAACCAGGAGGTCACAGTTTGATTCCCAATCAGGGCACATGTCCAGGTTGTAGGCTCAAGCCCCAGTAAGAGGCAAGCAGGAGGCAGCCAATTTATGATTTTCTCTCATCATTGATGTTTCCCTCTCTCTCTCTCCCTCTCCCTTCCTCTCTGAAGTCAATAAAAATCTTTTTTTAAAAAACCAATCACAGACCTCACCCCTTTGTTGGAATTTCTGTCTTGCAATTTAATAAAGTGAAAACATTTTTAAAACAAAATAAAATAAAGTCTCTTTGTTTATCCTACTAACTGGTGGAGGATGACAGAGGGTGTGAGCAAAGAGAGAAGATAAGGTATGCTGACCCAGGAAACCCAAAAAGGTATCTGAGCAACCAAAATTTAGGACTTTCTTATCTCCAAGAGAGACATAAATGCCCTTTGGAGCTTCTAAGTTCTTCCTGTTGTACTCAAGGGCCTGAAAGTGGATGTGCACACGTAGTAGGTAGTTAATAAGTATTATTCTTCTAACAATTGTAATTATTCAAGTTATTACTAAGAAATTCCTTCTATAATGTACTTATATTAATAGAAAGACATTAATACTAACATATTCCAACTTGAATGCTTGTTTAGATAATCTATTAATACTTCTGTATTGTTTGAGAATTTGAACAATGAACATATTCTGCTATTAGAGTTTAAAATGTTTAAGATTTTAACAAAAAGAACAAAAAATGAAAAAATAATAATAAAAAAATTAAGATGTTTAAGATCTTGTTACTTGCCTAAGGAGAGCACTCTACCCCCAAGACACACCTGGCTACCCCGCCACACACACCTTTGATTTAATTTTTAGCAAGATCCAGATCTATATACATTCCAATTGTCACCAACATGCATTAGTTTAGCTTAGCTCTAATTGTATTAACCTAAAAATAAAAAAGCCTTTCAAAATGAGAGACAACAAGCATTTATTTGAAATCAATAAGAATAGCTACTAGCTATGCATTGATTCAGGCAGAAACCCAAATAATGTTCCAATTAGGAGACAAAAGCAATGGGTATTTATGAGAAAGGGAAGGAATTACATCAGTAGAAGGAAGACATTGCCCAGACAGCGAGTCTCAGTGGTTGAGCATCGACCTATAAACCAGGGGGTCATGGTTTGATTCCCGGTCAGGGCACATGACTGGTTGCAAGCTCAATCCCTATTCGGGGATTTGGGGGGGGAGGGCATGCCCTCACTGGGGATGGAACCTGCCACCTTTCGGTGCATGGGATGACATTCCAATCAACTGAGCTATACCAACTAGGACCTCTGTTTATTTCTATTTTTATATTTTTGACACTTGGAAATGGAATTCTCCAAGCACTTTATTTATACTTTTCATGGTCCTTAAAATGATGTAAACAATATTCTTGATGCTCAATTATGTTCATTGTCTGACAATTTCTTTCTATGTGATTTCTGATACAGATACAATTTCCTTGAAAAATTCAAGGGTTAATGGTAAAGTCTGTCATTAAAGCAGACTCTGTTTAAGAAGTCACTGGGAATAAATTACAGTATATTTGCCATAGTAGCATCATTCAAATGTGGGGGTAATTATTCTTGAGGACTTAGTTTCTAGGCGTCCTTCACCTATAAATAACACTTTGGGCTTTCAGTGCATAATCTTAAAGACAATCATAAAGAAACTAGAATGAACAGCAGTCTATTCTTACAGTAGCTTGTAGCAAGTGTCAAACATTGTTATCTTGCTTTGTTTACATGAACCCTTTTTACAAAAGCACATTTTGATTCATCAGTTTTCTCTAGTTTCCTTTGGAAAGTTATCACAAATTGCATATGTTTCTCAGTGAATGGAATCTTTAAAATAGAGACTATGACCCAGCTGGTATGGCTCAGCAGTTGAGCATCAACCTATGAACCAAGAGATCACAGTTCAATTCCTGGTCAGGGCACAAGCCCCGGTTGCAGGCTCGATCCTCAGTGCAGGGCATGCAGGAGGCAGCCAATCAATGATTCTCTCAAGTCATTGATGTTTCTATCTCTCCCTCTCCCTCTTTCTTCCTCTCTGAAATCAATAAAAAATATATTTTTAAAAAATAGGGCGACACGATGGCGGCCTGGAACGTGCTCAGCGCAGTTCCCCCAGCGGTCTCCGGCTGAGGGGTCAGCTCCACTCGCTGCCGAGCACGGACAGACGAGCCCCTGGGAGACATGGGGTGGAAGACCCCTCGCTTGCTGACCTCTGAGTCCTTCAAGAATCTCAGCGCCCCAGAGCTTTGAGAAAATGGCCGAAGGAATTGCTGAGAAGGAATTGACCGACAGGAATTGGGATCAAGAAGACGAAGCCCCGCTGGGTCCCGGGTCCGGGTGAGGCCACGTGCCCCTGGGTCCGGGCGAGGCTAGGAACCGGGTCAGGGTGAGCTGAGTCCCGGGTCTGGGTGAAGCTGCGCGCCCCTGGATCTGGGTGAGGCTGGGTCCTGGGTCTAGGTGGGGCCGCGCCCCTGGGTCCGGGAGAGGCCACGCGCCCTGGGTCCGGGTGAGGCTGGGCCCCAGGCCCGGGTGAGGCCATGTGCCCCTGGTTCCAGGAAAGGCCACGCACCCCTGGGTCCGGGTGAGGCCATGGGCCCCTGGGTCCGGGTGAGGCTGGGTCCCAGATCTGGGTGAGGCCGTGTGCCCCTGGATCTGGGTGAGGCTGGGTCCGGGTGTAGCTAGATCCCGGGTCTGGGTGAGGCCATGTGCCCCTGGATCCGGGTGAGGCTGGGTCCTGGGTCCAGGTGAGGCCGCGCGCCCCTGGGTCCGGGTGAAGCTGGATCCCGGGACCGGGTGAGGCCGTGTGCCCCTGGGTCCGGGTGAGGCCACACGCCCCTGGGTCCGGGTGTAGCTGGATCTCGGGTCCGGGTGAGGCCGTGTGCCCCTGGGTCTGGGTGAGGCCACGTGCCCCTGGGTCCGGGTGAGGCCACGCGCCCCTGGGTCCGGGTGTAGCTGGATCTCTGGTCCGGGTGAGGCCGTGTGCCCCTGGATCCGGGTGAGGCTGGGTCCCGGGACCAGGTGAGGCTGCATGCCCCCGGGTCCGGGCAAGGCTGCGCGCTCCTGGGTCCGGGTGAAGCTGGATCCTGGGTCTGGGTGAGGCCGTGCGCCCCAGGATCCGGGTGAAGCTGGGTCCCAGGTCCGGGTGAGGCTGTGCCCCTGGGTCAAGGAGAGGCCACGCGCCCCTGGGTCTGGGTGAAACTGGATCCCGGGTCCGGGTGAGGCCGCGCACCCCTGAGCCTGGGTGAGACTGGGTCCCTGGTCCGGGTGAGGCCGTGCCCCTGGGTCGGGGAGAGGCCATGTGCCCCTGGGTCCGGGTGAAACTGGATCCCGGGTCCGGGTGAGGCCGTGCGCCCCTGGGTCCGGGTGAGGCTGGGTTCTGGGTCCGGGTGAGGCCGTGCACCCCTGGATCCGGGTAAGGCTGGGTCCTGGGTCCGGGTGAGGCCGCCCCCCTGGGTCCGGGAGAGGCCACGCCCCCCTGGGTCCGGGTGTAGCTGGATCTCTGGTCCGGGTGAGGCCGTGTGCCCCTGGATCCGGGTGAGGCTGGGTCCCGGGACCAGGTGAGGCTGCATGCCCCCGGGTCCGGGCAAGGCTGCGCGCTCCTGGGTCCGGGTGAAGCTGGATCCTGGGTCTGGGTGAGGCCGTGCGCCCCAGGATCCGGGTGAAGCTGGGTCCCAGGTCCGGGTGAGGCTGTGCCCCTGGGTCAAGGAGAGGCCACGCGCCCCTGGGTCTGGGTGAAACTGGATCCCGGGTCCGGGTGAGGCCGCGCACCCCTGAGCCTGGGTGAGACTGGGTCCCTGGTCCGGGTGAGGCCGTGCCCCTGGGTCGGGGAGAGGCCATGTGCCCCTGGGTCCAGGTGAAACTGGATCCCGGGTCCGGGTGAGGCCGTGCGCCCCTGGGTCCGGGTGAGGCTGGGTTCTGGGTCCGGGTGAGGCCGTGCACCCCTGGATCCGGGTAAGGCTGGGTCCTGGGTCTGGGTGAGGCCGCCCCCCTGGGTCCGGGAGAGGCCACGCCCCCCTGGGTCTGGGTGAGGCCACACGCCCCTGGGTCTGGGTGAGGCTGGGCCCCAGGCCCGGGTGAGGCCGTGCGCCCCTGGATCCGGGCGAGGCTGGGTCCTGGGTCCAGGTGAGACCACGCCCCTGGGTCCGGGAGAGGCCACACGCCCCTGGGTCCAGGTGAGGCTGGGTCCTGGGCCCGGGTGAGGCCACACGCCCCTGGGTCCAGGTGAGGCCATGCGCCCCTGGACCCCGGTGAGGCTGGGTCCCGGGTCTGGGTGAGGCCATGCGCCCCTGGGTCCGGGTGAGGCCACGCGCCCCTGAGTCCGGGCGAGACCAAACCAGAGGGAGTCAGACCTACATTACCACCATTTGTCCACCATCCAGAGATGAAAAGTCAGTGCCGACATGTACACATAAGGAACTGGTGGACATTGAAATTGGGTCTCAAAAGAACTCTTGGTCCAGAAAGAAACTCACTACAGACTGATTCATTTGCCTGTCAGCATAACTATTATTGCTCGTCTCACATTCGGTTCTTATAAGTATATTTCTAGTAACACAGGATCTCACTCATCTAGGGGAAATGATGAACAACATAGACTGATGAACAAGAACAGACCCAGAAACAAGGAGGCATCGATCGGACTGTCGGGCCTCAGAGGGAGGGTAGGGGAAGGTGGGGGTAGGCGGGAGAGATCAACCAAAGGACTGTGTGCATGCATACGAGCCTAACCAATGGTTAGGGACAACAGGGGGGTGGGGGCATCCGTGGGAGGGGTGTGGGATGGGAATGAAGGGATGAAGACAAATATGTGACACCTTAATCAATAAAGAAATTTAAAAAAATAGATGCTATGTACATAGGGAAAAATTACTAGGAAAAATGTGAAATAACAGGAATTATTTTGATAACATCCTAGTACAGATATACAAATCTTTCAGATTGACAATTCAAAGCAATTTCCTTGATTTGTTTGTTGTTTTTGTTGTTTACTTTGGAGATTTGTTTGGTTGAGGTTTTTTTTCTTCTCTCTAGAACTTATTTTATTCCATAAACTGGCCAGTAAGTTTAATTGATATTATCTCAGTTATCAAGAGAGACCTTTTCATACAGGTTATATTGAAAAGGATTTATCTGAAAATTAATCTTTAAAACACATCCATTTAGAAAAAGAAAAAAATTGCAAACCAACTGGTAAATTCACTAGTTACTCCAGCAACTAACGTAAGTTTGAGTGTGATTTTATTTTAAATATTTTTTTATTGATTTTTAGAGAGGAAGAGAGAGGGAGAGAGATAGAAACATCAATGAAACGGACCCATCGATTAGCTATCACCTGTACACCCCCTACTGGGAATCAAGTCAGTAACCCAGGCATGTGCCCTAAGAGGGAATCCAAGCCGGGACTTCTTGGTCCATGGGACAATGCTCAATCCACTGAGCCACACCAGCCAGGCAGTTTGAGTGTGATTTTTAAAAATTTACTGTAGATTCCTTAATAATCAGATACAGTGATCACATCCGCAAAAGATTTTGAAAATAAGAAAAACACAATTTAAGTTGTAATTTCCTAGAAAAGAATTGCTCAGGTGACTAGTAATCTGAAGGAAGACAAAGAATGGGCCTCAGCTTCACACTGTCACATGATTAAGGTGTGCTATTTATGTTATATCACCAAATACTAACCTTAGATTACATGCCCATAAAGATGCCATAATTGACAATTCACAGGTACATCAAATATTGTGACGCAAACTAAGTATAAGTACTCTGAATTCTCAATAGTCCTGTTAGGTTTAACTCACAGCAGAGGGTGGGAGCTTGTAAAATAAATGTCTTATACTTCTTTTTTGTTTTTATTTTTAATGTTGACACTCTTGCAGATGCACCCCGTTTCCCCCACCCTGCCTACCTCTACCCGGAGTTCTACTCATCTCATTATTGAATTCAGCCTACTAAAAATGTCAATGATAACTGATAGATCTTTATTTTTTTTCTGTTTTAAAATGACTTGATCTTTAAAATCAGTAAATGTAAGCTCCTTGTACTCCTTCAGAAGATTTTAATAGAACTTTACAAGCTACCACTACTCTGCAAGTTTTGCATGATTAGGCATATTAATGGGAAAAGGGCATCAGAGAGCAAATATAAGGAAAAAGGCAATTGAATTAGGGCCCTGTTACCAGATACAATAGCATCTGCATAAAGTTGCCAAGAAGCCAAAGTACTGCTTTACTCTGCAAAGGAAGTGTGGCATCTAGTGGACATTTCGTTTCTGCAGTACCTTCCTGTATTTTGCAGAGAAATAGATGTGATATGGATCTTTGAGGTTTAACAGTTCTGTTGCTATTGTCATTTTAAATAAGCTATGTTTTCATCTCCCATGTTGTGTGATTTGTTTATACTACCTTAGAAATAAAATTCAAGCTGCTTTTATAAAAAAAAAGTAGTTTAGAATCTATAGTTCTACATTCTTAACTGACTGTTTACCTTTAATTTTGAAAAATATTGCAATATGAGATTAAATTATATTTACATTAAATAAAATCATTTTTGTTTTTCTTGGAATATTAGGTATCACAAAATGTAAACTGTTTTAAGAAAGTTAGAACAAACAGTATGCAAATACATTTCTTCATATCATGAAAATCTTTTACAAATCAGAGATTTCAAGCAATGGCAGAAATATTGAACTTGAAATTCAGAGTTCTAAAGTGCATGTTGATTTCATTTTGGAACACAGTATTTTCAAAATAAGATACTTTAAATTAGAAATTGCAAACAAATTTTAGGATTTGTTGACTTAGTAATTCCCTGATAAATAAAACAATTGGACATGGTTCCAATAAAAATTTACTTCTGAATATTCATCATGACCTAAAATATACTAACTTACTACTTAATGGAGTCATATTTCAAAATTCACCTTTGTCTTTTAGTCAAATGAGTCAAGTGTTTTAATTTTTTTTAAATATTTTTTTTTATTGATTTCAGAGAGGAAGCGAGAAGGAGAGAGAGAGAGAAACATCAATGCTGAGAAAGAATCATTAATCAGCTACTTCTTGTATGCCCCACACTGGGGATCGAGTCCGCAGCCGGGGCCTGTGCCCTGACCGGGAATCGAACTATGACCTCCTGGTTAGGGCGATGCTCAGCCACAGAGCCATGCCGGCTGGGTGGGTCAAGTTTTTTAAAAGAAAACTTATAAGGGTACATCTTAGTACCCTTTTATTAAAAGATAAACAATTTCAAAATAAGTTTGGTGCTTTTCTATGAATTGACTAAACTTTCAAATTATCAAAGACTCTAGGCAAACTTTTGCTCTACTCTAAACTGTTGTCTACTATTGATTGTCTACTATTGATTCCTCAATGTTTCCCTAGATTTGTTTGTATATGCTGATAGAGTTGGCCTTTTAGCAATAGGAAATTTTGAAGAATAATTTGTGAATATCAGAGGGTTAGTCTGAAGTGGCTTGGGTTTTTCACCACTTTGGAGAATAGAAGCATATACTCCTGTGTGTGCTTTGGTCCCCCCTAGTGGACATCAAGTAACACTGTAAATTGAAATTCTTTTATAATTACCTAATGGTCAATCAAAATAATAGAGACTAGTTGTAGGTTCAGCTGAGGGAACTGAAGTAATATTCCTGTGAATCTTACAGTTCACACTTAACTTGGTATCTAACCATTTATTGTTCAAAATGTGGGTAAAATACTTTTAAATATATGCAAATCCGTTAAGAAAATTATAAACTTCTTAAGTTAATATCTTAATAATTTCAAAAATATTAAAGTAATACATTATGTATTTGGAAACTTTTTGGCTTTCATTTAAATAATCAGTCATACTTTTTTCCATGAGACTAGCAAATTTGGAAATATCCTTCATCCACTTCCTAAAAATACCTCACTCTTAAGATTATGCAGCAGCTTCTAAACTGTGCAACAGTATTTCTCAAATGATACTCCTTAGAATATAATATTCCTTCTGCATTTTTATGGACATGATGAGTAAGAACATAAATAAAAAAAAATCTGTGATTTTTTTAAAATGTGATATTTGTGTTTCATGAATTTGCTCTTTAAAAGTTTAGTAAAAGTTTTTGGGGGGAGGGGGGGAGGGGAAGAAGTGGAAGGGAGGAGAGAAGTGAAGGAGTTGCTCTGCAACCTCAGGGAAAGGGAAATGCCCTGGAGTAGACAATTGACCACTATCCAAATAGTCATGGAGAATGCAACAACTTAACATAAATGCACTCCATGTGCAGAGCAGCAAATGGCTTCAGTATCAATTTCAACAGGGTTTCTACTAGTATTAAATGTGAAACTTTTCCATAATGTCTAAGGCATTACACAAATATAAGGTAAGTGCTATTAGTATTGCTTTTACCAGCAGATCCTTAAGACTAATAGGATCTCTCCTACAAATAGTAAACACACAAATAGTATGCCACTTCATTTGATTCTCATAAAAACCCTGCAAGGTGGGCTCTATTTTGTCCTTATCCTACCTAATAATAGACAAATATGCAAATTGACCATACCTCCGACACACCCACATGCCATGCCCACAAGCCATGCCCACCATCCAATCAGAGTGAGCATGCAAATTAACCCAAACCAAGATGGCTACAGCCACAGAGAGCAAGGTTTCCTAGGTAACAGAGGAAGCCAAGCTTTCCACCTGCCCTGGCCAGGCCTAAGCCTCCACTCAAGCTACAAAGTTTCAATTGTAGAAGGTAAACAAATTCAAACAAATGGCGGCAGAATGGAGCTTAGAGAGAGCAGGCCAGGGTTGCCGCCGGCAACAGGGGAAGCAAAGCTTTCCACACACCCTGGCCGGGCCCACCCGCTTAAGGCAACAAAGTTTCAATTATAACCCCAACACAAATGGCTGCCGGCCTCGGAGGGAGCCCCAGGCATGGCTCTGCTCCAGGTTACAAAGCTTCAATTGTAGAAGGAAAATAAATTCCAGATACCAGGGCCTCTGCTTGGGTTGCCAAGGGGCGTGGCCAGCCTGCAAACCACCACAGGCCCCTTGCTCAGGCCGCCCCACGCCCCAAGGGAACTCCACCCTGATCCAGGACACCGTTCAGGGCAAACCAGCTGGCCCCCACTCCTGTACCAGGCCTCTATTCTATCTAATAAAAGAGTAATATGCAGATTGATCATCACTGCAACACACAATATAGCTGCCCCCCTGTGGTCAAAGATCCTGCCCCCATGTGGACACAGGATGGCCACCACAAGATGGCCAACAGGAGAGGGCAGTTGGGAGGCACCCGGCCTGCAAGGGAGGGCAGTTGAGAGGGACCAGGCCTGCAAGGGAGGGCAGTTGGAGGTGATCAACCCTGCAGGAGAGGGCAGTTAGTGGTGACCAGGTCGGCAGAGGAGGGAAGTTGAGGGCAAACAGGCTGGCAGCAGAGTGGTTAGGGGGTGATCAGGCTGGCAGGCAGAAGCAGTTAGGGGCAATCAGGAAGGCAGGCAGGCAAGCAGTTGGGAGCCAGCAGTCCTGGATTGTGAGAGGGATGTCCGACTGCCCGTTTAGGCCCAATCCCACCGGCATACTATTTGTGTGTTTACTATTTGTAGGAGAGATCCTATTTGTCTTAAGGATCTGCTGGTAAAAGTAGCAATACTAAACGGGCAGTCAGACATCCCTTGAGGGGTCCCATGTTGGAGAGGGTACAGGCTGGGCTGAGGGACAACCCCACTCCATGCACGAATTTCGTGCACCGGAACTCTAGTTTTACATAAGAGGAAAAGAAGGCACAGAGAGTTTAGTTGCCCAAAGCTACACAATTAGGAAATGGTAGAGTATATTAGCCAGCAATCCTAGCTCCTAAATCTGTGTGGTTAAGGTCGGAAAACCTTAAAAAATAACATTAGTAATGCTAATAGTAGTAAAGGGAATAAGATTCCAGTAAAAAAAATGTATTAAGTGAATAAATTAGAACCAAATTATTATAACCTCAATTTTAGGTAAATTCTTATTCAAATTGTAAGCATTACTATCATACATTATAGATCTTGATATTGTCCTTTAGATTGATTTGTTTTTGTTTTTGTTGTTGTTATTGTTATTAATCTTCACCAGAGTATTCTTCCATTGATTTTTAGGGAGAGTAAAAGAGAGAGGGAAAGACAGAGAGAAACACATCAATTGGTTGCCTCCTGCAGGAGCCCTGACCAGGGCCCAGGCTGGGGAGGAGCCTGCAACCAAGTACTTGCCCTTGACCAGAACTGAACCGGGGACCCTTTGGTCCACAGGCCAACGCTCTATCCACTGAGCCAAACCAGCTAGGGCTAGATTGACTTGTACATTTGAGAAAGCAAGCTGCTTTCTTATGAATCAGCTTGTTGCTATAGATCAGTGATTTTCAATCTGTACGCTGCAAGACTTTAAATAATTCAATACCTGTCTATTTCATCAGAGACACTGACCTCTTTTCCCTTATATTGTCAAATAAAAAAAATGACAACAGCCAATACAACAATAGCCATCCTGTGTGAATGCCCTGTATTGAACCATAAATATATAGGTCATATAATAAAGTTGGCATCTTATATTACTCTACACTGTCATTAAAATTTTTCCCAGATTTGGATCACCCCCATTACTTATAATAGTTCCTCACGCCCATGGGGGGAGGGGGAGATATCATCTGTTTGGTGCTTGGAGACAAACGTAACACATCTCTAGATATTTTAGAATTACAACAGCATATTATACAATTACCCCAAACAAACTTACAAACTAATTCTTTGAATGTCTGGCAGCAATTTAAAAAGGACATGAAAGGGTTTAATCCCTTCCACTGTGTAGAGGGCCCCCTGGGAAGGCAACCTGAGCATTCTAAATTGGCCCCTCTTGCCCTTTTGGCCAAGAGGGACCCGCTTCTCACAATCCAATTGTCCACAGCTGTTGCCTGAGCTTCTGTTCATGCCAAGGTCGAAACCTCGTGATGGCTGGTACCATGGATCTGTCTCTCGACTAGTGGGGTGAGCTGGGCCTCCTTGGAGAAGAAACCTGGGTTCCACAAGATATGTGATCAGTGCTGGGACCCTGCCAGCAGATGAGGGGATCCCAAGGCAGGTGCTGGGCGTGGAGGCCATGGGGGCATAGGCGACCAAGGAGACAGAACTAAACCTCACATCACCTTGCTTGGCCCCGGAGGATGGCTGGTTAGCCAGAGACGGGTAAGATTCCTCAGGGAAGGAACAACCTAAGACAGGCACAGTCGCATAGGGGCCATCAGGAGAGAACTTGGAGGTCAACAGAGGTGGGGCACAGGCCTTCACCCCCCCAAGTTTGCAGGGGCCTGAACCCTCACCCCTGCTGAAGGAGATCTCCTGCCCCCATGGCTGCTCAGCTTCACATGCCCAGCTCACATCAGGACCCAGGTAACAGAGACTTGGCCGACAGCAGATGCCCTCTCACTGAAACAAGACTTGATGGAGATGTCTTGCACCCATGATCCAGGGAACTGGGGTCTATGATATCTAAATCCAGCCTAGCACCAAGAATGCTCAGGGCCTACTCAAGAAGGCAAATAATCTTCTCCACTAATAATTACAGGGTAAAACAAGATGGTTGTTAGAGTATTAAATTTGACAGTAAAATAGTAGTCAAGTTTTCAGACTAATTTAAATTGGCCAATCAAAATAAGCAAATACTCTAGAAAAATCAATTGTACTGGACAAAAAAGCTGTTACTAAGTGTCAACTATAATTTTTATTGGTAGTTCATCTCATGGTAAAAGTGCGTAACATATAATGAACCTAAAGCAGTCACATTTTAGTGCAAAAAAGTAAAATTTAAAAGCTATCAAGATTACAGCATAAAATTTCCAAAAGCCTCCCAATATTTAAACCAAAAAAGGGGGGATAGTAGAAGAATATCATGTAAGGAAAAATATCCTGCAAATAAATTACATCTAGAAAATTTTTACTTTAGAAAATTAACTTTCATTTGTAATGCTAACAGCAAGACACCCAGGTAAAACATACATGGTGTCAAAACAAGCCAAAGGAAAATCGTTTGGGCAAAAAAATGAAAAAGGATCGCAAGTCAAATTTATAGAAAATATTCCTTTATTAACTTTTGGTCGAGAATATGTTTGTATATTTTCAGAAAACAACTCCGAGACATGTGGATTCCTGCAACAGAGAGGAATTGACAGGAGTGCTCCAGCCATGAAGTCAGAAGAGAAACAGTCCAGAGATGGAAGACGCATACTAGCAGTCAGCAGATATGCGTCACTGCAGATTGCCCAGGACTAAACCAGAGAGGGCCGGACCTGCATTACCACCATTTGTCCACCATCCAGAACTGAAATATCATTGCTGTTATGAACACATAAACAACTGTTAGACATAGAAACCGGGACTCAAAAGAACTGTTGGCCCAGAAAGAAACTCACTATAGACTGATTCATTTGCCTCTCAGCATAACTATTATTGCTTGTCTCATTTTCGGTTCCTATAAGTGTATTCCTAGTATCACATGAGCTCACTCATCTAGGGGAAAAGATGAACATCATAGACTGAAGAACAAGAACAGCATTGATCAGACTGTCAGACCTCAGAGGGAAGATAGGGGAGGGTGGGGACAAGGGAGATAGATCAACCAAAGGACTTGTGTGCTTGCATATGAGCCTAACCAGTGATCACAGACAACAGGGGGAGAGGGGCATGCATGTGGGGGGGTTTGGGAAGGGAACGGGGGGGGGGGGTTGATGACAAATATGTGATACCTTAATCAATAAAGTAATTTAAAAAATAAAATAAAATAAAATAAATAAATAAAATAAAGTTGGCATCTTATTGGTCATGTCACATAATAAGGTTGCATCTGATTGGTTCCTTTTTCCCCCATCACCATATATCCCCCCTATTCCTTTTTCCACCTCCATCCATCCCAACACCCTCCCTGTCCCCGTCCCCCCCCCCCCCCCGCCGCAATCACCACACTGTTGTACGCGTCCATAAATTCTTTGTCTTTTTTTCTTCTTTGCTCAAACCCTCCATCACCCTCCATACCCGCCACCCTACCAGAGCTATCTGCCTGCTCTCTACTTGTTAGTTCAGTTTGTCCCACTTCTGGGAATTTATCTAAAGAAACCTGAAACACTAATTCAAAAGAATATATGTACCCCTATATTCATTGCAGCACTATTTACAATAGCCAAGATTTGGAAGCAGCCCAAGTGTCAATCAGTAAATAAGTGGATAAAACAGCTATAGTATATTTACACAATGGAATACTACTTGGCCATAAAAAGGAAGAAAATTTTATCCTTTGCAACAACATGAGTAGACCTGGAGAACATTATGATTGGTTAATTCTTGGTAACAGAAATCCTTATATACAAATGTAGGTAACCTGATTTTTTTAAGTCACTTTGGAACAAACAGGATAGGTAATTACTTTCATTATCTTTTTGTAAATCAATCAAAATTATACCTATTTTTTGTCAGATTGAAAAAATATATATAATATATTTTTGGTGTGCCACAGAATTGTAGTAATCCATTCATGTGTGCCATGAAATGTGAAAGGTTAAAACCGTTGCTATAGATTAATATTTAGAATGAAACAGTAACATGACAAGGCTCTGTACTTACTTGTAACAAGAAAAAATGTATTTAATCCAAGATATTAATTTATTCTTCTTTTTAAGTTGGTTTTTTTTAAGTAATGAACTACTTACAACCTTTCAAAGGCATTGGATTAAAGGAGATTTACCTTTCTCTTTAAAAACAGCTTGCATGCAAAGGTTTGGAATTTCTCCAGTTCTAGGTGATAAAAGGTGAGGGTTATATAAATGTATTATTCTGCAGAAATATTTGGAAGTGAATTAGTTATATGAAACATTAAATAAATAACAGTATTTCCAAGGTATTTCTTAAAGTCATAAAAGGTCAAAATATCCCATCTGCCATTGATACACTTTAACACAAATATTTGTAGTATTCGCCATCACTTTTCCCACAATGAAAATGTTTTTTCTGTTTTATGACATTGATTTAGCTCTATTTCCTGGAATAATGTTCATTTTAGTAACATGACCTGATATGAGAAATTACAGATCTCAAATTCCATAAATTTCTTATACTAAAAAAGATTAAAAAATGATCTTTCATAAAGTTTCTCTTTTGAAAACTGGTATGTTCCTGATTGCTTTGCAAGTGGGGTATTTTATTTTTAATAGACCAAAAAACATAAATACCAATATATTAGAGTCAACACCAAAAGTAACCCAACAGAGTAGGGTTGGGTTAACAAAGAATAACAAAGAATAAATAACCTAAAAGGAAAAAAATGTTTTAAATTAAAAAACAAACGAACAAACAAAAAGAATAAATAACCTTTGAGTAATAAAGGAAGTGAGTAGAAGCAGCAATAAGGAGGTACTGCCCTGACCAGTGTCTCTCAGTTGGTTGGATCATCCTGTACACCGAAAGGTGGCAGGTTTGATTCCTGGTCAGGGCACATTCCCAGGTTGTGGGTTCTATCCAAATGTATACACACTTTAACAGCTGACCAATTGATGTTTCTTTCTTTTCAGATTTAGCCTATTGAAATTAAGAATTATTCAAAGTATGTATACATTTCTTTTGGCACACCCTGTATATATATCATGTCATAAGTAACCATAAAAGAGCTGTAAGTGGGTACATTAATATCAAGCAGAACAGGCTTTAAGTAATATCAGGCAGAATAGACTTTAAAACAAAAATATTTCTGGAGACAAAGATTGACATTCACCCTGGCCAGTGTGCTCAGTGATTAGAGCGTCGGCTGTACGCCAAAGGGTCATGGGTTCAATTCTCAGTCAAGGGCGCATACCTGGGTTGCAGGTTCAATCCCCACCCAAGTAGGGGGTGTGCAGCAGGCAGCCAATCAATGATTCTCCCCCTCTCCCTTCCTCTTTCTCTAAAATCAATTTTTTTAAAAACATTTTTTGAAAACATCAATTCATCAGGGAGATATAACAACTACAAACATATACCCATCTAACACTGAGTCTCAAAACATATGAAGCAAAAAGCAACAGAATTAAAGGGAATAATAGAGAATTCAAGAATAATAGTGGGTGGCTGGGTAACTCAATTAGTTAGAGCATCTTCCCAAAATGTCAATGTTGAAGGTTTGATCCCCAGTCAGGGCACATAAGTGCATAAATAAGTTGAACAACAAATATTGCTCTCTCTCTCTCTTGCTCTCTTCTCTCTCTCTCTCTCTCTCTCTCTCTCTCAAATAAATAAATAAAATTTTTAAAAACTGAACACAAAAAAGAAACAAACACAAGATATAAAGAATAAACTGATGGTTGCCAGATGAAAAGAGGTTGGGAAGCTGAATAAAAAGGGGGAATGATTAAGAAATACAAGTTGGCAGCTACAAAACAGTCATGGGATATAAAGCATAGGAAATATAGTCATTGATATTATAACAACTGTGTATAGTGTCAGGTGGACACTAGATTTATCTTGGGGATCAATTCATCAGTTATCTAAATGTCTAACCACCACACTGTACACTTGAAACTAATATAATATTGAATGTCAACTGTAATCTATATGTATAAAAACCTAAGCGACCATCCGACCAGTAGCTATGACACACACTGACCACTAGGGGCAGACGCTCAACGCAGGAGCTGCCAAGCTTCAGTGACTTGGCAGCTGTGGTTCTCGGGTGACACACCTGGAACCAGAGAGGAGGGAGCCCGATTCCAGGGTGCGTCACCTGAGAACTGCCTTCCCACAATCCAGGACCCCTCGAGGGATGTTGGAGAGCCAGTTTCAGCCTGATCCCCACAGGCCAGCCCAAGGAACCCCACCAGTGCACGAATCCGTGCGCTGGTCTTCTAGCCCATTGGCTCCCACTGCAGGTCTGGCTCCCCACCGGGCCTCTAGCTCATTGCAGAGGTTGTGGGTCTGGCCCTTACAGAAACTTTTCGACTCAATTAGCTAAATGATGAGACATGCAGGACCTACTGGCTACGGCCCCGACGACTGGCACCCATTCTGGCCCATCTGCTTAATATCAATTTCCAGTGGAGGCAGCAAATTTTCCCACTACCACTCTCAGCTGGGAAACCAGCCACAGCTTCCCTCCTTCGGGGCAGACAGTAAGCACCAGCAAGCAACCTCTGGGGAGGGAAGGAGGCAAAAGAGCCACTCAGGTGAGAAGAAGGAGGTTTCCACCACCACAGGACCCCGCCTGGGTGGAAGGGCCTGGGCGGGAGTGCCTGGATGGAAGCCTAACATTGAGCAGGGTCCTGCCCTAGGCCGACTAGATTCCAGGCTAAGCAAATCCTGTTTGCTAAATAATTACATTTTGCAGCTAAATGCCCACAAGTTGCCAGTTACCACCAAACTTAGGTAAAGTGAGATGAAACAAGCAAGACCAATACAGAGAGAAAGTGACATAATATTGGGAGAAGAGAGGAGGGAGCCCGATTCCGGGGTGAGTCACCTGAGAACTGCCCTCTTGCAATCCGGGACCCCTCGGGGCATGTCAGAGAGCTGGTTTCAGGCCAATCCCCGCAGGCTAAGCCGAGGAACCCTGCCGGTGCACGATTCCATGCATTGGGTCTCTAATTGAAAAATAAGCCAAAACCGGTTTGGCTCAGTGGATAGAGCGTCGGCCTGCGGACTGAAAGGTCCCAGGTTCGATTTCGGTCAAGGGCATGTACCTTGGTTGCGGGCACATCCCCGGTAGGGGATGTGCAGGAGGCAGCTGATCGATGTTTCTCTCTCATTGATGTTTCTAGCTTTCTATCCCTCTCCCTTCCTCTCTGTAAAAAATCAATAAAATATATTTTAAAAAAAAAAAAAAGAAAGAAAAAGAAAACAATAACGGGGCGGGGAGAACCTTCACACAAAGAAAAGCTCAGGCCCAGATGACTTCAAACACTGAACTAATAATACCAACCCTTCACAAATCCTTTTAGAGAATAGAAAAGAGAATAATACAGTTCATTATATGAGATGAATACTATCTTCATACTAAAAAAGAATAAAAGCTGACCAAGAAAAAGAGAAAACACAAACTACTAAAATCAGTAATGAAAGAGGGGACATTACTAATGATTGTATACAAATTAAAATTACCATAAGGGAATACTATCAACAACTCTATGCCAACAAACTGGACACCTAAGATGGACAAATACCTAATTACTGTTCATTGAAATTGACTCAAATAAAACAAATAATCTAATATACCTACAATAAATAAAGAAATTGAATTAGTAATTGAAATCTTCCCACAAAAATGAAGCCCAAGTCTAGATGGCTTAACTGATGAATTCTAACAAACCTTTAAAGAAGAAAGTTTATCAGTGAAGAAATTGCTTCGGCATATGTCTGATATTTTGCTGCCTGTGGATTCCTCTAATATTTTTATGGTTTCCCATCTTATGTTTAAGTCCTTTATCCATTTTGAGTTTATTTTTGTGTATGGTGTAAGTTGGTGGTCTAGTTTCATTTTTTTGCCTGTCTCTGTCCAATTTTCCCAACACTATTTATTGAAGAGACTGTCTTGACTCCATTGTATGTTCATGCCTCCTTTGTCGAATATTAATTGAGCATAGTGGTTTGGGTCAATTTCTGGGTTCTCTATTCTATTCCATTGATCTATATGTCTGTGAGAACAGTGGTTTTGTAATACAGCTTGATATCTCATATTGAGATCCCTCCTACTTTGTTCTTCTTTCTCAGGATCGCTGCAGCTATGGTAAAAAAGAAGGCATTCTTACCATTTGCAACAGCATGGATGGAACTGGAGAGCATTATGCTAAGCGAAATAAGCCAGTCAGAGAAAGATAAATATCACATGATCTCATTCATTTGTGGAATATAATGAACAACATGAACTGATGAACAAAAACAGATCCAGAGACAGAGAACCATCGATCAGACCATCAAACCTCAGAGGGAAGGTAGGGGAGGGTGGGGGGAAGGGGGAGAGATCAACCAAAGCACTTGTATGCATGCATATAAGCCTAACCAATGGACACAGACAACAAGGGGGTGAGGGCATGAGTGGGGGGGGGGGGTTGGGGGTAATGGGGGGATAAGGACACATATGTAATACCTTAATCAATAAAGAAATTTAAAAAAATGTCTTTCAACCTTACAATGGTAACTTATTATACCCTTTAATAGCATGGTTGTACTGTTTAATGCTTCTTTAAGTTAGGAAACAATAAAATACTTAAAAAAAATAAAGAAGAAAGATTGCCGGGACCGGTTTGGCTCAGTGGATAGAGCTTCGGCCTGCAGACTCAAGGATCCCAGGTTCGATTCTGGTCAACGGCATGTACCTTGGTTGCGGGCACATCCCCAGTGGGGGGTGTGCAGGGGGCAGCTGATCGATGTTTCTCTCTCATCGATGTTTCTGACTCTCTATCGCTCTCTCTTCCTCTCTGTAAAAAATCAATAAAATTATATTTTAAAAAAAAGAAGAAGAAAGATTATCATTTATTCCCAAACTCTTCCTGAAGACAAAGGAAAAGGAAATACTTTCTAACTCATTCTGTAAAAACATTATCCTCATATCAAAGACAGACAAAGATATCACAACAAAACTATAAACCAATATCCTTCATGAATATACACACAAAAGTTCTCAACAATATATCAGCAATATACAAATAGGATAATGCATCATGACTAAGTGGCATTTAAAACCTAGAATGCAAGGTTGGTTTAGTGTTCAAATAGCAATCAATGTGGTATCTCATGAATAGAATTAAGAACAAAATACACATTATTCTCATAATAAATTCAACATAATCCTGATCAAAATTCCAGCAACCTTTTTTTTAATCTTTATTGTTCAGATTATTACAGATGTTCCTCTTTTATTCCCCCCATAGCTCCCCTCCACCTGGTTCCCACCCCACCCCAGGTCCCCCTCTCCTCCACCACCACCCCCGCCGCACACTGTCCTCATCCATAGGTATAAGCTCTTTGTCCAATCTCTTCCTGCAACCCCACACTCCTTTCCCCCTGAGAATTGTCAGTCCACTCCCTTTCCATGCCCCTGATTCTATTACATTCACCAGTTTATTCTGTTCATCAGATTTTTTATTCATTTGATTTTTAGGTTCACTTGTTGATAGATATGTATTTGTTGTCATTTTGTTGTTCATCATTTTTTATCTTTACCTTGTTCTTCTTCCTCCTCTTCTTAAAGAATACCCTTCAGCATTTCATATAATACTGGTTTGGTGGTGATGAACTCCTTTAGCTTTTTCTTGTCTGTGAAGCTCTTTATCTGACCTTCAATTCTGAATGATAGTTTTGCTGGGTAGAGTAATCTTGGTTGTAGGTTCTTGTTATTCATCACATTAAGTATCCTTGCCACTCCCTTCTGGCCTGCATAGTTTCTGTTGAGAAATCAGCTGACAGTAGTATGGGTACTCCCTTGTAGATAACTGTTTTTCTCTTGCGGCTTTTAAGATTCTCTCTTTGTCTTTTGCCCTTGGCATTTTAATTATGATGTGTCTTAGTGTGGTCCTCTTTGGATTCCTCTTGTTTGAAGTTCTCTGTGCTTCCTGGACTTGTAAGTCTATTTCTTTCACCAGGTAGGGGAACTTTTCTGTCATTATTTCTTCAAATAGGTTTTCAATATCTTGCTCTCTCTCTTCTTCTGTCACCCCCATAATTCAGATTACCGGTTGGGTGTTTTTTGCTTCCTCATATTTCAAATCTTTGAGTTGATTCTTGGGATCCCCTAGCTTACTGTCGAATCTCTGTATATTATTCTTTATTTCAGTCATTGTATGCTTAATTTCTGACTGGTCCTTTTTATTTTTTTATTTATTTATTTATTTATTTATTTATTTATTTATTTATTTTGGCATTCTCACTGAGATCCTTGAAGGTCTCACTAAGTTCCTCAGAGGTTTCTAGAAGATTCTTGAGTAACCTTATAACTGTGGTTTTGAACTCTATACCCAGTATTTTTCTTTCATCCATTTATTTCATTTGTGACATGTTTTGTTCTCTCTGCATTTTGGCTGCTTCCATGTTTTTGTTTCTAAGTATTGCGTAACTGCTAAGTCTCCTTGAGTTGATAGAGTGGCCTTGTGTGCTAGGTGTCCTATAGGGCCCTGTGGCTCAGCCTCCCCAGTCACCTGAGGTGGACACTCTTGGTGCACCCCTTTGTGGGCTGTGTGTACAGTCTTGTTGTAGTTGAGCCTTGATTGCTGGTGGTATCACTGGGAAGAATTGACCTCCAGGCCAATTGGCTGTGGGGACCAGCTGCGACTTCAGAGGGAGAGCTGCTGTGCAGGAGACACCCTTATGGGGCAGGATTTGCTTTAGTGGGGCTTTGGTGCTCACTGAGTCTGCCCCTTGAGTGTGTCACTTATGGATGTGAAGAGTTGTAATCTGGTATGGTCTCACACTCACCACTGGGTACACTGGCTTGGTTCTCCAAGGAGGTGCAAAGTCAGCCACTTCCTGGGGCCACCCAACAGGAGCTACAGAGAGGTCTGCAGATTCCTCCTCTTTGTATCATATTTGGAGGTGCCCAGATGAGGCCCAGTTGTGAAGCAAGGCCTTCTTTTGATAGCTTCAGGGCTCCCTGACCCAACTGCTGCTTATTTGACAGGTTTTAGGCTGAGAAAGAACAGGCCATTCATATGCAAACTCCACTGGGTACAGCTTGGGTGGGGTTATAAATTGGGTGGGGCGGGGTCTCAGGGAATCACCTGGGTGGAGCAAACAGCAATAGCTGCCAGTCAGCCTTGCACCAGGTTGTGCGCTCAATCCCCACTGGAGAGCTTGTAGGAGGCAGCCGATCAATGATTCTCTCTCATCATTGATGTTTCTATCTCTCTCTCCCTCTTCCTTCCTCTCTGAAATCAATAAAAATATATTTTTTAAAAATTAAACTTACCCTACAAACTTAGTAGATTTCTACTTTTAAGTATCTACCCCTGAGAAATGAAAACACATTTTCATACACAGACTGACCATGAATATTTATAGTAGCGTTATTCATAACTACCGAATTGGAAAATTTCAAATGATCATCAACTGTTGAATGGATAAACACTATGCGATATGTCTGTATAGCAGAATTCTACTATGCAATAAAAAGAAACAAACTACTGAAACAGGTGGACCTAATGAGAGAAGGTAGCCACAAATATTGGGATTCTTTCTATTTGAAATGCCCAGAAAAAGCATAACTATAGACAATTTTTTTTTTTATTAGTGCCTATTGGGGTCTGGGGATTGACTGAAAATGGGAAGAAAGGAGCTTTGGGGAATACTGTAAAATTAGGTTGTGGTAATTGTTTCATAACTGTAAATTACTAAAAACAACAACATTGAATCATACACTAAAATGGTTAGATCTTATGATATCTAAATTATACCTCAATCAAGCTGTTAAAAAAAAATTTATAGTGTTTCCACAGTAAGTGGTGGGCCTAGGATTTAAATCCAGGACTAAACTTGCCTTTAAATCTGTGCTCTCTTTTATGATGATACTAGTGGCCTGGTGCACAAAATTCATGCACATTAAAAGGGATTAATTAGAGAAAATATTTTAATATTGCTATTTGCCCTTTCTCTATAATAGAAATGTCAGAGATGAATGAAAATTAGTAAAATGTATATGAAAATCTTCTTCATGTAAGAGTCTGGGGCACACCACGGGACCCAGAGTCAAGTCCCCACCCACCCACATGTGCTTCAAAATTGCGCGAGACCCAGACCCGGCCACCACCCCCCATTGGGCTAGATCCAGACCCGGCTGGTCCCACCCTTGTCAAGCTCTGCTGGGTGGGGGGGGGTGCAGCCTCAGGTCCCCTGGCCCGGTGCCGGGGTGGGAGGAGCGGCCTGAGGTCCCCCAGCCCAGGCCAGGTCAGGGGGCATGCCTTGAGGTCCTCCATCAAGCCCCGCCAGGTGAGGGACATGGCCTGAGGTTCCCTGTCAAGCCCCGCTGGGCGGGGGGGGTGGGGGGGGGACAGCCTCAGGACCCCTATCAAGCCCCACCAGGAGGAGTTGCAGCTTCAGGTCCCCCGTCAAGCCCTGCTGGGCGAGGGGCATGCCTGAGGTCCCCCAGCCCAGCACTGGAGTGGGGGGGCGCACCTTGAGGTCCCCCGTCAAGCCCCACCAGGAAGGGGAGTGCAGCCTCAGGTCCCCCATCAAGCTCTGCTGGGTGGGGGCCACAGCCTGAGGTCCCCTGTCAAGCCCCACCAGGTGGGAAGCGCAGCCTCAGGTCCCCCGGCCCGGCGCTGGGGCAAGGGGTGCTGCCTGAGGTCCCCTGCCAAGCCCCATTGGGCTGAGGGTGCAGCCTGAGGTCCCCCAGCCCAGCTCCTCGGGGGAGCACTGCCTCCGGTCCCCGTCAAGTCCTGCTGGGCGGGGGGCATGGCATCAGGTCCTGCAGCCTAGCACCGGGGCGGGGGGCACAGCCTCAGGTCCTCGGGCCCAGTGCCAGGGTAGGGGGTGCAGTCTGAGATCCCCTGCCAAGCCCCGCTGGGTGAGGGGCACAGCCTAGGTCTTGCCTGAGGTCCCCCGTCAAGCCCCACAGGGGCAGGGAAGGTGCAGCCTCCAGTTCCTGCTGATTGCTTGTTAAGGCTCGTTACGGGAACTCAGCCTCCACTGTGGGTGCAGCCATCTCGTGTTAAGGAAACCCCGCCTCCACTGTGGGTGCAGCCATCTTTGTGGCAGAGTGATGGTCAGTTTGCATATTCCCTCTTTATTATGTAGGATAATTCCATAAGAAACAGACCTTTCAGGTTTAGAGGTAACTGAGACTGAAATATTTAAGCAAAAGATACCTTTGAGCCTGGCCGGTGTGTCTCAATGGTTGAGTATGGATCCATGACCCAAGAGGTCACCCGTTTGATTCCCAGTCAGGGCACATGCCCAGGTTCTGGGCTCGGTCCCCAGTAGGGGCCATGCAGGAAGCAGCAGATGGATGTTTCTACCTATCTTTCTCCATTCCTCTCTCTCTAAAATCAATAAAAACTTAAAAAAAAAAGTCATCTTCGATCTTGTATGCATATATGCATGTTATGGACACAGACAATGGGGCAAGCTGAAGGGGATAAATGGGGGGAAAAAAGAAGACATGTAATATTTTCAATAGAGAATTATTAAAAAAAAAAAAAAAAGTACCTTCGGTAACAGTAGGCTTGTGAGACTTCTTTTCACATTTCTTTGTCAAAGCAAGTGTCCTTAAAAGTCAATGATTATGATTACTGCCCTGGCCTGTGTGGCTCAGTTGGTTGAGCATTGTCCCATGCACTGAAAGGTTGCCAGTTCCATTCCCAGTCAGGGCACATGCCCAGATTCTGGGTTCGGTCCCTGGTCAGGGTGCATGTGGGAGGCAACCGATCAATGTTTCTCTCTCTCCCCCCTCCTTCTCCCTTCCACTCTCTCTTTAAAATCACTAAAGAAAAAAAAAATTTTAAGTCAATGATTATTTGCAGGTTAATATCCTTAATTTGCTAACAACTTTATTAACAAAAAGGCACAGAGAAGATGTTGAAATTCAAAACATAATACACTTTTAAAAGTGATTTGTTTTCCTTTATTCAACAAAGTAACAGATCATATCAGCAGCCCACTCATCCTGATTTCTGCTCTCTGCATTCTTCTTGGAGCCAGAACATCAAAGGCTAGGAGTGAGTCACCTTATCCAACACCTGCGTACAACAGAATCACCCCAAAATTAATTTCACTAAGATTTTTATCTACCTCTTTTTCTACACCTCTAATGATCCAGGTTTAATAAATAAATATATACATATATCAGAAAACCATGGTTTCTTTACAAAATATATATATATATATGAATATTCCTATAGTTAATTTATTTTACTCACAAAACAGAGTAAAATAAATTTCTAATCCAATATTCATGACACTCATACATACCCTTTACTAAGCTAAGTACTAGAAATCCTTGTGGTCTTAGTTTAAAAGTTACTTCATTTAGTCATTTTTGTTTGTTTGTTTGTTTGTTTGTACCAACTGCATTTTACAAGCAAGTTGTTCTGCTGAGCTCTGAGAAATTAGTAGGGGGAAAGAAACATTGCAACCTAAAGCCAACACATAACTATACCATGGTATAATCACTAAAGGATAAGTACTGGAGGGTAGAGATGCTGGTTACAAAGAGTAAAACCAGACCTAATTTAAATGGGATGTCTCCAAAGACCTCTTGATAAGTGAAGTTAAAATTGAAGCCTGCTGTATTATGGTTTCTCATCTTATATTTAAGTCCTTTATCCATTTTGAGTTTATTTTTGTGTATGGTGTAAGTTGATAGTCTAGTTTCATTTTTTGCATGTATCTGTCCAATTTTCCCAACACTATTTATTGAAGAGACTGTCTTGACCCCATTGTATGTTCTTGCCTCCTTTGTCAAATATTAATTGAGCATAGTGGCTTGGGTCGATTTCTGGGTTCTCTATTCTATTCCATTGGTCTATATGTCTGTTCTTGTGCCAGTACCAGGCAGTTTTGAGAACAGTGGCTTTGTAATACAGGTTGATATCTGGTATTGAGATCCCTCCTACTTTGTCCTTCTTTCTCAGGTTTGCTGCAGCTATTCAGGGTATTTTTTTATTCCAGATGAATTTTTGGAGAGTTTGTTCTAGGTCTGTGAAATATGCCGTTGGTATTTTAGTGGGGAGTGCATTGAATCTATAGATTGCTTTGGGTAGTATGATGTTTAATGATGTTGATTCTACCACTCCATTAACACAGTATGTTCTTCCATCTGTTTATGTCTTCCTCTATCTCTTTTTTCGGTGTCCTATAGTTTTCCAAGTACAGGTCTTAAGCTTCTGTACAGCAAAAGAAACCATCAACAAAACAACAAGAAAGCCCAGTGCATGGGAGAACATATTTGGCAATGTTATCACCGATAAGAGTTTAATCTCCAACATTTACAGGGAACTCATACAACTTAACAAAAGAAAGATAAACAATCCAATAAAAAAATGGGCAACAGACCTAAACAGACACTTTTCTAAAGAAGACAGAAGGAAGGCCAAGAGACATATGAAAACATGCTCAAAGTCACTAATCATCAAGAGATGCAAATCAAAACGACAGTGAGATATTATCTCACACCTGTCAGAATGGCTATCATCAACAAATCAACAAACAACAAGTGCTGGTGAGGATGTGGAGAAAAAGGAACCCTCCTGCACTGCTGGTGGGAATGCAGACTGATGCAGCCACTGTGGAGAACAGTATGGAGTTTCCTCAAAAAAACTAAAAATGGAACTCCCATTTGACCCGGTAATTCCACTTCTAGGAATATATCCCAAGAAACTAGAAACACCAATCAGAAAGGATATATGCACCCCTATGTTCATAGGAGCACAATTTACAATAGCTAAGATTTGGAAACAGCCTAAGTGCCCATCAGCAGATGAGTGGATTAGAAAACTATGGTACATCTACACAATGGAATACTATGCTGCTGTAAAAAAAAAAGGAATTCTTACCATTTGCAACAGCATGGATGGAACTGGAGAGCATTATGCTAAATGAAATAAGCCAGTCAGAGAAAGATAAATATCACATGATCTCACTCAATTATGGAATATAATGAACAACATAAACAGATTAACAAAAACAGATCCAGAGACAGAGAAGCATCAATCAGACTGTCAAACCTCAGAGGGAAGGTAGGGGAAGGTGGGGATAAGGGGGAGAGATCAATCAAAGGACTTGTATACATGTATATAAGCCTAACCAATGGACACAGACAACAAGGGGGTGAGGGCATGAGTGGGGGGGGGGGCACTGCATGAGGGGGGGTAATGGGGGGATGAGGACACATATGTAATACCTTAATCAATAAAGGAAAAAAAAATTGAAGCCTGCAACTCAACACACACAAAAAAAAAAACCAATCCAATTAAAACATGGACAGAGGACCTGAATAGACACTTAGATGGCCAATAGACATATGAAAAGATTCTCAATATCACTAATCATCAGAAAAATGCAAATTAAAACCACAATAAGAATGGCTGGTCAGTGGTAGAGCATCAACTCATGAACCAGGAGGTCACAATTCGATTCCTTGTCAGGGCACATGCCCGGGTTTCGGTTTGATCTCCAATAGGGAGTATCAGAGATAGCAGGAGCACTGCTCAGGACTGCTGCTCTGAGTTTATCTGAGTCCATATGTTCTTCTAAATTCTCCCCAACTATGCCAATGCGGGTCCTTCTCGAACCCTGCCCACTGTAGTAACTGTTGGGAACTTAGTCCAAGTTCCTCCTTTATCCTCTGCTCACTAGTTACAGATGTTGGGTCCGAGCCCCCCTGCCTAGGGCTGGAGCTCCTTGGACGCCAGGTCTTAGATGGGAAGCCATGAGAAGTTGTGAGCATATAAGAATGAGTCTTTATTGCAGAAGCCAGTGGCACAACAATCCTATACAGACAAAACAGTCCTTCACAGCAGAGTCCATACAGGCAGGCAGCGGACACAGCTGGTGAACAGATACATCTTTCCCACAAAGCAGCATTAGTCTCTATACCCACAGCTATTATCTGAGCAGCCCCACGCTGCCTCACATAATAGCGGTACCTAAGCTTTCTGCCTCAGCAGCTTCTTTAGCCTCTCTGGCTCAGCATCTTTTCCTTTCTCCCCTGTCCAGCACACTGGCTGGTTAACATGGTAGCTATATCTGAGCTCTCTATGATCTCTTAGCCTTACATAGTAGCAGTATCAGCTCTCAGCTCTGTCTGAGCTCTCCTCTCTCCTGTTCACTTAGGAGCTACATTCTCTGTGCCTACCACCTCTACTTTCTCTCTCTCTCTCTCTCTCTCTCTCTCTCTCTCAGCTGGTCAAATAACATGTATTATACTACTTAGACAAAGAAGGCCGGTTGCCAACAGTGACATCAATCACTTTGGCTGCAGAAGGGCACAGTGTACGTGTGTCCATGTACCTGCTTATGGCATCTTAGCATAGGTGCAGAGTGGACAGTTCAGTATATTGACAGCAAGGCCTCTGTGCTTTAATTGCCCTTGATTATCAGGCACCTCTGATGTAGTTCCCACAAGGGGCATGCAGGAGGCAGCCGATCGATGATTCTCTCTTATCATTGATGTTTCTATTTCTCTCTTCCTTTCCTGAAATCAATAAAAACATGTCTTAAAAACACACACACACACACACACACACACACACACACACACACACACACACACACAATGAGGTATCACTTCACACCTGCCAGAATGGTTGCCATCAATAAATCAATAAACAACAAGTGTTGGTGGGGATAAAAGGGAACCCTACTATACTGCTGGTGGGAATGCAGATTGGTACAGCCACTGTGGAGAACAGTATGGAGTGTCCCCAAAAAATTAAAAATGGCACTACCTTCTGACCCAGTGATTCCACTTCTGCGTATATATCCAAAGAAATCTAGAAGACTAATTTGAAAACATATATACATCTATATGTTCATTGCAGTATTATTTACAATAGCCATGATATGGAAGCAACACAAGTGCCCATCAATAGACATGTGGATGAAAATGTGGTGGTACATTTATAAAATGGAATATTAGCCATAAAAAAAGAATAAAATCTTAACATTTACGACAGCATGGATGGACCTACAGGGTATTACACTAAGTGAAATAAATCAGTCAGAGAAAGAGAAATACCATATGATTCCACTTATAGGTGAAATTTAAATGACAATATAAATGATCAAACAAAACAGAAACAGACTCATGGATACAGAGAACAGACATGGTTGCCAGAAGAGAGGTGGTTTGGGGCACTGGGTGAAAAAGGTGAAAGGATTAGAACTACAAATTGGTAGTTACAGAATACTGCAGTCACAGGGAATGTAGTCAATAATATTTTAATAATTATGTGTGGTGCCAAGTAGGTACTGGAAATAGTGGGAGAACACATTATAAAGTATATGATTGCCTCAGAATGTCATATACCCATGTTCCCTTTTTATCTCTGGATCTCTCCTGCATGTGGGGTCTCTGACCCTCTCCTATGTGCTGGATTCCCATACATATGTATGTATTAAATTTGGTTATTTTTTCTTGCTAATCTGTCTCCTGTCTATTTTTTAAAGTTTTTACTTTATTGACACTCATGAAAAATCTGCACAATTACCACAGATAAACTCACTGAGGAATCTGTACTCCTTTTTGTCATCGCCAACAATGGCCTTTGCAGTGCCCATGACTTTGTTCATTCTGTTCTAGCATTCTTTTTTTCATACAGGCCATGTCTTACAAGTCAATGTTTGGGTTCATTCTTCTTTGCATAATCCTAGGAATCTAAAATCATGCCAAAGCCAGTTGTCTTGCCATCGCTAATATGGGTTCTAAATCCAAATCCAAAGATGACATCTGGTGTGGCCTTGTACATTTTTCTAGCTTTTTTTTCCCCAGATTTCTGTCTTAGATACTGTTGCCTTCCCAGGGTGAAGGTCATCAATGACCATTTGTTTCCCCTAAAGTAGTCTGTTGGTCATGAACTTCCTGGCCTGGATAGTTACTGTGTCATTCAATGAAGGTAGCCGATCCCCAAGCAGCCAGGGAGAAAAAGAGCTGTCTCGTCTCTATTTCATTGTGTTGTACACTTGACACTATTATAATGTTATTTGTCTATGATATCTCTAAAATATTTTAAATTAAATTAATTATATACATACTCTTTGATTCATCAGCCCAGTTTGAAATCTAGTTTACAGAAATAACAACCTTAATATTTATGTACAAAGATGTTCACTGTCCCAGCTGGTGTAGCTCAATGGTTGAGCATAGATCTATGACCCAAAAGGTCATGGTTCATTTCCTGGTCAGGGCATATGGCTGGGTTGCTGGCTCGATCCCCACTGGAGGACATGCAGGAGGCAGCTGATCAATGATTCACTCTGATCATTGATGTTGCTACCTCTCTCTTCCTCTCTAAAATCAATAAAAATATTTTTTAAAAGATGTTCACTGTACCAACAAAATAGCAAAATAATGGGAACTTAAATGCCCATTAAATAGACCAATAATTAATAAGATAAAGAAATACTATAGTCATCTTTTTCATGAGATAAACTTGTATGTAATAACCTAGAAAACAGTTCATGTTAAATCATTAAATTATTGCTTTTAATTGGAAACCTACATTATTGGCATTATGCATGTGTCTATTATCTACCAGTGTATATAACTTTGAGGAAAAATTGAAGAAGGTACAAATCATATATAGAGTGGTTAATGGTATATAGCTTTGCTTTCATCCCTTACTGTAAAGACTTTGCATTTATTAAACAGAACAAGTATAGGTGGCTCTTATTTGTTATACTTATGATCACACACTTAATAGCAAAGTTGAGCAATAAATCCCAGCCGCCTGGCTCCAAAGGCCCTGCTTTTAACCGCTCTCTAAACGGCCTTATCTGGAGCACTATATACAATACAAACTAATCATCTTAGAGTTTATTTTATTTCATTCTTAACCTATCATAGCCAGCGTGACTATATAGTCCTGATTCCATCCTTGAGTCCAGAGTACCTTTTGTTTCACAAAGTCTTGACCCATTAACATTTCAGGCCCTCTTTATTCTTTCAGAGATCTAGCTACAAGAATGAAAAAACAAAGAACTAATTACAGAGGTGTAAGAGAAATCATTGTTAATTGTGGTTCCCTTAAAATTACAACTTCGTTTGGGCATGTAATTAAGCCAATTACCTTGAAAATACTACTGAAATTTTCAGTGAGCAACCACCCCTCTGGCCCCTTTGCCTGGCTGCTCTGACACAGTTTGGAACTTGTTTTGAAGCACAATAGCCTCTTTGTTGCAGAGACACGGGTAAAAAATGCTCAAGCTCATAGGTGACAGGATCCCTTCATAATTAATCCCAGGATGACCCCACCCCACCCTCCAGAAGTTCTTAGGCTGTAAAGGTTCTCACGTATATGCCTGTTACAACCAAGTCCTTTTACCCTATTCTTGTCTCGCTCTTCCTACCTCCTCTGCAATTTCTTCCTGAAGGCATTTTATTTAAGTAGAGACTCTAAGTTACATAAAGGAGGCAAAGAATATTTTCTTTCCTATACAACTAAAAGAATCTTCTTGAAATGGGTTGAGATAGGATTAATAAAATAAAAAAAGAAAAGAAATCTTCCTGCCAAAAAAAGCAAAAAATTGTTGTTAATAGTGCCCAGAATTAATTAGATGGGCAATTACATTAGTAATTTTTTCCCTTATCTCCAGCAGCTTTGAAAAGACTGTGATTTACCAGGCATATTTTCTGGCCGAGATTTCTTTTATGGAAAATTTTGCTTTACCTAGGCAAAGCACATGACAGCGATTTAAAACACACGTAAGATTAAAGGGGTGCCAATTTTTTCTAAGCATATTTTAAAATTACCTGGTCTTCTCCGTTCCTTTTTATAATATATTAGTCCAGAAGCTTGGGAACCATGCAAGCTCACTCACTGAAATCTAAAAATGTTTTTGTTCTTGGAGCTCTGCATAAAACTCTACCACCGATATGATGCATTATTTAAGACTGATGTTGGTCTTACGTGTGATTTTGGAGAATTTACTCTGTAGCAACATATAAGTCTCATGAATATCTGTATACAGATAAAAATGGTGGCTATCTTTAAAAATCTTCTCCCCAAAATATATGGAGCTAACACATACTGTAATACCATGATGTTCAATAACGCGTACACAATTCTTTCATCTACTAAAGTTTTTGAGGTTTTTCCCCACCCAGAGTGAAATGAATGAACCAACTTTTTCTACTCTTCATATTACATAATTGAGAAACTGTCTGCCACGGCAGCCACTTCCCACGGCTGCAATGAGATGATAATTTGACTACCAAAAAGCACCCTATCAACCAGCTCGTTCCAGGAAATGGTCAGCCATGAAAAACCCTTCACTCTTAACATCTAATAAGTAATCCTCCTCTTTTAAAGTGACCCCAAACTGCTTACCCTCTTTTGGACAAATGTACCTGACAACCAAATAGAATCACATATGAGCATTTGTTCCAATACTGCCGGCAGTATGGGAGAGCAGCTGGTCATCCACAAAAATCTGCTTTGCAGCCCCCCATAAGCCAGCTGCTTATATAGGGTAAAACAACGATTACATGGGGATTATAGGAATGGGGAAGTAGGGATTACAGGCCTGGAGTAGTAGGAGGCTGGGGTGGGACTCCATTGTTTGGGCAACAAGGTTGTTAATCTTTCCATGAGAATGGACCACATTCCAAGGTTGACTCCCAGGTCCAAGGTTGACTCCCAGGTCCAAGGTTGACTCCCAGGTCCTGGGGGCTTACAACTCCCAGCCAGGTCAGAATGTCCTTTCTTTAACCAACACAAGGCAAGCATGGTTAACAGAGCATGATTAATATTTCCCATAACCATAGCTAATCCCTAATATTCTAGTTTTGCCCCTAACACTTCCCCACTGCTATTTCGATCATCTCATATTTATGAGATTAGTTTTAGATGAAAAAGCCTCATCCTGATTGACTGCATCTGCTTCTGCCTTGAAAGCCATTCCCAGAGATGGAGTACACCAAATGCAGGATCGTGGATATATGTTCTATCAACTGAGAATTGTCAGAAAGATTAAAACAGCATATTCCTTTAAATTCCTCACAACCATAGTTATGCTGCAACAGCAAATAATCTATCGCTGTCCGATTTTCTAGAACTGTCTCCCTGACCTGGCTCAGCTCTTGATTTATCCCATGTAGAGTCCTCGAAGTGGCATTCAGGGCTTGACCATGCTACCAGCCAGCCGGGTCACTTCTACCATTACCAGCATAACAAAAATGGTCAAAGCAATATATGCAGCAGGGCTCCACAGCCCGGGTGCAGATCCTCATTGCAGTCAGGCTCCCCGGCCTTCAGAAAGTCTCTTTTGCTTCAGACCCTGTGATGTTTCTGAGCTATAAAGACAGTCAGTCATCCTAAGGAACAGGGCCCCCCGGTGCTGTTAGCAGGGATAAATAGTTACCCCACATAACAGAAACCAACCAGCCAGCAGCTTAGTATGTCCATTACTATAAGGGAAGATGAAATTGTCAGAACAATTCATATTGTAGTTATTAGATACTGAAAGACAATAACTAGAACACTCAGTAACAGTCAGACATTTGCCACAGGGAATGACTGCAGTAAGCTTTAGAGGAAACATCCCTGCATTCTTTCCCCAAACAATGGGTCCCAACATATAAAGGTCCCTGTATGTGACTCCCCAAAAATGTTCTGGGCTGCAAACATTGCACAGCTCCTCCGTTGCCTGGAGGCAGGATGCCTTGGGACAGAGGGAGGTGGAGCAGGTCACTGAACAATGGGTCGGTTGGAGTTTAGAGGGAGGTGGCTGTTCAAGCTCCGGCCAAGCGTGCCCAGGCGTTGCACCTGTGCCTTTGGGTTGTCATTGTAACTCTCCTAACTCCCTTTTGTGGTTTCCGAGTATAAATTTGCTGTAACACTTTTGGTCTGCACTGCCGTTCGGCCTTGACCGCGGTGAAGTGCTGCAACTGTAGTCGCCAGCCAGCTGAATAAAGGCTCATACATTTTGATCTCTGTCTCTGGTGGTCATCTCTTGCGGGTTGCCCCATAACAAAAATAAATGGAATAATTCTATATACTATCAACAGAATTCTCCTACTCAGCAAAATGTGAAGGTCCGTTCTACACAGGTGTCTCCATGGCCAGCTTCAGAGCAGTTGGAGTGGTGAGAAGCATGCCTCGGGGTCTCGCCCATTTCTCCTCCGGTTGGCCCATCGTTCTTGCTCTGCTCAGGTCTGTCTAACTGCCTACTACATCCCCGCAAGGATCCTGGTTCTGAATTCTTTCAGAGAAAAGGGGTGCAGGGTCTCTTCTGTAACTGCTTCATGCTGAGGAAGGGCAAAGTTTTTCCTTCAGAGCCAAGAGATCCTTGGTCTCTGTCAGAGGGAAGATGAGGCCTAGTCATGGAAGGAGGTGGCAATGGTGTCTAAGGGTGGTATTCCCTGAGTGCCAGTAGGGCTTGTAACCTGTGGAGACAAACTATGTTATAAAATTTAGTATTATTGGGCAAAAGTTAGAACAGCAAGAATTACGACAAATGGTCTGGTTGAAGGAAACATTTATTTTAGCTTTAATAATTTCCTATTGATACTCTGTAGAGAATTTTTTTTTTAATATATTTTATTGACTTTTTACAGAGAGGAAGAGAGAGGGATAGAGAGTTAGAAACATCGATGATAGAGAAACATCGATCAGCTGCCTCTTGCACAACCCCTACTGGGGATGTGTCCGCAACCAAGGTACATGCCCTTGACCGGAATCGAACCTGGGACCCTTGAGTCTGCAGGCCGATGCTCTATCCACTGAGCCAAACCGGTTTTGGCACTGTAGAGAATTTTTATACGAATTTATTTGAGCCAAAACTGACAATGATTGCCAGAAGATCTAAAATTGAAGCAAGACCTAAAATGCTCTGGTTAATGAGTTTTGTAGTTTCTTTTATGCATCTGAAATTAAGGAAGATTAGCCAGGGCCAGTGTGGCTCAGTTGATCGGGTTTTGTCCAGTGCACCAAAAGGTTGCCAGTTCAATTCCCAGTCAGGACATATGCCCGGGTAGCCAGCTGCAGTTGATCGATGTCTTTCTCTCTCCCTCTCCCTCTCTCTTTCTCTCTCTCTAAAAATCACTTTGCATCTCTGATGATTAGTGGCTTTGAGCATTTTTTCATATGTCTCTTGGACATCTGTATGTCTTCTTTGGAGAAGTGTCTATTCAGGTGCTTTGTCCACTTTTTAATTGGGTTGTTTGTCTTCTTGGTGTTGAGTTTATATGTTATATATTTTGGAAATTAGCCCCGAATTTATTTGAGCCAAAACTGACAATGATTGCCAGAAGATGATTAGCCCCTTACCAGATGTCATTGGCATACATGTTCTTCCTTTCAATGGGTTCCCTTTTCATTTTGTTGATCGTTTTCTTTGCTGTGCAAAAGCTTTTTATTTTGGCCCTAGCTGGTTTTGCTCAGTGGATAGAGCATCAGCTTGAGGACTGAAAGGTCCCAAGTTCAATTCCAGTCAAGGGCACATGCCTGGGTTGTGGGCTCGATCCCCAGTAGGGGGCGTGCAGGAGGTAGCCAATCAATGATTCTCTCACATCATTGATGTTTCCATCTCTCTCTCCCTCTCCTTTCCTCTCTGAAATTAATTTAAAAAAAAATTTTTTAAAGCTTTTTAGTTTGATGTATTTCTATTTGTTTATTTTTTCTTTTGTTTCCCTTGCCAGAGGAGATATGTCAGCAAAAACATTGCTATGAGAAAGTCTGAAATTTTACTGCCTATGTTTTCTTCTAGGATTTTTATGCTTTTTTAGGGGCAGAAATACAATATTGGGGACTAGCTATAATTATAATAAATATTAATTATGCTTTCTTAACCATGATTGTTTTATTCTGATTAAAGAAAGCATATTCTAACCTGGCTGGGAGATGTCAAGGGACCTGAGTTAACCTTGGAATGGGGTCCATTCTCATCCAAGAACTTCCTATTATCATGGAAAGATTAACAACCTTATTGGGGAAATAGTGGAGTCCCTGGAGACCCACCCTGCCCTTTGCAAACCCACAACCCTACAATCTGTAATCATTATACCCATACTTTTTCCTTTTGCCTACTTTGCCATGTAAGCTTTGTCCTTCTACCCAATATAAACTGCTGGCTTATGGGGACAGGTAGAGCAGCTTTTCATGGATAACCTGCTGCTCTCCCATACTGCCTGTATTATTGGAATAAAGGCTCATATACGCTTCGACCCTGTTTCTGCTTAATTGACTCAAGTAGTGACAGACAGTCCACACCCACTGGTTGTCCAGTTTCCTTTTCACAACTTGCATTTAATCTTTAATACATTTTGAGTTAATTTTTGTGTGTGGTGTAAGTTGGTGGTCTAGTTCAATTTTTTTGCTTGTATTTGCCCAATTTTCCCAACACCATTTATTTGAAGAGACTGTCTTTACCCCATGGTATGTTCTTGCTTCCTTTGTCAAATATTAATTGACCATAAAGGTGTGGGTTTATTTCTGTGCTCTCTGTATGCCTGTTGATCTGTATGCCTGTTCTTATGCCAATACCATGCTGTCTTGATTACTATGACCTTGTAGTATTGAAACTTCGTTCTTTTTTCCCAAGCTTGCTGAGGCGATTCCGTGCTTTTTGTGGTTCTATATAAGTTTTTGGAATATTTGTTCCAGATCTCTGAGATATGCCATTGGTCAAATCATCTTTCCAATAACCCTTATGATAATTGTTTCTTCAGAAAAGTATACGTTTATTTATATCTCATCTTTAGGACTATTTTAAAAAGTGTTTTCAGACAATTTAATGATGAGCATGTCAAAGTTGTATTACAAATTTTGTGCAAGGAAAAAGTCAATTCAAAGCTAGTCTCTTGGTAAAAAAAAAAAAAATGGTTAGAAGTAATTGTTTGTCTAAATACTCCACCAATAAAAGTTTGGTATAAAGTCACTAGACTCTAATCTGGCAGTCAGCTTGGTAGATTGGTGACTAGTAGTTATATATATTGTGGTACCAATGTTCCTAGCTGACGCCCTCAGTGATCTCTGTCTCCTAGTTCTCATGTATGGTCCTCTCCCACATGGCACTAGCATTAGCCTGTGTGACCAATGGAATACAGCAGAAGGAGTGGCATGTCAGTAATGACATAAGGTTATAAAACTTCCATCACTCTCTTTTTGGACCACTTGATCGGGGGGTGCTCCTGTCATTGCCAGGCTCACTAGTGAGCACCTGAAGTCTGCAAATAACAATCTGAGTGAGCTTGGAAGTGGATCCTCCAGTTTTGTTTGCTAAACTTGATTGCTATCTTATGAGAGACCCTGAGCCAGAATCACCCATCTAAGTCATTCCCAGATTCCTGATCCTCGGAAATAATGTGAATTAATAAATGTTTGTTATTTTAAACTGCTATGCTTGGAGAATAATTTTTATTTTGCCAGTAGAAACTGGTACATATATATTTTTTAAATAATTGATTTTTTTCTACGAAAGCTTCTGGAACTCGTGAAAGTATAATTTTACCATCTAAAATACATAGAAGAGAATGAAGATTGGAATATTATTAGAATATTACAACTGTTGTGCATTTTTCTTTGCTGGAATTTAGATACTTGTGCAGGCAAAGAAATTGTAAGATTGCTATAGAAACAGCATGCATTATATATACGCTTTATTGAGTCATCTACTATAGATAGTCAAGCTGATTTAAACATTCAAGGACTTCTCTTTTTTCTTCCTTCTTTCATTTCATTTAAAAATTAATATTCATGTAGAAACTCATCTAGGACTGACAGTCTGAATTCTAGTTTGCAATTTATAGCAATGAAGAAAACCTACTTTTTATGACACTCAACAATCTTTGGAGACAGGCCCTAACACATGTGCTACAAATGTTTGTTTCCAAGACAATAATGATAATGTGTCCATTTCAAACAGGAATCTGTTAGAATGGAGTTGTGTGCCAGTATTTATTGAAAAACTTAAAACAATCATGAATCAAGCATAATGCTCTCCAGGTCCATTCATGTTGTTGCAAATGGTAAGAGTTCCTTCTTTTGGATTAAAAATGGCGGCAGAGTAGGAGAATGCTGCACAGACATGCTTCCAGGAACAAGCTGGAATTACAACTGAAATACAGAAAGGCTTCCTGAATAATCAATAGAAAACTCACAGGAGAGAACCCTGTTACCCAAGGACCGAAGGTAGAGACCCCATAGAGACTCATAGGAGGGGCAGAGGCACACAAGGGCTGGACAGGCACCCACAGATCACAAGTGAAAGTCCCAGAGAGATATATCAGCTGTATGTGTGTGGGGGGGGGGGGCAGGAGGGAGGGAGAGGGGGAAGGGCACTGAGAACTCTGGGATCTAATCCCGAAGCTGGGCTCCCCAACAGAGACCACCAACTGAGGAGGGTACCCACATAACATCTAGCTGTGAAAAGCAGTGGGGTGCTGTCTGCCAGGGAGTGGCAGCTGAAAGTTCAGGCACCCTCTTAAAGGGCCAATGCACAAAATTCCCTGTGGAGCCACCCACCTTGTGCTCTGGCAGTGGGAGGGTGAAGCGGACTGGAGCTGTGAAAGCAGAACCCAGGACTGGGGACTCAGGGGATAGAGCTCAGAAGGCAGACATCCCAAGTTTCCTGGGCTGAGTCATTCCCTCACACATAGAAGGATATCTTTCCCATATAAACATCTCCCTTGCCTGGGGGGAAGACAGTCAACACACCCTACTGGAAAACACCTTGCCCTGAGACCATTTAAGAGATTAAAAGTAACAATTAGCCTCCAGGCAGAAGCAACTGCCCCACCTTGTTGAAAAAACTCTCGCCACACCTGAGGACGATTGCCTAGGGACAATTCAAGTCAGAATCATATTAGTCTGTAGACAGAGGCAGTCTCTGGAGGCTTTGAGTCTTTGCCTGATCCAATTAGTCAGAAACAGCCTTTAACACTGTTCTGCACTAGAGATTGAGAGGTGTAGATGATCTACCTAATACATAGTCACAAACCCAAACAGACAAAATGAGGAAACAAAGAAACATCCCCAAAATGAAAGAACTAGTGAATTATCCAGAAGAAGAGATAAATGAAGCAGAGATAAATGAAACAGAGTTCAGAGTAATGATGTTAAAAATGCTTAACTATGAAAAAGGATATAGTAACTATGAAAAAAGAACAGTCTGAGATAAAGAATAACATAATACAAATAAAGAACACATTGGAAGGAATACATAGCAGATTAGGGGAAGCTGAGGACTGAATCAGTGAATTAGAAGACAGAGGTGAAAATATCACTCAATTAGAGAACCAAGAAGAAAAAACAATTTAAAAAAAAGAGGACAGCTTAAGGGAGCTGTGGGACAATGTGAATCATTACAATATTAGAATAGTAGGTATGCCAGAAGAGGCAGAAAGGGAGAAAGGAATAGAGAAGGTGTTTGAAGAAATAATGGCAGAAAACTTCCCTAACCTGGTAAAGGAAAAAGTCACACAAGTTCAGGAGGCACAGAGAACCCCAAACAAGAAGAACTCAAATGGACCCACACCCAGACACATCATAATTAAAATGCCAAAAGTTAAAGACAAAAAGAGAATCTTAAAGGCAGCAAGAGAAAAGAAAAATGTTACCTATAAAGGAGTTCCCATAAGGCTGACACTTGATTTCTCATCAGAAACTCTACAGGCCAGAAGGGAATGGCATGAAGTACTCAAGGTAATGGAAAGCAAGGATCTGAGACCAAGATTACTATATCCAGCAAGGCTATCATTCAAAATAGATGGTCAAATAAAGAGATTCCCAGACAAAAAAAAAGGCTAAAGGAGTTCATCCCACAAAGCCAGAATTACAAGAAATGCTAAAGGGATTGCTGTAAGGGATTGCTGAGATGAAGAGAGAGAGAAACCTAGCCATACAGAATTAAAATGGCTACATAAATAACTACCTCTCAATAATAACCCTAAATGTAAATGGATTAAATGCTCCAATCAAAAGGTGTAGGGTAGCTGAATGAATACAAAAACATGACCCAACTATATACTGTCTACAAGAGACCCACCTCAAAGCAAAAAACACACACAGGATGAAAGTGAAGGGATGGGAAAATTTTTTCCATGCAAATGGAAAAGAAAAAAAAGCCGGAGTAACAATACTCATATCTGACAAAACAGACTTTGAAAGCGTCATGCTAAGTGAGTGAAATAAGCCAGTCAGAGAAAGCTAAATATCATATTATCTCACTCATTTGTGGAATATAATGAACAACATAAACTGATGAACAAAAATAGAACCAGAGGGAAAAAAATATTGTAGAATATAATAGAAGTAATCCTGTTATTTGCACATTTTTAATATTTCCTACAACTTTTGTGATATCATACTATGTTAATATAGTTTTGGTAATATTATCATACTTAAAATCCTTTTATACTTGAAATATTAATGTTATTGCATGTAATATTATTATATGTAAGATCATTTTCTTGAGTAATTGGTGTTTAGTGCATGTAACATTATCATATTTAAAATCGTTTTCCTTGAGATATTAATGTTCATTGCATGTAACATTATTATATTTAAGATCGTTTTTCTTAAAATAAAAAAAAAACTTTAAAAAAATCATGGATCAATTACCACAAAGATAAGATTTAAAGGAAATTGGCCTGCCCAGCTGGTGTTGCTCAGTGGTTGAGCACCGACCTACAAACCAGAAGGTCATGGTTCATTTCCCCGTCAGAGCACATGCCTGGGTTGCGGGCTCAATCCCCAGTGAGGGTGTGCAGGAGGCAGCCGATCCAAGATTCTCTCTCATCATTGATGTGTCTATCTCTATCTCCCTCTTCCTTCCTCTCTAAAATCAATAAAAACATATTTTTTTAAAAAGGAAATTGGCCTGACAGAAAACTATTATCTGATACTATTACATATTTTTTCTTAAATAAGCTAAAATTTTTATTTGAGTTTATTTTTTAAAACAATTAAGTGTATTTTAAAAATCAATTTAATACTTCCCACATCATTAAAGTCAGTTTTATAGAAATCACAACATAAAAACAAAAACAAAAAAATCTTAAATAACGCAGAAGTAGAAAACTTTTTGAAACTTAGAAGAACCTCAAGGAATTTGCAAGAGCCCATTAGTCACAAAATCCTAAACTGGAACACAAATACTTTTCAAGCACTAGGATCATTGAACCAAATGTTTTCATTTACATATGAGAAACAAAGGAATAATAATGGCAGTATGTCATTGAAGGCTCATATATGTCAAGCATATGCACTCACATAAGCATCCATCCCTACTCTTGATATCCTCAATCTTGGTTTATGCTCTTCTTTCCAAAAAAAAAAATAAATCACTTTTTTTTAATTGATTTGAGAGAGAGAGAGAAACATTGATTTGTTGTTCTACTTATGCACTCACTGATTGCTTCTTGTACGTGTCCTGACTAAAGATAGAACATGCAACCTTGACCTATGGGTACCACACTCCTACCAACTGAGCTACATGGCCAGGGTGAAAATATCACTTTCTAATATATCACATAACTTACATATTAATTATAGTACAGTGTTAGGTTAAGTGATTTACCTACTCTCATGCAGCTCAAGCTGGAATTAGGATCTATACCTATTTGAGCTAATTAATTTAGTCAACAAATATTTGTTCACCTATCATGCACCACAACAGAATTCATCTATAGGCCCAATTGCTCCTTATCTTACAAGGTATATAAAATTTGGGGGGACGGAGAGAATGATTCTAAAAACTTTTATTGCCTGAGAGCTTATTTAGAATATGAATGCATATTAGTGAACTATTTTATTTCAATAGTCTATGACTCTCTTTCCTAAGTATACTCAAATGGGTGTGGGGGGACATATCCTTTGCATAATCAGTTCTTTGACCTAAAAGTGTTGTCACGTTCATAGTTAACTTTGTGATTAGGAACTGGAATTCAGGCACAGTAAAGACACGTTTGGTTTGTGACTCATGCTATACAGATTTTGGGTGGCTTGGTGCCTCTGGCAGTTCAGACCTGTAATGACAAACAATTGCTGGAATAATTATTTTTCTCCCTCACTTCTGAATTCCTTCATCAAATGAATAAGTACACTTAAATAGTCTGTTATGTAGGCTGAATATCACAAAAATAGATTGGGGATTTTGCTGTTAACACACCTTTCCCAGAATTTTCATTAAGTGCTCACATTTAATGAATTACATTATGATCCTCATTTTCCCCCTATAATTTAATCCCCCAAATCAACTCTATGAAAGGTGTTTGTATATCAAATTGTTAAAAGCACATTTATTTATTTTCTAATTATTTCTTACTTAAGTCAGCTAAACTTGGTGAGTTTCAGTCTGAGCTTGGGTCATTCATTCCTTTGGTCACAAAAGATTTAGAGACTCTATCTCTAAGAGCACTTCAATAGGTTCTGTCACACAGTTTAGAGTCCATGAGAGGTGACAAAGAATCATACAAGCAATAATAACCCAGTGTGGTAATGACACCTAAGGAGAAAACATTGCATGATCTAAGAACACTGAGAATGGTTGAAGAAGGGCATGAAATGACACTCAGCTAAATGAAGTAGGTCAAGACATCATCAAAATGCAAGGAACAGTTTTTCAGGGCAAGACAACAGTTTGCGTAAAGGCTAGTAAAGGAAAGGGAGAATGGTGTGTGGGAGGAACAAAGTTCAATACGACTGGAGTGGGGTTAGAGGGTCATGGCTATAGACAAGACCAGAGAGAAACCCAAAGGTCAAGGGCTAGGACACCTACAGACTTGTGAGCCAGGTTGAAAATTTTACACCTTATCCTAGGGCCATGGTCGGCAAACTGCGGCTCGCGAGCCACATGCGGCTCTTTGGCCCCTTGAGTGTGGCTCTTCCACAAAATACCATGGCCTGGGCGAGTCTATTTTGAAGAAGTGGTGTTAGAAGAAGTTTAAGTTTAAAAAATTTGGCTCTCAAAAGAAATTTCAATCGTTGTACTGTTGATATTTGGCTCTGTTGACTAAGGAGTTGGCCGACCACTAGGGCAATGAAGAGCTACTCAAGTGTGCAAAGCTGATGTGAGATTTTTGGAGAATGAATTAGAGACTAGCATACAAGGCTATGGAGGTTAAAGCAAGAGGAATTGAAGATGGGGTGGGAGTATTTTCCAAACTGAGGAGAATAAGTGTGACACTGGAAATGGAGTTGAAGAGTCAAATGATTTTGGTAGGAAAATATGGGAACATTTCAGACAGAGGGAATATCTTGAATTCTTGAGTTTAAGGCTAGTAATTTCCTTTACCAGATATGAATTAAAAGACTATTGAGATTAAATGGTGATGGAAAAAAATAAAATAAAATAAAGACTGTTGCTGAAACCGGTTTGGCTCAGTGGATAGAGCATCAGCCTGCGGACTGAAAGGTCCCGGGTTCGATTCCGGTCAAGGGCATGTACCTTGGTTGCGGGCACATCCCCAGTAGGGGCTGTGCAAGAGGCAGCTAATCGATGTTTCTCTCTCATCGATGTTTCTAACTCTCTATCCCTCTCTCTCCCTTCCTCTCTGTCTGTAGAAAATCAATAAAATATATTTTTTTAAAAAATAAATAAAATAAAGACTGTTGGGATGTATGGCAAACACTGTTGTCAACATGAGGACATTTGTAACCCTCCTCTCTTTGTCACTTTCTGCTATAGGGCCAGGGAAACCAGGTTCTTATTTTCCTGGCCTCTCTTTGATCCAGGAGTAGACATGTGACCCAGTTCTGTTTAATGAACTAATAGGGGCAACCTTTTAGGTGGATTTCTAATAAGGGACATAAGTGAAAAAAAGAGAGCTCATTGCACTGCCCTTTCTCTCTTCTTGCCTTGAATGTGGATGTGACATTTGGAATTGTGCAGCTCTCTGGCAAACATGTGGATGAAATGCTTGGAATCTTGCTAATGAAGTGGGAGAAGAAGTTAAAAATATCTGGGTCCCTGATGATATTTTGACCAATTCTGAGTCCAACTGAAGCATCCATCTTACATAAAAACTGTTGTTTGAAATTTTAACCCTGCTAGTTTGGCTTCTGTAAACGCTTGCTTGTTTAAATAATAAGGAAAATAAGACTGCACCCATTCCAGAGAGGCCATAAACTATGCCCCAGACAGAGTTGTCAGTGCTGACACCAGGCCATTCCTTGAGATATGGTCTCATGGACCCTTCCCAGCACGCAGGCCTTCTTTCTCAAAAGGCCTGGAAGTCTCATTCCAAAATTTTTTTTTTAATTTCCTTATTGATTAAGGTGTCACATATTTGTCCTCATCCCCCCATTCCCATCCCACACCCCTTCCCACAGATGCCCCAACCCCCTGTTGAACTTAACCATTGGTTAGGCTCATATGCATGCACACAAGTTCTTTGGTTGATCTCTCCCCCCTCCCCTCACCCTCCCCTATCTTCCCTCTGAGGCCCGATAGTCCGATCGATGCCTCCTTGTTTCTGGTTCTGTTCTTGTTCATCAATCTATGTTGTTCATCATTTCCCCTAGATGAGCAAGATCATGTGTCACTAGAGATATACTTATAAGAACTGAATGTGAGACGAGCAATAATAGTTATGCTGACAGGCAAATGAATCAGTCTGTAGTGAGTTTCCTTCTAGACCAACAGTTCTTTTGAGACCCAATATCAATGTCCACCAGTTCCTTATGTGTACATGTCAGTACTGACCCCTCAGCTCTGGATGGTGGACAAATGGTGGTAATGCAGGTCCGACACCCTCTGTTTTGGTCTTGGCCGGACCCAGGGGCATGGCTTCACCCAGACTCAGGGGCATGCGGCCTCACCCGGACCCAGGACCCAGTCTCACCCGGATCCAGGGGCACATGGCCTCACCCGGACCCGGGATGCTTCAGCTTCACCCGGACCCAGGGGCGCGTGGCTTCACCCGGACCCAGGGTCGCGTGGCCCCACCCGGACCCAGAGGCGCGTGGCCTCTCCCAGACCCAGGGGCGCGCGGCCTCACCCAGACCCAGGGGGGCATGGCCTCACCCGGACCCGGGATCCAGCTTCACCCGGACCCAGGGGCGCATGGCCTCACCCGGACCCAGGGGCGCACGGCCTCACCCAGACCCGGGATCCAGCTTCACCCGGACCCAGGGGCACGTGGCCTCACCCGGACCCAGGGGCGCACGGCCTCACCCAGACCCGGGATCCAGCTTCACCCGGACCCAGGGGCACGTGGCCTCTCCCAGACCCAGGGTCGCGTGACCTCACCCGGACCCAGGGGCGCGCGGCCTCACCCGGACCCGGGACCCAGCAGGGTTTCGTCTTCTTGATCCCAATTCCTGTTGGTCAATTCCCTCTCAGCAATTCCTTCAGCCATTTTCTCAGAGCTCCAGGGCGGCTGCCGCAGAACTCGTTGGGCTGCAGGCTCGGCGAAGCTCCAGTGTGCCCGGTGCACGGTGGCGGGCTGGTCCGGGGTCACTGCGTCGGCCCTTGGGTCTGCAGCGGTGGCCAGTCGCCGAGCGTGCGCACCTGGCCGCTTCTGGGGCATTGAGATTCTTGAAGGACTCGGAGATCAGCAAGCGCGGAGTCTCCCACCCCATGTCTCTCAGGGGCTCGTCTGTCCGTGCTTGGCAGCGAGTGGAGCCATCCCTTCAGCCAGAGACCGCCGGGGGAACTGCGCCGAGCACGTTCCAGGCTGCCATTGTGTTGCCTGAGCCGTAGTTCTTAAAGTGTGATCTTTGGGTCACCAGCATCAGCATCATCCCGCGTACCCCTCTCTTTTATTCTAGCATCTGCTCAGCCAGCCCTCCGATGGTTCTGGATGGTGTCTGCTCTGCTCTCCTCTCATAGTCTCAAAATTGTTGTGGTAGGCAACAATCAGGCTTCCACCCTATGCCTCCATCTTAGTCCTCCTTTGTATAGTTAAGTCTTGATTGTTGTTGGTGTCACTGGGAGGAATTGTCCTCCTGGCCAATTGTCCGTGAGGACCCTCTGTGTCTATAAAAGAAGAGTTGCTGTGCAGGAGACACGTTTATGGGCCGGATCTTGTTGCAGCAAGGCTTGGCGCTCACTGAGTCTGCCTCTTGAATGTGTCCCTTTTGCGAGTGGTTGAAATCTGGTGTCATGTCACACTGACCACTAGATGCCCTCGTTTCTGGGTCTCCAATGGAGTGTAGGTCAGCTACTGTCTGAGGCCACTCAGCAGGAATTACAGCAAAAACTGCAGTTTCCTCCTCCTGTCTAAGCGGCCCTGGAGCAGTCCGACTAGAACCGCAGTTCATCTGGTCAAGCTGCCACAGGGCAGGCCACCCACATGCAAAAGCCGCTGCTTGGAGCCCAGGTGGGCCTGCAAAACGTGCGGGGCGGGTCTGCAAAACGTGCGGGGTGGGTCCCAGGGCAGGGCGGGTCCCAGGGCGGGGCGGGTCTCAGGGCGGGGCGGGGTCTCAGGGCGCCACCAGGCCATGGCATGGTGAACCGCAATGGCTGCAAGTCTGCTTTTTCTGCTTTCCACGTTTCTAAGCCCCCTCGTTCCACACTCCAGCGCAGCAAACACTGATTGCTGGGCGCACCTCCGCAAGGAAGTTACTCCCACTCTCCGACACGAAGGCCGAGAGTCCAGCCTCTCCCCGCAGGCGTCTGGGTCTCCCGCGAGTCCCCAGAAGCTGGATTTCAGGGTGATGGGGAGCTAATCTCCCCTAGGGTTGGAAAAAAAGCCGCACGACCCTTCCCCCGCCACCAGTCCGACCCATGCGCCTCAGCACCTTATCCCTTCCAAGTTCGCTCTGTCCTCTTCCCTCTTTAGCTGTAAATCCACCCTTCAGCCCACTCTCCTGTGGTTCTGGGTGGCAGACGCTCTGTCCTCCAGTTGTATTTTTGAAATTGCTGTGCGCGGCGCAGTTCATTTGTTTAACTTTGCCGCCTTCTTGGTTCTCCTCTCTCAAAATGGCTAAAGGACTTGAAATCCTAAAAATCCTCCAAGTCGGTGTCGGCGGCCTCCGGGGCCCCGAGGATCTCACTGGGCAGCTCGGCCAGGTCGGTGACGCGGATGGGCCCGTCCTGCAGAAAGATGGTCTCTTCCTTCACCGAGAGCCACTGCGCCGAGTCTGCGGCCGCTGCCGCTGCCATAGCAGCTGCCGCGGCCGCCCACGAGCTCATGGCCCCGGCTGAGGTGCTGACTGAGAGGAGCAGCCGCCCGGCCTGGGGAGACGCGAGCAGGAGTCGCCGCGCTCACCAGTCCATCTTTTAGTTGTATTTCCGAAACTGCCATGCGAGGCAACAGATCAGCCGTTCAACTCCGCCGCCATCTTCCAGAGCCGTAGATTTTAAAGTGAGATCTTTGGCTCACCGGCATCAGCATCATCCCGCGTCCCCCTCTCTTTTACTCTAGTTGTAGAGCATCTGCTCAGCCAGCCCTCCGGTAGTTCTGGATGGTGTCCGTTCTGTTTTCTAGTTGTAGTTTCAAAATTGTTGTGGTAGGCAACAATCAGGCGTCCGCCCTATGCCGCCATCTTGGTCCTCCTCCTCATTCCAAATTTGGGAGACAAAAGAGCTAGGAAAAGTATAAATAGAAAAGGTTTCCTCCATGTTGCGGGGGGGGAGGGGGGGGGACAGAATTTGAAAGGCACATTTTTCTGTGGGCCTGGGCAGAATCTATAATAATAAAAGCATAGTATGCTAATTAGACCAGACATCCTTCCAGATGACCTTCTGGTTGAAGCTGGGGCTGAGAGAGAAGCCCAGGTCCCAGATGCCAGAGGGAAGCCGGTGCCGGCACCTGGGGGAAGGAAGGCCTACTATTGCACGAATTTCATGCATCGGGCCTCTAGTTTAATAATAAAATGTAACTCCCTTTCTTTAAGTGTGGCTTGATTTTTCTCCTGTCTTCTGTAACACAACAACCAGTAGACTTCTTGTAAAGAAACCCATAAATGGACTTATGTTTCTTTTTCTGTTTCTTATAGCAAAAGCATTCCTACTGCAACAGGAAATAAGTGGGGGAAAGAAAGACAGGAAGGAAGAAACTGACACATCAATGAGAAACATTCATCGGCTGCCTCCTGCACACCCCCTACTGGGATGGAGCCCCCAATCTGGGCATGTGCCCTGACCAGGAATCAAACCTCCTGGTGCATGAGACGACACTCAACCAACTGTAATCAGACTGGGTGAGCAAACCAGAAAGTCTTATCTCATCTTCTTTGTTTGCCCAATTCAACTTATCCTTTCAGGAGTTAACTTAATTATCATCTTTTTATTATAGCATTGCAAATATCCACAAAGTTAGTTGTATATTTTCTGTGTTGCCAAAGTATATCATTTGTATTTTTGTAATAGCATTTACCCTGTTGACAAGTCTGTCTCCATCATTTGACAAGATCCTTCCTTTATAGAGACTAGATCTTATTTCCTGTGCATCCCTAGGAACAAGCATTGCAACTAGCCTATAAAACTGTGAGGACAAAAAAAATCAGTGGCTAGAGAAGAAGAAAGAAAACTGAAAACAGAAGGACAAAAGGACATTTTTTTTAAAACTTTTTTTAAAAATATATTTTATTGATTTTAGAGAGGAAGGGAGAGGGAGAGAGAGATAGAAACATCAATGATGAGAGAGAATCATTGGTTGGCTGCCTCCTGTATGCCCCCTCCTGGGGATCAAGCCCACAACCCAGGCATGTGTCCTTGGCCGGAATCGAACCCAGGACCCTTCAGTCCGCAGGCCGACGTTCTATCCATTGAACCAAACCAGCAAGGGCGAGGGAATTTTTTGGAGTGATGAAAATATTGAATATCTTTGTTGTGGTGATGGTTATATGAACATATATATTTGTCAAAACTCATCAACTGTACACCTAAAAGGGTGAATTTAACTGTATGTAAATTATTCCTCAATAAATATATATTGTAAAATGCCAAATAGGGATAAAAGAATGAACATGAATGAATGAAAGACTTGTGTACTTGCTTTCCCTTCTAGGAGTGCTTACTTTCATAAGCACCACCTGAAAACAGGGTAAAGTTGAATGGTGGGCATTTTGAGTAAAGAAAAAAAGTGATATTTCTGAATAGAGGTATTTCTAGGAATTCCTTAAATTATTATATCTAATTTGTGTCTCATTCATAGACAATGTTAATATTGATTCTAATATAGTACAAGTCATTCACAAACCACAAAAATGGAGTAATTCTTCCTAGCACACTAACTCAAAAATGCTTTTATAGTCAGACTCAGAAGTAGCTCATATTGATATTAAGAGGAGAAAACAGGTGTCCTGCAAAAATTTCAAATGCAGCCAATCTCTGGACATGTAAAATACATTTTGCCTATGATTTCTTATCTTTTTACAGGTGTTCTAAGATTATCTACCTAGTTATCCTTAAATGCCTTTAAAATTGTAGTAATCTGACAACAAATTAAACTGATGTTTTTTTGTTTTTTTTTTTGTTTTTGTTTTGTTTTTTTCAAATTAAACTGATGTTGAGTTAGAGTTGTGTTGGATCACTGTTCTAGTTTCCTCTCTCTAAAGACTTAAGTTTAAGTTGGTCTTAGAACATTGAAATGTCTGCTACTAGAGAAAACCAAGATGGCAGCATAGGTAAACATCTGAAATTGCTGCCTTGCACAACCACTTCAAAACTACAACTAAAAGACAAAACGGAAATCATCCAGAACCCAGGAAGGCTGGCTGAGTGGAAATTCTACAACTAGAAGGAAAGAGAAAAGCACACTGAGACTCAGAGGAGGTGCAGAAGTAAAGTGCAGAGGTACGGAGGCGCGTGTGGAAAGGGCTGGCAACTGAGTACGAGGCTGGCTTTTTCAATCGGGAGGGAGACACAAGCTCCTGACTGCTCTGAACTCCAGTTCCGGGCAAGACTCTGGGGACCCAGACTCATACGGGGAGAAACTGGACTGTCTGGCATCGGGCGGAACTAGAAGGCAGCTTTCTCTCAGAGTTGCTTGCAGCGATTACCGAGGGACACTGAGACCCGGGGGCCTCTTAGGGCAGGGCCGATGGTCAGCCATTGCTGTTTGCTCCACCCTGAGACCCCGCCCCACCCAGTTCTCCCAGTGTAGACACAGCTGATACTCACAGCCAATTGGCCTGGAGGTCAATTCCTCCCAGTGATACCAACAACAATCAAGGCTTAACTACAACAAGATTCTGCACACAGCCCTCAAAGAGGTGCACTAAGAGTGTCCGCCTCAGGTAACTGGGGAGGCTGAGCCACTGGGCCCTATAGGACACCTAGCATACAAAGCCACTTTATCAACACAGGGAAGCAGCCAAAATGCAGAGACAAAGAAACAGGTCACAAATGACAGAAATGGAGGAAAGCAAACTACTGGATATAGAGTTCAAAACCATGGTTATAAGGTTTTTCAAGAATCTTCTAGAAACCGCTGATAAATTTAGTGAGACCCTCGAGGATATGAAAAAGGACCAACTAGAAATTAACATACACTGACTGAAATAAAAAATAATATAGGGGGGGAAGGAGGGAAGAAAAGAAAAAAAATTAAAAAATTAAAAAAAATAACTTCTCATAGTCCTTGACACAGAGTAGGCAAAGAACAAATGATTAATAAATTTGGCAGGTGTGGCTCAGATGGTTAGTCATCATTCCATGCACCAAAAGGTCAATGGTTCTATACCCGATTAGGGCACATACCCAGGTTTTGGGCTTGATCCCCAGTAGGAGGTTTGCAGGAGGCAGCCGATCCATGTTTCTCTCTCACATCAATGTCTCTCTCTCTCTCTCTCTCTCTCTCTCCCTTTCCCTTCCTCTCTCTCTTAAAAAAAAAATCAATAAAAACTTTTAACAAAAATTAAAAAATGAATAAAATAAAATATTGAATGAGACTTTTTCTATGTACACTGTATTTTATGATTGATTTATATAATTTACAAGTATAATTTTAAGTGAAAGTGATTTTTCACATAATTTGCTTACTGGAGGCCTAAGGAAAACCCTTGGACCAAAAAGCCGCCTCAGCACCTGCCTCCACTGTGATGATGATGATGAGAGACAGACCAGAGGACTGCTGTTGTTCTTATAGGAGCTGCTCACTTGTGTGCAAATAGCCTGGGCTGCATGTGCTACTTTTCATTCACACTGAGAAAGGTAATTTTCATTCTGGGAATATTACAAGATTCTGTCTTTTCCTTTTAGACTTATGTACTTGTGTCCAGATCAATAAAGTAGAAATAGAGAAGCTTGAGTGGCATTTCCCAGATTGTTAGGTCCTTTGCTATTTAATTTGCCCCTCCTTTATGGTGTACTGTAATCTCACATGTTGTCATAATATTTCACATGGACTTTAAGATTTACTAATGTGGACACTAAGGGATAAGAAATTTAAGAAATGAAAGTATTTTTTTCACTCTTTAAATTTTCTTTTTTATACACTAGTGTGAGGCACCTGCCATCAAAAGAGCACTGATGGACAGTCTCACAGATAATTTTATTTATTGTTTCTTTGATTATCAGCCCTCTGTGTCTCTAAACCTAGAAAGCAACTTGGGCAAGTGTTTTAAAATTTGAAGAAACATTTTTAAGGTTTTTTAAATAAAGATATGCTGACTGTATAAGTTAGATTAACTGTGTAAATGTGGGGTCCAAGATGACATTTTAAAAATATTTTATTGATTTCAGCGAGGAAGGGAGAGGGAGAGAGAGATAGAAACATCAATGATGAGAGAGAATCATTGATTGGCTGCCTCCTGCATGCCCCCTACTGGGGATCGAGCCTGCAACCCAGGCATGTACCCTTGACTGGAATTGAACCCGGGACCCTTCAGTCTGCAGGCCGATGCTCTATCCACTGAGCCAAGCCAGCTAGGGCCAAGATGACATTTTTAACCTGCTCATGAACAGGCATTAGTTGAGTTAGATAAAATAGAAAACACTTCTTTCGCAGAGTAGCTAAGATAGGTTAATCAAGTTGGTGATGCCTGTCCATAAGTGATTTATGCATTAATAATAAAATTATAGGAATAAAAAAAAAGGAAATCTTACCTTTTGCGACAGCATGGATTGACCTGGAGAGCATTGTGCTAAGTGAAATAGGCCAATCAGAGAAAAACAAGTGCCACATTATGTCACTCACATGTGGAATCTCATGAACAAAATAAACTAACAAACAAAATAGAAACACACTCATAAAGAACAGACTGACAGCTGTCAGAGGGAAGGGGGGTTGCAAGGCTAGGTGAAAAAGGTGAAGAGATTAAGCAAAAACAAAAAAACTCATATACCAGAGGGGGAGAGAGGTGTGGTGCGAAAGAAGAGGATGTAGGGTAGATAAAAGGTGACGGAAAGGGACTTGATTTGGGGTGGTGAAGGCATAATACAATATACAGTTGATGTATTACAGAATTGTACACCTGAACCCTGTATAATTTTATTAACCAATAAATTCAATTTAAAAAGACATGCATAAGTAAGTAGTAAAAAAGTGGGGGAAATAGGATGAACAAAATCAAGTAAGGAAAGATACAATATAGTGTATACTCTTTAATGAGAAGTTACTGAAAAATAAAAAATTATATGCTATATTTAGAATTTAAATCCTACTTTCCCCCAGAAATGCAATTAAGGTAGTTAGCAAAATATAGCAGGTGATTATCAAAATGGTGAAAATACGCAATACTTTTTATTCCCCAAGATTAGTAATGGCAGTTACTAGAGGTTTAAGTTTTAAAAGGCACATACAAAGCCTCAGTTGGTTAGCTCAGTTGTTTAGAGCAAGCATGTCAAACTCAGAAACTAACATGGGCCAAATAAACAAGGTTTAAGTTTATGTGGACCGCAAAAAAAAAAAAAAAAAGCTTCAATTTTCATAGAAATGTAGGTTTATTTCGATAGAGGCATGCTGAATACAAAGGGCTGAAATAAATGAGTAATCGTTAACATAAAATAATAGAACATTTTAATAAAAATTAATATTTTTTCTTGAACATTAACTTACCAGACACTGAATAACTGCACAAATTAATAAGGTAACGCAAATAAACTTATTTTTCTTGTTCTCCGAAAGCAAAATATTTCCTGTTGCCCATACCAAACAAGTCAGTCCAAGACTAATGACATGGCAATCAGCTGCTAAAATATTCATTGCTGGTATTAGTGGAGAGAAATGGTGCGCCTGCACATAAGGCCCATAAGGGAAATGAATGCAACACAATTGCAGTAATTAGTCATTAGTGAACGTTGTAGTTCGTTATTAATAAATAGAGCCCTGGTGCACAAATTCATGCACGAATGGGGCCGGCCCGCCCCGATCGGGCCTATTGGGCCAGGTTGGCTGTGGGGAGGGGTTGTGGGTGGTTGGCTGGCCAGCCCCACCCCGTGGTGGAACTCCTGGTTGAGGGGACAATTTGCATATTAGCTTTTTACTATATAGGATTATGTATAACAGGATATTGTAAAAATTAAGTTACAAAATTTTTATTAAAACATTTCTTACAAACCGTTATATTGGCTGGGCCGCAAAAATATTCGTTGTGGGCCGCATGTGGCCCACGGGCCACGAGTTTGACATGTTTGGATTAGAGCATGGTCCCTGTACACCAAGGTTGTGGGTTCAATCCCCGTCAGGGCACACATAAGAACAATCAATGAATGCATAAATAAGTGGAATAACAAATCAATGTTTCTATCTCTTTTTTCCTTTCTCTTTCTCAAATCAATAAATAATTTAAAAATAATATAAAATAAAAGGTGCATACAGGGATGGAATCATTATCACAGATTCCACCAGTTATAAAGACTGAAGACCTCTTTGTCAGTGTTTCTTAATGTGAAGTTCATGGAGCACTATGGGTTCCATGAACCCCCTGAAGTTATGTACAATCTATTGTGTGCATATGCAATTTTATGGAATACATTTCATAGCTTCTCAAAAATCAGATTTTCGCCAAAACCGGTTTGGCTCAGTGGATAGAGCGTCAGCCTGCGGACTGAAGGGTCCCAGGTTCGATTCCGGTCAAAGGCATGTATCTTGGTTGTGGGCACATCCCCGGTGCGGGGTGTGCAGGATGCGGCTGATCGATATTTCTCTCTCATCGATGTTTCTGGCTCTCTATCCCTCTCCCTTCCTCTCTGTAAAAAATCAATAAAATATATTTTTAAAAAAAATCAGATTTTCAAAAGAGGTTCATGACATTCCCTCTATCTCCCCAAATTAAAAATGAGCACTCTGGCCCTAGCTGGTTTGGCTCAGTGGATAGAGCATCAGCCTACGGACTGAAGGGTCCCAGGTTCGATTCTGGTCAAGGGCACATGCCTAGGTTGTGGGCTTGATCCCTAGTGCGGGAGGCAGCCAATCAATGATTCTCTCTCATCATTGATGTTTCTACCTCTCTTTCCCTCTCCCTTCCTCTCTGAAATCAATAAAGATATATTTTTTAAAAAATGATCACTCTGGAAAAAGAAGTATTTGCTTACAAATTGGTAATATTTGGTTTAGTTTCTTGTTTTCAAAAAAGAAAGATCCATTTAGTCTTATGATCTAGTATCCTGTCTTTTCCATTTCATATTTGTGTGTGGGAGGTAAGATTAGTTTACATAAGTTTCCATTACCAACCAGGTGTGGTTTATGTTTTTAAGATATCAAGTTAAGAAGAAATCCCGGTTTGCAAATCTCATTTTTAATCTCTGTTGCTGTTTATTATTTTGCTTGGTTTCTTATTCAATTCAATTCAAATTTGGAAGGGTGGCTCCTTCTTTGAATTGCTTTATGATTTTGTTTTGGTAAATATAAAGCCAAAAAAATATTTTTTAATTCCCACAAAGTCTTTCCTCCTATTTAATGAAGACATTTGAGGATTCCATCAAACATTTTCACTGAGCCCATTTCAAAACTAACAGGTAATTAACAGAATTCCAGCAGCTCTGTAAGTCAGGGTTTTCTGGAAAAACAGAAGCAAGAGGATATGTACATATGTAAAGAGATGCATCGTGAGAGATTGGATCACCTGATTTTGGAGACTGAGAAGTCACTCTGCAAGCTGGAGGTGCAGGAAAGCTGGTGATGTAGTTCCAGTCTAAGACCCCAGTTCAAGGGCCAGAGAAGAGGTCAAGAGGATATTCCAACTGAAGCAGAGAGAGTGAATTTTCCCTTCTCATACCTCTTTGTTCTATTCAGGCCCTTAATGGGTTGACTGAAGCCCACCCAAATGGGTGAGGCAATCTTCTTTACTTAGTCTACCAATTCAAATGCTAATCTCTTTCAGAAACAAACTTAAGGACACACCCAGAAATAATGTCTTTCCATCTATCTAGGCATTCCTTAGCCTAGTCAAGTTGACACATAAAATTACCCATTACAGCAGTCAGTCCTGCATAAATAGTCATTTTAAGTTAAAAGGTGAATACTCTCCCCATAGGGACCCTTGAAGCAATAAGTTATTTCTGAAATCTTAGTCACCACATTTGAGTAGTCTTATTCACAAAGTTCTATTTCATGGTCTATACTCGTAAAACTACTATTTTTTTCTAATTAAAAAATATTTATTGCCTGGACGGTGTAGTTCAGTGGGTGAGTGTCAACCCATGAACCAGGAGGTTACAGTTCAATTCCTAGTCAGGGCACATGCCTGAGTTGTGGGCTCCATCCTTAGTAGGCGGGGTGCAGGAGGCAGCCAATCAATGTTTCTCATGTATGCTTCTATTTCTATATCTGAAATCAATAAAAACATATTTCAAAATTTTTTAATTTATTGAATTTACTGGGGTGAAATCGGTTAAAAAATTATATAGGTTTCAAGTGTCGTGAAACTTCATCTTAATTTCCATGAGGAATCACATAAAACATCAGACAAATTAGAAATGATAATGCATTTCAGTGATTAAGTATATAGTGCTAAAAAAAGAGGTGCCTTTAATTTCATTTATACTACTGAGAAAAAGGAGTTGGGTATTACTGTTGGAAATAATTCTTCTGGCAAAAAAGGCAGAGAGAAATTATGAGGACACACAAAGTCTATTAGATTATGGTGTTTCAATTCAGCTGCTCCAAATTTGAGGTGACTAGGAAATGGGCCTAAGATTTCCAGACCGTTGCTGAGTCAAGGAATTTTAAGATGGGAAAATAAGGATCTTAATTCTACATTAAAATATCAATACACTTGAGAAAAAATGTAGAAAAATGTTTGGATGTGTTCCCATTACTGCATAACAAACTACATCCAAAATTTAGTGCTTTAAAACAACGGCCATTTGTTGGGAAGCATGGGATTTGGTTAGAAAGTTTGTAAGGAGGACATACTGATAAAAGGGAAGTGTGTGGAAAGCCGCCTGCCCTGTTTATTGGAATTCTGACTTAGGGGAGACTTAAGGGAGTGTCAAAGGCGGCGCCCCTAATTTTTCCTTGACCTTTACAAACAAGTCTGTGCATGTGCAGACCCCCCCCGGTGTTTACTGGAATCCTTATGCTTAATCCCTGGATGCCCTTGCCTAGAGGACAATGTAAATAAATACCTGTGTCCTCCCAAGATTACTCACCCTACTGATTGTATCTAAAGATAAAAATTCCAATAAAAGCCTAACAAGGCAGGCAATCGAGGTGGCCTGGTCACTTCGGCCAGGCCATCCCTTAGCCTCTCCACCATCTGTTCATCTGTCGTTCAGGGGCTGCTGGTCAGCCCAGGCAGCCATTTGATTGTATCCATGATTTTATAGGTCAGGAATTTGGGCCAGGCTTACTGAGTGATTCAAATTTTATCATTTCTTTCTCATATACTAGTTGGAATACCCCCCTTTTTTTAAAAATATGGTTTTTATTAAATGGTTTTATTTATTTATTTTTGAAAGTTAGAAAGTGAATATCTTTTATTTTTTTAATCAGCATTTTGTGTAATTAAGGTTTATTTTTTTTAAAATTTCTTTATTGATTAAGGTATTACATATGTGTCCTTATACTCCCATTGCCCCCCCACCCCACTCATGCCTTCACCCCCCTGTTGTCTGTGTCCATTGGCTAGGCTTATATGCATGCATACAAGTCCTTTGGTTGATCTCTCCCCCTTTACTCCCACCCTCCCCTACCTTCCCTCTGAGGTTTGAGCATCTGATCAATGCTTCTCTGTCTCTGGGATCTGTTTTTATTCATCAGTTTATGTTGTTCATTATATTCCATAAATGAATGACATCATGTGATATTTATCTTTCTCTGACTGGCTTATTTCACTTAGCATAATGCTCTCCAGTTCCATCCATGCTGTTGCAAATAGTAAGAATTCCTTTTTTTTTTTTTTTTTTTTTTTTTTTTACTGCAGAGTAGTATTCCATTGTGTAGATGTACCACAGTTTTTTAATCCACTCATCTGCTGATGGGCACTTAGGCTGTTTCCAAATCTTAGCTATGGGGAATTGTGCCGCTATGAACATAGGGGTGCATATATCCTTTCTGATTGGTGTTGCAGAAGACCAAAGAAAAACCAAGCAACGCTTTTAGAGAAAAGGAGTGACACTGTTTATTTATGCCAGCAGACCCAGAGGGATAACTTCCCAAATTTGAGTAAAGTAACGTGCAAGGGTCTTCTCTTCTATATCTTTCTGGGGTCTTTGTCCTACAAATATGGATTATGCTTCTGGTCCTTTTCACGGGCTTTGCAAGAAGGCCCCCAGGTGTTGGGGGTCTCCAGGCCATACCTGATGGTCTGGCCTGGCACCAGTGTTAATAACCCTCCCTCCGGGGCAGTGCACTGTTCACAGTTGTATAGCCTCTGTAACAGGTTCTGCAAGACCAGTTTCTGGGAAAGAGGTAGTGACTTAATTATAGGTTATCAAGAATGTACATTGGGCTTGCTGGCATGGATTCAGATTGCTAGCACCCCCCCTCCCCCAAAAATATCAGGGTTACATTGGAATTAGCCCTTTTTAGCCTTCTCCTTGGTGTTTTTCGTTTCTTGGGATATATTCCTAGAAGTGGGATCACTGGTTCAAATGGGAATTCCATTTTTAACTTTTTTGAGGAAATTCCATACTGTTTTCCACAGTGGATGCACCAGTCTGCATTCCCACCAGCAGTGCACCAGGGTTCCTTTTTCTCCGAATCCTCGCCAGCACTTGTTATTTGTTGATTTGTTGATGATAGCTATTCTGACAGGTGTGAGATGGTACCTCATTGTCATTTTGATTTGCATCTCTTGGATAATTAGTGACTTTGAGCATGTTTTCATATGTTTCTTGGCCTTCTTTATGTCTTCTTTCGAAAAGTATCTATTTAGGTCCGTTGCCCATTTTTTGATTGGGTTGTTTATCTTCCTTTTGTTAAGTTGTATGAGTCTTAATTGGTTTTATAGAGAGAGGAAGGGAGAGTGATAGAGATTTTAGAAACATAGATGAGACAAAGTTCGATCGGCTACCTCCTGAATGTCCCCTACTGGAGATTGAGCCCACTACCCGGGCATGTGCTCTGACCAGGAATTGAATGGTGACCTCCTGATTCATGGGTTGCTGCTCAACCTATGAGCCACACCAGCAGGGCTGGAATACGTTTTGATTGATTTCTTAATGAACCCTTCACAGGATAAAGGCAAAATAAAAGCTTGGTTCTTTTCCTCTACTTACCAGTTTTCATGATAATGAACTGTCTTCTTTCATTCTCCAAAAACAACCAGTTGTGTTATTTTCTTAATACCATAAAGAACTTGTATATTTGATGGCTTTCAAAAAATTGCAATTTTAGATCTTATTGAAGTTCAAAGTACCCCATCTTTGGTCAGTAGTAGAAGCCTCTTCAAGTTGACTCCTGAATCTTTTGAAATGATAATAGTGGTCTTTGATAATTTCCTTGCTTTTTGATACAGAAAGATATTCCAGGCTCATCCTGAACATTTCCTGTCCCAGACTGGAATCTGTCCTTTTTCTAAGAAGCTCTGATTTCCTTTAGTGTTAAATTATATTTCAAGACCATAATCTTAGAGGTAGAGATGTATATTGGGCTGGTCGGTTCCTAGGCCTTTTCGGTGGTCACAGATAGGAAACACACACACACACACACACACACAGGTTAGAGATGTATGTATATAGTATGTGTGCCTGTGTGTGTATGTGTGTATAAAACTTGATAAGTTTCTACTGATAATTCCAATTCAAATAAAAGACCACTTTGCACTTGAGGATTTGCACCCCAACCTCTCTTTGTCATATCTATTCTTCTTCCTTCTTCTTGATAATCCTGATTCTCAAACAAAAAGAAAATAATATTCATTTTTTTTACCCAGTCTTAGAATAACAATGCTAACACACTTACTCCAATACCGTTACTGAAAAGTTAAAAAATATTTTTTATGTGTTTTTACCATTCTCCCTCCACTTTAACAGGTGTGCATTGACAGATTATATAAGCATTATATATATAATGTTTCCTTTTAAACATCATATTGTCTTTGTTTTACATCTATATATATATAAAAGACTAATATGATAAGTGTCCCTCCAACCATCCGACTGGTCACTATGATGTGCACTGACCACCAGGGGGCAGACACCTTTCACAGGAGCTGCCATGACGCGTACTGGCCATTTACAAAGAAACTGGCACTGTGGACCTGGCACCGACAAAGCAACACTCGGCTTCCCTCAAGTGGGACACAGGCCCCACCACCAACCACCCCAGAGCGAAAGCCCACAAAATCGCAGCCAACACTGCTGAGACCCCATGCTGCAAAGTTCAGCCCACAGCTCAGCCCAGAAACTGTTGCTGTGGGTACCAGGTAATGACAACATGTAGCAATGCCCGGCTTCCTCTCCCTATTGACTAGCCTCCTTGGAGTTTCTTCAGTCCAGGAACACAACTTGCTTTATAGCCAGGTGCAAACATTTTGCACTTTAACCAAATGTCTGTGAGGCATTTTCCCATGCCTCATCTCATTTGATACTCACAGAAGTCCTGGAGTAGGTAGATAGGAGACTCGGTAGAATCCTATTTTATTTTCATTAGCTGGAAAACAGAGATTTAGAAAGTTTAGAAACTTGACCCGACTGAAAAGAAGTAAGAAATGCTGGACCTTGAAAATGACTTCAGGTTTTCTCACTGCGCAGAATATAGTCAAACACTGTTACAGTTAAATATTTTACCCTTTTTTCTCCCTGCATGATCTACAATAATAATCTGCTTCATGTCAATATTTACTGCTGTGTTGCTGACAATTACTGGAAAGAGAAGTTGGGGTGCTTCACTGGGCTGGACAAAGTTTAGCTAAGTCAAAAAGCAGATCTAATTAAGCAATTTTATCTATATACTAGAGGCCTGGTGCATGAATTTGTGCATGGGTGGGATCCCTTGGCCTGGCTGGTGATTGGGCCAATCGGCGGGGGGGTGGGGGGGGATGGTCAGCCAGTGGGAGAGGCCATGGGAGATTGGCCGGCTGGAGGGAAGGACTGCAGGAGGTTGGCTGACCGTGGGAGGTTGGCTGTGGGAGCACACTGACCATCAGGGGGCAGCTCCTCCATTGAGTGTCTGCCCCTGGTGGTCAGTGTGCATCATAGCACCCGGTTGACCGGTTGTTCGGTTGCTTAGGCTTTTATATATATAGATATAAAGCTCTCACTGGCGCCAATCACACGTACGTGTTTCCATCTGTCATTGTCGATCGTGAATTTGGTTGACACTTCTATTATAGAGAAAGGGCAAATAGTGATATTAAAATATTTCTTCTAATTAATTTCCTTTCAATGTGTATGAACTCATGCATCGGGCCTCTAGTGTAACTATATAGTTAATCCTCAATCTGTCTTTACATCATTGTTTCTATAGACATTTAGGTTTTATGAAATCCATTCTCTAATAGATTCTTCAGGAGTACTCAGGAGAACAACATCCTCAGAGTTCTTGCATAATGTTAATAGCTTATCTGAGCCTTTATATTTGAAAGGCACATTTGCTCAATATAAAACCCCTGGATCACATCTTATTTACATCCTAAATACAGTTATCCCATTTTCTTCTGGCATGAAGACTTGCTGTTAAAACTGTGATAATAATATAGTTTTCTGTCCCTTATAGGTCAGTTACTTGCTTTTGTCTAAGTGACTCCTATTGTAATTATGTTGGATCTTCTTTGCTAACCTTGAATATTCATTATTTTCTCTTTAAATCTATTTACCTTTCTATTTTTTTTTTTTTTTTTTAGTTTCTTTCCCTTTTTACTCTACTTATCTTAAGGTATTATCTGTTATGTTTATCTATGTGTTACATTGAGGTTAATCTTCATTTCTAAGATTATTTTTTTCTTTTACTTCTCTTTCTTTCTTGAATTATGTCACTTCTGGAGGCTAATTCCAGCAGGCCATAATTATGCAAGAAGTTAATCAGAAGGCTGATGGATCTTGGGGCTTCAGCAGGGCTGAAAAACTGCATATATTATTACCTGCTGCTAGAACAGCTGTAGGCATTTCCCCTAACCTGATAATATTTTCCTGTTTACCTGCTGCTGGCAGAATAGCTGAAGGAATTTCCCCTAACATGATAATCTTTTCCTGTTTATCAAACTTTACCTGTTTGCATTCCTAAAGGGCCAATGTGTTTCCCAGCAAATAAAAAGCCGTGGGCCCTGACATTTGGAGAGGCCACTTCACTAGAAAGTGGAGCCTCCCCAGGGTCCCCCATGTCTCCCAAATTTATATTTCATGTTCAGTCTCTTTATTCAATTTATGCACAGCTTTTCTTCAGATTCCTGAACCCTTGCAGCTGCGGAAAGACCCCAGCATGTCACCTCTTTTCTGAAATTTTAAAACTTTGGTTTATGTTGTTCTTTCATGTCATGCATCATTCTGAAGATACTCAGCTTTTTAAAACATTCACTTGTGGTTATCTATATGCTTAGGCATTTTACCTAATTATTGTCATCATTTATTCACTCAACAAATATTTACTGAGCATGCAGTATGTGCAGAAAGGCATTGTAGCTTGAAATTGAACCACACAAGCCAATCAAGATTATTGTTCTATGCAACTAAAGTTTTGTGGTTGTGTGCCCTGGCCAGTGTGGCTCAGTTAGTTGGGCATTGTTCTGTGCACCAAAAACATGTTGGTTCAATTCCCAGTCAGGGCACATGCCAGGGTTTCAGGCTCTATCCCCAGTGGTTAGCATGCAGGAAGCAGCTAACCTATGTTTCTTTCTCACATCAATGCTTCTCTCTCTCCCTCTCCTCTCTCTCTAAAGATAAATAAAAATATTTTGAAAATTTTTGTGGTTGTTTACTAGGCAACAAAAAGCTAATACACCATATTTATAATTATTAAGACCTAACTGTGTTTAGTCCCAACAGAATATTTTTATATCATGAATTCTCTGTTTTTGAAATCCTCATTTTTTTGACCCTATCATCTGGATTTATGTCTTTAGACACGTTAAGAAAAATATATTTTCCAGGAATTAAAAACATGAAATTGATTTTTTCTTCCATAAATGAGTAATATTTATGTGATCTAGAAAAGCAGAGTCAGAGTACTTCCCCTCCAGATCTTTGTAGATGTTGCATCATTACCTCTGGCATTTAGTTTAGTTCATAACTTTAGACAGATTATTTTTTTGTCCCTTTGTAAAGTGTGCCTTAACTTTTACACAGTGGTTTTGAGCACCTGGGCTCTGACATTTTCTGCTCACATAGCTTCAAGAAGGATAACTAACTTTTTCCCAGGTCCTTCTTGCTGAGGGCCAACAGTGCTTCTAGTATCCTTAGATCTAACATGTAGTAAAAGGCCCCTAGGCCCAAAAGGTAACCAAGCAATGGGGTGCGGGTAAATTTGCCAAATAAAATACAGGACACCTTGTTAAAATATCAGACAGACAACAAATAATTTTTCAGTATAAGTTAAGTTTCAAGTATTGCATGGGACATATTTGTACTAAAAAAGCATTTGTTGCCTTGCCGGTGTGGGTCAGTGGTTGAGCATCTACCTATGAACTAGAAGGTCAGGGTTTGATTCCCGGTCAGGGCACTTGCATGAGTTTCAGACTCCATCCCCAGTAGGGGGCATGCAGCAGGCAACCTATCAATGATTTTCTCTCTTCATTGATGTTTTTCTCTCTCTCTCCCTCCCTTCCTTTCTGAAATCAATAAGAATATATTAAACAAAAAGAAGTTGTTGTTTAACATTCAGATTTAAGAAAGCATCTTTTTTTTTTTTTTTTTTTACAAATATGGCAACCCTAGGTGGTGTTAAGAGTTGGACATTTGAGCTGGGTGTCCATATTTGTGAGCAGAAGGCCCCTAACAATATTAGAGTATGATGTGGTTAGATCTGTCTGAATATAAAGCAAATATTCCTTTTTATTTATTGCTTTTAGCCAGCGAGAGGAAAGGAGAGAAAGAGAAACAGGAATTTGTTTTATTTTTTTATTGTTTAAAGTATTACATATAGTAGGAGAAACATCAATTTGTTACTCCACTTATTCGAGCATTCATTTGGTTGATTCTCATATGTGCCCTGACCAGAATTGAACCTGCAACTTTTTGGCGTACGGACGGATGTTCCAACCAACTGAGCTACCCGGCCAGGGTGAAATTCCAATTTTTCAGGCTTTGTTACTGAATTTTATGAATCCAGATACATGTTTTATTGTGTGCCCACATTTGATAAATCTGTGGGTTTGTGTTACAACTCAAAACACTGATTTATAAAACAGAATGCCAATTTAAATTTACAATGACCAATATACTTGGCAGGTTAATGATGTGTAGTAATTTCTTTTTTAACAAGAGGGTCAAATTACAACGCAGAAAAGTGCCTGTTCAGTCTAACGTTAGAACAACGGGAATAAATATCCTTCGGGTAATATTCCCATCAAGATAGGTGAGTGAATTGTCATATTCCCCTCTAAGAACAATCCAGCCAACAGTGAGGAGGCAGTTTGTCTGCTTTGAAGCCCACCATACCCGGGTTTTTGCTCGTTACTGACTAACGGCTTAGCATCTGCAGGCCTCCAGTTCCTTACTTGGTAAAAAAGAGGCTTCTTGAAAGGGTTCCGATTGTACACACAGAACATTTAGCACAACATGGTTACCACACTATCTATACGTTACCTAGAACACAGATGGTAACATATCGAACATTGTGTCACACGTTAACTGCTATGCTACTTCTCGTCATTGTGCTATTTATTATTGTTCTATTTAACAACTCGCTAGCCAACCTAGAGAAAGGAGCCACAGAGCGTCTTCCCAGGCAGAGAGGCGGGTTCCAGTTACCATGACAACGGCGCGCGCCCAACCATTTTCCGCTCGGGCATCGCTAGGGGAGAAGAAAAGCTTAGGCTGCGTGTTGCGTCATCACTACGCGCTCGCAGGCTTTCTCCGGGTTATTTTGGGAAGTCCCGGCCCGGCTCCCGTCGCCCACGCCAGAAATTATCATTATTTTCCTTTCTCAACCTTTGTTACATCGCACCGAGCCTGCAAGACGGTAAGTACCGGAGGGAGAAGGAGAGAGAGGGGGGGGGGCCAGCGGGCGAGGGAGCGTCCCCAGAGATGCGGGGGCACCTCCGAACCTGGCCCGCGTTGTCTCGGTCCTATCCGCTTCCTCTCAGCTGGGCTCGCGCCGCGTCAACTTCCGGGCGGGTGCCCGCCAGCGCGGCCTGCGCCGCTCCCCGTCTTTGGCCCCTTTGTGTCCCCGCGGTGCCGAGGCGCGGGCCCTGGCACGTCCTTTCTCCAGGCGGGCAGCGCCGTCGTGCAGGCGCCGCTCGCCGTGGGCGGGCGCGCGGCTCGCAGGGGGGTTAGCGGGGGACGTGCCCGCGCGTGCTGGGGTAAGAGGTTGCACGAGGGTCAGCCTGTGGTTTGAGGAAGGAGGGGTGTGTGGGGGGTGGGGGTGGGGAACGAAGGGGCGTGAAAAGAGCAATGGAAAGATTAAAAAAAAAAAGAAAAGAAAAAAGCCCACCTCTGTCCACCTCCTCCCCGTCGTGGCCTAACAATGAGGCGCAGCCATAATAGTCATCCCGAGCCACTGGCACCTTGGCGGTCTCTTGATTGCTTGCCTTGGGAAGGAACTGCTCTGGCTTTGTGTTGTACTGTATATTGTGTTCATGGCCTCTTTTTCTCTTTCTGTTTCCTGTAGATAGTTCATTTTAAACTCCCAATCCCACAAGGTGGTGGTTGCTGCCAATATGAATCTTTTCAACCTGGACCGTTTTCGTTTTGAAAAAAGGAATAAGATTGAGGAAGCGCCCGAAGCGACACCTCAACCCTCCCAGCCTGGCCCTTCTTCACCAATCTCTCTTAGTGCCGAGGAGGAGAATGCTGAAGGGGAGGCTAGCAGGGCAGCCAGCCCTGATTCAGATATAACTGAAAAAACAGGTGAGTTATCATGTTGCAGATTGATGGGACATCAAGAGAGATTTTTAAAAGAGGAAAGGCAGAAGAGATTCCAGTTTTCATTCTTGATGTAACACGTGTTAATGCATTGTCTTTCACTGTGCCCTTTTTTTTTTTTTTTTTTTTAATATATTTTATTGATTTTTCACAGAGAAAGGGAGAGGGATAGAGAGCTAGAAACATCGATGAGAGAGTTACATCGACCAGCTGCCTCCTGCACACCCCCCACCAGGGATGTGCCCGCAGCCAATGTACATGCCCTTGACCAGAATCGAACCTGGGACCTTTGAGTTCGCAGACCGCCGCTCTATCCACTGAGCCAAACCGGTTTCGGCCACTGTGCCCTTTTAAAAACAGTTTTGGGACGGTCATAGGCACCATGTACCTCCAGCTGAGCATTCATTCATAACTGCTTCACGTCTATATGAGTTCTTGGAATATGGTCCAACAATGGAAGTTGAAGTCAGAATTCAGGTCATCTTTAGGTCAGTCCTATGAATCACCTAGTTATTTGGCCAAGTGTTGCCACTGATTCCAGTATTTCTCCAAAAAATACTGATCACCTCCTATGAGCTAGCTTTATTCAAGGTGTCTGAAGACAACCTCTGTGAACAAAAGATCGGATCACATTCAGATTTTCCACTACTTGACTTCCTCGAGATCCCCAGAGTGCAGAAGAATAATTGGTATTCTTTATGGTGAATGAGCCATTTTAACCTCCAGCAGGTTGTCAGGGACAATAGGGTTTGAGAATAAGCCCCAAATTAGCATTTCCATTTTAATCTGTTATTCGACAGTTACAAATTAGAATATATTTGAATTCTTACTATGTTTTGACATAGTGCTTCACGTTCTCATTTAATTGGCACAACAATCCTATGAGATATTACCCACATGTTGCAGAAATGAGACCCAGGGAGGTTAAATTGCTAGGAAGTAGGTATACCAGAACTCAAATCCAAGCAATCTAATTCCTTTTTTTTTTCCCCCTATTTTTTGTTAATTCTCACCTGAGGATATTTTTCCCATTGATTTTTCTTTTTTTTTACTGTTTTACATTAGTATAAATTTTTAAAAATTTATCTTTATTGTTGAAAGAATTACAGATGTTCTCCTCCCCCCCCATTAACCCCCTCCACTTCATTCAAGCCCCCCCCCATGCCTTCATTGCAGTATTGCCTATTTTCATGGGTTATGCAAATAAATTCTTCCGCTAATCTCTACCTGCCCCTTTCCCTCTGAGATTCATCAGTCTGTTCTTGATTTTTAGAGTAGAAGGGAAAGAGGGAAGTGGGGGAGAGAGACACATCAGTATTAAGACACATTGATTGGTTCCTCCCGCATGCACCACAGTCACACACACCCCAATTGGGACTGGGTATCTAATCAGCAACCCAGGTATATGCCTTTAAGCAGGAATTAAACCCGAGATCCTTTCGTGCACAGACTGACACTCTTTAACTACTGAGCAACACTGGCCAGAGCCAAGCAATCTAATTCTTGAGGGTGAAAGGGATATTAGAAGTTTTATTTTAATGTTTATTCTAATAATCTCCTTTATGATGCAAAACTCTGTATTTCACAAGCAGTTTTAAAATTAATGTGGCCCTGACAAGATTAGTGACATGTATGTCTTAACTCTTGATATCTCTATTTTGTTTGGTACTCTTCTGTTTAAATGTAACAGTGGTTAATGTTGGCAGAGTCCCTACATGGTCATTGGAATACCATTTTTAAATACTTATAAATGGAACATGGTGAAATGATTCGTTTGGTTGGGTTAAGTAGTAAGTAGGAGTCAAATTTTGAAAGGCTTTCTTTGTCTGAGGAGCTTTGAACTTATCTGAATTCTGAGGGAAAGCACTGAAGGATTTAAGCACAGGAGGGATAGCCCTTTGTTTATTCTTCTAACAGATAATTTGATTTGTATAACATGCTGTAGTTAATGTCTACACATCCAGGTACTTTACTATTTTAACAGTAAATACATTCATCTGTTTCTTATGTAGTTAGGGCAGAGAGGGTTGTAGGCTTGGAATTTTGAGTCCTTAAAAGCCTCTATTCATTGTTTTAGTTAAATGGGACATTGGATAAGTCACTTAAAATTGAGATCCACAATTTTTTTGTTATGTAAAATAAAAGCACTTTGTAAACTGCGATTCAATGGAATGTTATAGTTATTTATCAATATTAGTTATGTAAAATTCTTAATTGCCTTTTTTTAAAAAATGTATTTTTATTGATTTCAGAGAGTAAGGGACAGGGAGAGAGAGTATCATCAATGATGAGAAAGAATCATTGATTGGCTGCCTCCTGCACGCCCCCTGCGGGGTTTGAGCCCACAACCTGGACATGTGCTCTTGACTGGAATTGAACCTGGGACTCTTAAGTCCACAGGCTAACGCTCTATCCAATGAGCCAAACCAGCGAGGGCTTAATTGCCTTTTCTAATCAGAAAATGTTTTTCTGCTTTACTTTTTTTTTTTTAAATATATTTTATTGATTTTTTACAGAGAGGAAAGGAGAGGGACAGAGAGCTAGAAACATCGATGAGAGAGAAACATCGACCAGCTGCGTCCTGCACACCCCCTACCGGGGATGTGCCCGCAACCAATGTACATGCCCTTGACCGGAATCGAACCCGGGACCTTTCAGTCCGCAGACCGACGCTCTATCCACTGAGCCAAACCGGTTTTGGCTGCTTTACTTTTTTTTTCTGTCTGAGACTTTACTCCTTTTTATTGGGACTTTTTCTTTGGTACAGAAATTCATCTTAAAAACTGAAGTTACCTTTAGGAATCATATGGTCAGTCTTGATGACACTGGAAAATATAAAAATTAAGTTAGTTCTGGGAATGGTAAGAATTCATCTTGTTAGGAATAGAGAGAAAGCTTTGCTTTAAGAAGAGAGTATTGTAAATGGTACCACGAATTTTGGAGAACTTTGAAAACTAAGGCTAAGTTTTTAGTTTACCGTATAAGTACTAGGGATCCATTAAAGACTTTTCAGGTAGAAGGGTAAAATGATGAGAAAGTTGTTTAGTAAAAAAAAAAGTCAATCTAATAGAGGGTAGGGTTTGAAGAGAGATATCATTTAGGAAACTTATAATTCAAACTTAGTGATGGTAGTAGAAATGAGGAAGAAAAAAATGTGAAGAGTTTTCAAGTAAGAAAGGTCAAGGATTTAAAACTAGATTGCTAGTAGGAATGAGATAAAGTGACTGATAAAAATTTTTAGGTAATTGAAAAAAAATGGTGGTTTTGTACATCAGAGCAGATATGAAGTACCTATTGTAAGCCATTGGGCATGCCTTTAAAAATTAAGAATCAGACTGACATATAAACCAGGAGGTGATGGTTCACTTCCGGTCAGGGCACATGCCCAGGTTGCAGGCTCGATCCCCAGTGTGGGGTGTACAGGAGGCAGCCAATCAGTGATTCTCATCATTGATGTTTCTATCTCTCCTCCCTTCCTCTCTGAAATCAATAAAAATATATATATATAAAAAAAAAGAGTCAGCCCTAGCTGGCTTGGCCCAGTGGGTAGAACGTTGGTCCAATGACTGAAGGGTTGGGGGCATGGACCTAGTTGCAGGCTGGTCCCTCTTCCTGGTCGGGGTGTATGTGGGAGGCAACTAATCAATGTGTCTCTCTCACATTGATGTTTCTCTCTGTCTCTCCCCCTCCCTTCCACTCTCTATAAAAATCAATACAAAAATATCCTCAGGTGAGGATTAACAACAAAAAATAATAATAAAAAAAATTTAAGAATCAAAGTCTTGTCCCTAACTAGCTTTTGGAATAGACCAAAGACAACTTAGCATGGGGGTTATAGATACTGAATTAAGTAGATTGGCCTTGGCTTGTGGAGAGGACAAGAAACCAAAGGTAGATTTAAGATCTAACTTTGGGCTGCATATGAGATTGGAGAATTATCAGTGGGCTATGAATATTTACCTTCGTTTATATCATATGGTAACTTCATATTCTGCCATTGTGGGATACTGCTATATTTGCTTATTTACAGTAGAGTGTTAGGGTCTAAATCATCTTATGGGATGGAAATTTATTTTTTTAAATATTTTTATTGATTTTCTACAGAGAGGAAGGGAGAGGGATAGAGATTAGAAACATCGATGAGAGAGAAACATCAATCAGCTGCCTCCTGCACACCCCCCACGGGGAATGTGCCCACATCCAAGGTACATGCCCTTGACCGGAATCGAACCTGGGACCTTTCAGTCCGCAGGCCAATGCTCTATCCACTGAGCCAAACTGGTTAGGGCTAGGATGGAAATTTAAAAAAATATATTTGTAATTACTCTTTTTTAGCTAATCCTGTTATTTAATTTGAGTTAAGATTTTATTTCTTACTAGAAGCCCGGTGCACGAAATTCATGCACGGAGGGGGGTTGTCCCTCAGCCCAGCCTGTACCCTCTCCAATCTGGGACCCCTGGAGGGATGTCCGACTGCCCGTTTAGGCCCGATCCCAGGGATTGGGCCTAAACGGGCAGTCGGACATAGCCTCTCACAATCCAGGACTGCTGGCTCCCAACTGCTTGCCTGCCTGCCTTCCTGATTGCCCCTAACCGCTTCTGCCTGCCAGCCTGATCACCCCCTAACCACTTCGCTGCCAGCCTGTTTGCCCCCAACTTCCCTCCTCTTCTGGCCTGGTCACCCCTAACTGCCCTCCTCTGCCAGGTTGATCACCTCCAACTGCCCTCCATTGCAGGCCTGGTCCTTCTCAACTGCCCTCCCTTGCAGGCTGGGTGCCTCCCAACTGCCCTCTCCTGCTGGCCATCTTGTGTCCACATAGGGGCAGGATCTTTGACCACATGGGGCAGCTATATTGTGTGTTGCAGTGATGATCAATCTGCATATTACTCTTTTATTAGATAGGATAGAGGCCTGGTACAGGGGTGGGGGCCAGCTGGTTTGCCCTGAAGGGTGTCCCTGATCAGGGTGGGGGTTCCCTTGGGGTGTGGGGCGACCTGAGCGAGGGGCCTGTGGTGGTTTGCAGGCCGGCCACATCCCCTGGCAACCCAAGTGGAGGCCCTGGTATCTGGAATTTATTTTTCTTCTATAATTGAAACTTTGTAGCCTGGAGCGGAGCCAAGCCTGGGGCTCCCTCCAAAGCCGGCAGCCATTTCTGTTGGGGTTATAATTGAAACTTTGTTGCCTTAAGTGGGTGGGCCCGGCCAGGGTGTGCGGAAAGCTTTGCTTCCCCTGTTGCCGGTGGCAACCCTGGCCTGCTCTCTCAAGCTCCATTCTGCTGCCATTTGTTTGAATTTGTTTACCTTCTATAATTGAAACTTTGTAGCTTGAGTGGAAGCTTAGGCCTGCAAAGGCTGGCGGAAAGCTTGTTTCCCTCTGTTGCCTGGGAAACCTTGCCCTCTGTGGCTGTAGCCATATTGGATGGGTTAATTTGCATACTCGTTCTGATTGGATGGTGGGTGTGGCTTGTGGGTGTGTCAGAGGTATGGTCAATTTGCATATTTGTCTATTATTAGGTAGGATTCTCCCTCAGTTACTGTGACACAGCCACATCGTTTCTTGAAGATACCAAGCATAGTCCACTCTTTCCTTCTGCTTCCAAAGCCTTGCTAATATTTGCATATGACTCTCAGCTTCTTCATTGGGGCTTAATGAAATGGTACCCTTTTTAGAAAGCCTTCCCATGATCACTCTTTCTGAAGTAACAACTCCCCTTCATCCCCAGCTTTACTGTATGTATTTATCACTACCTAAGATTGTATTTGCGTCTCTCTTATTAAACTGTGATCTTCAAGAGGCACCAAGGGGAAAGGACATGTAAATATATATAGCTAAAACAGTACAATATGGTAACTCACAGGGGAAGGTACTAAGCAATGTGGGATCACAGTCCAATTCACAAATGATCATTCATTCTTCCTGGGAGGATCAGGAAAAGTCATAAAGAGATGACTAAATGGGCCCTAACCAGTGAATCATTGAATTCGGTGAGCAAGAGACGAAAATATACGTTGCCTTAAAGAGTCTATGCTGTGTTTATGGGAGGGGGATTATCTATGGAAGAAGTAGTTTAGGGAAATATAGATGAAGCTGAAAAGAGAAATTCAAACTGCTGGGTTTTTAGGGGCCTTTATATTTTGTGAAAGGAGCACTGATTTTATTTGGTAAAGACTAGAGAACATTTCAATATGAGAAGACAAATAATGAATCTATTGCATTTGAAGCCTAAATGTAGGGAAATGACAGTAGGGATGATAGAGGGCAGTTTAGGGATGTTTATATGATACTAGAGGCCCAGTGCACAAAATTCGTGCACAGGGGTGTGTGTCCCTCAGCCCAGCCTGCACCCTCTCCAATATGGGACCCATCGAGGGATGTCCGACTGTCTGTTTAGGCCCGATCCTACCAGGGATCAGGCCTAAATGGGCAGTCGGACATAGCCTCTCACAATCCAGGACTGCTGGCTCCCAGCTGCTCGCCTGCCTGCCTTCCTGATTGCCCCTAACCGCTTCTGCCTGCCAGCCTGATCACCCTCTAACCACTCCCCTGCCAGCCTGATTGATGCCTAACTGCTCCCCTTGCCAGCCTGTTTGCCCCTAACTGCCCTCCCCTGCAGGCCTGGTCACCCCTAACTGCCCTCCCCTACAGGCCTTGTCCCCTCCAACTGCCCTTCCCTGCTGGCCTGGTCACCCCTAACTGCCCTCCTCTGCCAGCCTGGTCACCCCTAACTGCCCTCCCCTGCAGGCTTGCTCGCCCCCAGCTGCCCTCCCTTGCAGGCCTGGTCATTCCCAACTGCCCTCCCCTGCTGGCCATCTTGTGGCAGCCATCTTGTGTCCACATGGGAGCAACCATTTTTGACCACATGGGGCAGCCATCTTGTGTGTTGGAATGATGGTCAATTTGAATATTACTTTTTTATTAGATAGGATAGAGGCCTGGTGCACGGGTGGGCACCAGCTGGTTTGCCCTGAAGGGTGTCCCGGATCAGGGTGGGGGTTCCCTTGGTGCATGGGGCGGCCTGGGCGAGGGGCCTATGGTGGTTTTCAGGTCGGCCACGCCCCACGGCGACCCAAGCTGAGGCCCTGGGATCTTGGATTTATTTATCTTCTATAATTGAAACTCTGTAGCCTTGAGTGGAGCCAAGCCTCCTGCTTGCTCTGTGGCTGCAGCCATTTTTGTTGGGATTTATTTATCTTCTATAATTGAAACTTTGTAGCCTTGAGCAGAGGCCAAGGCAGGCCAGAGCTGCGGAAGCTTGGCGTCCTCCATTGCCGGGAGCAACTCAAGCCTCCTGCTCTCTCCTGCTTCGTGGCTGCCGCCATTTTTGTTGGGATTTATTTATCTTCTATAATTGAAACTTTGTAGCCTTGAGCGGAGACCAGTGCTGTGGGAAGCATGGCTTCCTCCATTGCCGGGGAAACCCAAGCCTCCTGCTCGCTCGGTGGCCGCAGCCATCTTGGTTGGTTTAATTTGCATAGTTGCTCCTGATTGGCTGGTGGGCGTGACCTGTGAGTGTAGCAGAGGTGTGGTCAATTTGCATATTACTCTTTTATTAGCTAGGATGTATTTTGTGGTATTCGGTGAACTTGAAAGGTAAATCTTCCTTGCTTACACAGCTGGGTAATTGACACTGTCAACTGAATTAGGTGGTACATTTTAGGAGGAGGATGCCAAAACAAGTTGAGTTTGAGTTACTTTTCATATTTCAGTAAAGAGGTTTAATAGATGGTTGTACATCAGAGTTTGGAGCCTGAGAAATCAACTTTGGAATTATAGTTGTGCTAGTTAACAAAAAATGTCCTAAGCAAGTTGTATAGTAAGAAACATCAATATTTAATGATGATCAAAGGAAGGGAAATCAATGATATATGTAAAGGATGACTAGAATAGTCAGAAATGATAGTATCCTGAAAGTTAAAAACGAAATATAGTGAACAATATCAAATGTAGAGAAGTCAAGTTCGATAGGGACTGATCAGGGACCACTTCTCTTGGAAATTAAAAGTTATTGTTGACCTTTTTTTCAGTAGAAAGGCAAGGAGATGACTACTCTTTATGAAGGGAAAGAGAAACAGCTTGACAGGGAAGCAGTTCCAGGAAAAGATGTTTTAGGATTATTGAAAATTGAACATATTTGTAGAGATATTTTACCTAAAGTGGGAAGAGGAGTGAAGGAAGTAAAAATAGGTGGGTTCATAGATTATTTTGAGGTTGGAATGAAGGAAAGTTTTAGTATGTGCTTGATGAATTTCTTTGCTTGGTGACATAAATGTCTTCTAAAGTGGTCACCATTTCAATGTGGTTGTCCTGTTGAAAGTAACAGTTGTTTATAAGTGAGAAATTTTTAAAATTATATCAGTTATCACTGCTTTGCCACATACAGATTATATGATCTTGGGTACATCAGTTTTGGACTTCACTTCCTTTGTCTAGAGGTTCTCTGAAGTCCCTGCAAAAAGTAAAATGGATATGATTCTTTGAATGATAATGCAGAATATATCATTTTAGTGTCATGAGTCTATAACCATTGGGTGTCACTTAGTCTTTTTCAGATGTGTGATCCAAAATGTGAATCATCTTTGTGTAGTCATTCTGGCTTCTTAATATCTGTACTTGAAAATCAGTCCTTGGTAAAAGATTTAGTGATGAATTGTTCTAATAGAAAAATACAAGCACTCATCTATACTAATAATAGAGGAATATGCAAATTGTTGGGGCGCCCTCACACAACAACCGAACAGCAGGCTGTGTGGGACGACCAGGGCAGCGGCAGGGGGTGGGGGGACAGTGAGGGGTGACCATGCCAGCAGAGGGAGGGCAGTTAGAGGCGATCAGACCAGCAGGGGAGAGCAGTTATGGGTGATCAGGCTGGCAGGCAGAGGCAGTTAGGGGTGATCAGGTTGGCAAGCAGGCGAGTGGTTAGGAGCCAGCGGTCCTGGATTGTGAGAGGGAAGTCTGACTGCCGGTTTAGGCCCGATCCCTGGGACATCCCCCGAGGGGTCCCAGTTTGGAGAGGGTGCAGGCTGGGCTGAGGAGACCCCCCCCCCCTCCCCGTGCACGAATTTCGTGCACTGGGCCTCTAGTACTTAAGTAAAAATCATAAGTACATTTAAAATGTACATTGTTTTGTTTGTGTTTTCCTTCTATACTTCTTTACGTGCTTACCTATTGTTTTCTTCAAACTACAGTGTTATAAAAAGTTAAATGATACAATGTTGTGTAATGAAGGGAGCATTTACTTTTCATGTCAGTTCATGTAAAATATGCTATACCTCATTTTTAAATGACTACAGTGTTTTACCTTGTAGATGCATTGTAGTTCATGTAGATTCCCATTAATGGACATTGGTTATTTTGTTTCTTGTCTTCTTTTTCCTTTTTTCAGAAAATGCTGTAGTGACTATCCTTTTACTCAAATATTTTTTGCATGTGTATAATCTTAGGGGAAATTCCTGGAAATAGAATTGGCAGAATAGAGGGAATAAAAATAACATTTTAGTAATTGCCAGATCACTCTCACAAAAGTTTTACCCGTTTGTACCAGAGTACAGCTTGGTTTTCATTTTCAGTGCACAGGATGATGCCCAACCAACTGAGCCACACTAGCCAGGGCCAGCTTAGTTTTCAGATGTCTGGTTTTTAATACTAGACCAAAATATTGTGAACCAGTTTAATCTTTAACAGGCTAGCTGGCAATTAAATTGCTTTATTTTTAGTCTTTATTTCTAAGGTTAAATATGTTTTCATTGTATTAGCCATTTGAATTTTTCCTGTGTTCCTTTGTTTTTTCTTTTTCTGATAAATGATTTATTTATAACTTTTTTAAAAATATATTTTTATTGATTTCAGAGAGGAAGGGAGAGGGAGAGAGAGATAGAAACATCAGTGATGAGAGAGAATCATTGATCAGCTGCCTCCTGCACACCCCACACTGGTGATCTAGCCCATAACCTGGGCATGTGCCCTTGACTAGCATTGAACCCGGGACCCTTGAGTCCACAGGTCGATGCTCTATCCCCTGAGCAAAACCAGCTAGGGCAATGATTTATAACTTTTAAATTTTCTTCTTTTAATTCCCTGTTTGTTGTTTGCCATAGAGAAATTTTACATTTTTATGTGGTCAGTTTATTCATTCTTTAACCTTTTGCACTCAGATGTCGAGTGTGACTCGACATGATTAGCATCGAGATTAAAATTACTCTTTGTATCAATAATTTGAAATATAAAAAAATCCAAATAAATAAGTTTGTATGAAAAGAATATCCAGTTTTTTATTCTACTGCCGCGCTTTGTAAAATTTGGGGTATTTAAAAAATTAAATCCCGAGTAGAATAAAGGAATCGAGAAAAAAGCAAGCGAGTGCAAAGGGTTAAGGCTTTTGGCTTTAGATCCTCAACAGGCATTCCCTACTACCACCTAAATACTTTACCCATATTTCCTTTTAGCACAACTGTGTTAACTTTATTTTTTATTATTATTATTATTTTTAATATATTTTATTGATTTTTACAGAGAGGAAGGGAGAGGGATAGAGAGCTAGAAACATCGATAAGAGAGAAACATCGATCAGCTGCCTCTTGCACACCCCCTACTGGGGATGTACCTGCAACTAAGGTACATGCCCTTGACCGGAATCGAACCTGGGACCTTTCAGTCCGCAGGCTGACGCTCTATCCACTGAGCCAAACCGGTTTCGCTTAACTTTATTTTTAATTGTAGTAAAATGTACATAACATAAAATTTACCATCAACTATTTTTAAATGTACAAGTTAAGGAGTGTTAAATACAGACAATTTTCAGAACTCTTCATCTTGCAAAACTGAAACTCTGTGCTCATTAAATAATTAACCTGCTACCCCCCAATCCTTGGCAGCTGCCCTTGTACTTTTAATTTTTTTTAATTGATTGATTTTTAGAGAGAAGAAGGGATTGGGGGAGAGAGAGAAACATTGATTTGTTGTTCCCCTTATTTATGCATTCATTGTGTGATTTTTTTTTTAATATATGTATTTTTATTGATTTCAGAGAGGACTAGAGAGGAAAAAGAGAGAGAGAGAGAGAGAGAGAGAGAGAGAGAGAGAGAGACATCAATGATGAGAGAGTCATTGATAAGCTGCCTCTTGCATGACCCACACTGGGGATTGAGCCCACAACCCAAGCATATGCCCCAATCAGGAATTGAGCCATGACCTCCTGGTTCATAGTTCAGTACTCAACCACTGAGCCACCATGGCCGGGCCATTTTGGTTGATTCTTGTATATGCCCACACCGGGAATCGAATCTGCTATCTTGGCTTATCAGGTTGATGCTCTAACTAGCTGAGCTACTCGTCCAGGGCTTACCCTGGTACTTTCTGTCTCTGTGAATTTGATTACTGTTGACACATCATAAAAGTGGAATCTTATAGCATTTGTCTTTTTGTGAATGACATTTCATCCATGTACAAGATGATGTTTCCATTATATATATACATTAATTTTGTTATCCATTCATTCAAGGATGGATACTTGGGTTGCTTCCATCTTTTGGTTCTTGTGACTAACGCTGCTATGAAGTAAGTGTACAAGTACATCTTTGAGACCTTGTTTTCAGTTATTTGGGGTATATACCCAGAAATGGAATTACTAGATCATGTAAGAACCTACCATATGTTTTCCACGGCAGCTTAAAATGTTATTTTCCCACCAGCAGTGCACAGGGTTCCAATTTCTTCACAGCCTTGTCAACATTTGTTATTTTCTGTTGGTCTTGGTTTTTTTTTTTTTTTTTTTCTGATAGCTAAACTGATGGATAGGAGTTGGGTTTTGTGTTGACTGTTTTGTTTTTAATGTGTGTTTGTAAATATGCTTTTATTGACTTTTAGAACGAGAGGAAGGTAGGGGGAAGAGAGAAACATCGATAGGGGAGAGAAACATCCATGGGTTGCCTTCCAAATGTATTCCAATTGGGAACTGAACTGATGATGACCTTTTGGTGCATGGTACCACACTCAACCAACTGAGCCATACTGGCCAGGATTTAGGTTATCTTTTTTAACCTTAATCTCATTGGGAATTTATTATAAGGAGTAAAGAAAGGGTGGCACAGTTTTCTCCTTTGCTTTTTATGTGACATTGACAAGTCGTTTCAGAAATATTTAATAAGAAATATTTTTTCTTATATTTGAAATACCATCATTAGAGTTTAAATTTCCATTTGCATCTTATGAGCCATTAATCTGTTTCTTTAATCTTACATTATTATTATTATTATCCCTCACCTGAGGATATGTTTATTGGTTTTTGAGAGAGAGGGAGAGAGAAAGAGAGAAATATCGTTCATTACTTCCAGTATGTGCTCCAACCAGGGATTGAACCCATAATCTAGGCATGTGCACTGACCGGGAATCAAACCTGCAACCATTTGGTCTACAGGATGATGCTCCAACCAACTGGGCCACTCCATGCAACCTGGGCTACCACATTATTTTAATTCTTGTTTTATGTGTTTTATATATATATATATTATTGATTTTTATATAGTTTTCTTCTTTTTTGGCCTGAAGTTTCAAGTAAGTGGTTGCTATGGTTTTTATATAAATTTCCAAGTAGCTGAAATTTTGCTTTAACCTTTTGCGCTCGGATGTCGAGATTAAAATTACTCTTTGAATGTATCAATAATTTGAAATATAAAAAAATCCAAATAAATAAGTTTGTATGAAAAGAAACTCCAGTTTTTTATTCTACTGCCGCGCTTTGTAAAATCTGGGGTATTTAAAAAATTAAATCCCGAGTAGAATAAAGGAATCGAGAAAAAAGCGAGTGCAAAGGGTTAATGTTTTTATTAACATTTACTTCTAAATGCAGTCTTCAGTACTTCTTCTTTGGCAAATTTACTGAAGTGTTGTGGCCTAATACACAATTGCTGTAACGATTCTAAGAGTATGTGAAAAGAAGACATGGTCTGAATTTAGATATAATGATGTGCCATCTAATAGATGAGTTTTAATATTTTTTTATATCATTTTATTTCACTGTGGATCACAAACGTATCATAAAGTCAATTTCTTGGAACCCGACTAAATCCTTTTTAAATCCTCACCCAATGATATACTAGTCTATATGTCATATATATATTTTTTTATTGATTTTGGAGAGGGAGGAATAGAAACATCAGTGATGAGAGAGAATCATTATTGTGTTGCCTCCTGCATGCCCCCCCAATGGGGATCGAGCTCACTACCCGGGCATGTGCCCTGACCAAGAATCAAACCGTGACCTCCTGATTCATAGGTTGATGCTCAACCACTAAGCCATGCTGGTCGGGCTAGGATATATATGTTTTTTAAATATATCTTTATTGATTTCAGAGAGGAAGGGGATGGGGAGAGAGAGAAAAATCAATGATGAGAGAGAATCATTGAGCAGCTTCCTCTTGCATGCCCCACACTAGGGGTTGAGCCCGCAACCCTTTCATGTGCCCTGACCGGGAAATGAACCGTGACCTCCTGGTCCATAGGTTGACTGAACCATGCCAACTGGGCCACCTGAGGATGTTTTTTCCATTGATCTTTAGAGAGAAAGTGGAAGTGGGGGGGAGAGAGAAACATCAATATGAGAGAGATACATTGACTGGTTGCTTCCTGCATGCATCCTGACGTACCCCAACTGGGGCCTAGGGTACAACCTCAACCATTCAGTCCAAGGGCTAACGCTCTCCACACTGAGGCCAACCTTGCTGGGCCATATAACTAATTTTTTAATGCAATACAATGAATGGAAAATTATTATAGTACTAGAGGTCCAATGCACGAAATTTGTGCACTCGCCTGGGGGGGGGGGGCGGCCCTCAGCCCAGATTGTGAGAGGGTGCAGGCCAGGCCAAAGGACCCCACCGGTGCAGGATTGGGGCCAGGGTGGGATGCGGGAGGTTGGCCAGCCGGGGAGGGACTGCGGGAGGGCTCCAGGGCATGTCCGGCCTGTCTTGCTCAGTTCCAATCAGCCAGACCCCAGCAGCACCCTAACTTACCCGTTGGAGCATCTGCCCCATGGTGGTCAGTGCATGTCATAGCAAGTGGTTGAACGGCCTTAGCATATCATTAGCATATTACGCTTTTATTGGTTGAATGTCTGACTGGACACAACATATTAGGGTTTTACTATCCTACTAGAGGCCTGATGCACAAAATTCGTACCAGGGGCTCGGCCCTCACAGCCATGGCGGCTACCTTGGCCTTCCCAGCCCCAGCTTTGTCGGGAGGTTGGTCGGCCATTCGGTCTAATTACCATATTATGCTTTTACTAGAGGCCCAGTGCACGAATTCGTGCATGGGTTGGGTCCCTCAGCCTGGCCGCTGATTGGGGCTGATCAGGGCTGTCTCTCCAAGTCCAGGGGGAGGGACCGAGGGAGGTTGGCTGTGGGAGTGCACTGATCACCAGGGGGCATCTTTTGTGTTTAACATCTGGCCCCTGGTGGTCAGTGCACATCAAGCGACTGGTTGTAATGGTTGCTTAGGCTTTTATATATATAGATTTATATACACTGAGTGGCCAGATTATTATGATCTCTGAATGCATAATAATCTGGTCACTCAGTGTATATCATCATATATAATAAAAGGCTAATATCCAAGTTGTCCCCTCGACCAGGAGTTTGACCAGCAGGTAGGCCAGCCAACTGCCCATGCCCCTCCCCCTGGCCAGGCTGGCCGGACCCCACCCATGCATGAATTCATGGGCCTCTAACACACACACACACACACACACACACACACACTGAGTGGCCAGATTATTATGCATTCAGAGATCATAATAATCTGGCCACTCAGTATATATAGATTATTATAGCTATAATAAAACCCTGATATGCAAATTAACTGAACAGCAGAATGACCGGTTGCTATGATGTGCACTGACCACCAGGGGTCAGACGCTCAACACAGGAGCTGCCCACTGGTGGTCAGTGAGCTCCTACAGGGAAGCAGGCCTAAGCCGGTAGGGGTCCCGGCCTGCGAGAGGGTGCAGGCCAGGCTGAGGGGATCCTCCCCCACCCCCAGTGCACAAATGTTGTGCACTGGGCCTCTGGTATAGGATAATTTGCCATACTTATATAGTAAAGCCTCTGAAACTTTTGTTTCAGTTATATGTGTCTATCTAACAATTTGTGAGTTTAGTGTCATAATCTAAAATGTGTCTCTTACAGTGGGTCCCAATTAAAAATATTTAAAAACATTGTTCTATATCAATTATTTCTGTGCTCTCTCCTTTATTCAGAGCTTATAGAAGAGATTAAAGACTCATATTTATCTCTCTTAACTTTTTGCCTTATATATCCTGCAATATTTATGCACTTCATTGTTAGTATTTAGTTGAGCTATATGTCAATTATATTTTTATTTTTTTAATATATTTTTATTGATTTCAGAAAGAAAGGGAGAGAGAGGTAGAAACATCAATGATGAGAGAGAATCATTGATCGGCTGCCTCCTGCATGTCCCACACTGGGGATCAAGCTCCTTTCCTGGGCTTATGCCCTGATATGGAATCAATCCGTGACCTCCTGGTTCATAGGTTGACACAACCACTGAGCCATACCGGCTGGGCAGTTATATTTTTATTTTAGATATAAATTTTGTTATTAAAATTCTCTCTTAGGTTTAACACTTTTGCCTTGTCCATTACTAATAACATGACTTTCTTTTCCTTTACATTATTTTGTATCTCTCTTTTCTTTTGACTTAAACATGAAATGTTTTCTTTCTCATTTATCTTAGAATGATGTATTAGAAACTGCTCTTCAATTTTGTATTTAATGTATCCTTTGTTTTTAGAGCTTTCATCAGATAGTTGGATGCATCTTTTAAAGATGCTAAAGATATTTCCCTATCTACTCTGACATTCAAATTAAAGACTGTTCAAATTTTACAATCTATTGTTTTGGTAATAACCCTAAAAGGAAAAATACATGATGTGTTACTTGGTATTTAAAGGAATTGCCTTGAAAGTCAGTTGCCATGTTAAAGAACTTAACCATGTAGAGCAACACACAACTAGAATATCAAAAATGGCATTGCTTTTGTTAAATCTGCAGATGGAATAGAGCAGGGGTCCTCAAACTTTTTAAACAGGGGGCCAGTTCACTGTCCCTTAGACCGTTGGAGGGCCGGACTATAGTTTAAAAAAAACTATGAACAAATTCCTATGCACACTGCACATATCTTATTTTGAAGTAAAAAACAAAATGGCAAAAATACCCGCGCGGGCCGTAGTTTGAGGACGCCTGGTATAGAGGTTTATGTGTTTTCATTTTACTTTGGGAAATCACTTTATTTGTGGACTATCAAATTGACTTAGACTATTTCTCTTTGGACTCATAATCTCCTTGTAAGTGATTTGTTTTTTTTGAGTGGTCCTTGATCTTGGACCACTTTTGTGAAATCAGTGGCCTGCTCAAATGCTTTTGTTTCATGGTAGACTTAGATATGAGAATGGGTATAAGCATACTGGAAAAATTTGGAATGTATGATTGTCTTCTCTTGTGCTGCCCACTAATGGGGAATTTCATTTGGAATTACCCCCTGGAACCTTGTAGTCTCCTTGCATCATCTTCTATCCCTAAAACATAATAGGCTTTTTAATTGTTCATATATGAAAGGACAGGCTGTTTTTCCTCATGTTCCTATAGGAATTTGTTTATTCCTCTCTCAGATTATGCCTCATAATAGTTATTTTCATGGCTCTTTAGCTCCTATTATGTTTTCTTTAGGGCAAATTGGACTATAACTTGCCCTTTCTTTTTCTTTTATATACCCCACTTCCTGATACAGTGCCTTAAACACAGAAGACATTTAGCAAATGTCAGAATTGAATACTGTGTAATCCTATCTAATAAAGAGGTAACATGCTAATTGACCCTCACGCCATCACAAAGATGGCAGCACCCACAGCCAATAAGGAGGGAATATGCTAATTGACTATCCTGCCCTCAAAGATGGAAACCAGTCCCCTCAACCCTGCCGGGGCGGCAGGCGTGGCAAGGCCAGGTCTGCCCCTAGGCATGCCTGCCTCCGGAGTCCCCCAGTCCCCTCAGCCCCCCAGTTGCCCAGGGCTAGCCCGAGGCACAGGCAAGCCTCAGATATCAGCTGCCTAGCCACCCAGGGCCGGCCCGAGGCACAGGCAAGCCTCAAATTGTGGCTGCCCAGCTGCCCAGGGCCGCCGAGGCTCAGGTAACCAGGGCCGCCCAAGGCTTGCCTTGCTGGCAGTGGCAGCAGCAGACATGTGATGGGGCGTCGTCTTCCCCTGATCGCTGGGTCGCCTCCTGCCCCTGAGGGCTCCCAGACTCTGAGAGGGGGCAGGCTGGGCTGAGGGACTGCCCTCCAGTGCATGAATTTTCATGCACCGGGCCTCAAGTGTCTTTATAATTGATTTTCTTTTCACCTTCCTTATCTTCATTTTTGTATTTTGTGTATGTATATGACCTTGTCTCCTTTGTGCTGCTGCTTAAAAATGCTAGTTTGCTTTGGGTCAAAAGCATCATTGCATCAGGAATATCTTAGATATTTTTGCTGTTGCTTATAGTCCAAACAAATCTAAGCATTTAGCACTATTCTAATTCTAGATTAGTGACTATTTTGGAAAGTTGGTATTTTATATAAACAAGCTTTTATTGTATCCCATTAGTTTTCAAAGTGTGGTCTCTGAACCTTTGGTCTCCTTCAGGTCAAAACTATTTTCATAATCAGACATTACTTGCCTTTTTCACTATGTAGATATTTGCACTGATTGTACAAAAGCAATGGTAAGTAAAACTGCTGGTGCCTTAACAAGAGTCAAGGCTAAGACTACAAACTGTTAGAGTAGTCATTGTATTCTTAAAAAATTTTAAATGCCAGTTTCACTTAAGAATGTTCGTTGTTTTTTTTTAAATTCTCCCCTGAGGATATTTTGTCCATTGCTTTTCAGAGAGAATGGGATGGAGAGAGAGAAACATCGATGTGAGAGAGACACATCAACTCGTTGCCTCCAGCACATGTTCCCGTAACCCAGGTATGTGCCAGGAATCAAACTTGAGACCTTCATTGCATGGACCGACAGTCTTAACACTAACCACACTGATGAGGGCAAGAAAGTTCTTGATAAAGCAGTACAAATTATTACTTTCAATAAACTTCAACTTATCAGTAGGCAGTTTTATAATATTTTGTGAAACAAACTGTGAACTACCCTTTGCTGCATAACAAAATACAATGTTATTTCAAAGGAAAGCATTTGAGTGATTGTTTTGAGTTATGAGCTGAACTTGTCATTTTTTTTCACAGAGCACCATTTTTACTTGAAAGGATGATTTACCGACAACTATAGTTATGCAGACATTTTCTCAAAAATGAATAGCAATATCAAGGAAGACAACTGATAGTATTTATTGCTAGTGATAAAATTCTAGCTTTCAAAGGAAAGTTTGGATTTTGGAAAACTAGTATCCACAACTGTGAGTTTGACAATATCTAGGTATTTAGAGATTGGTGGTGATATTATTGAATCTATTTTTTTAAAAAAATATCATGAAATATGTCAACATTTAGTAGAGCTGCATTAATCAGGGAGTTAGCCAGTATTTTCCAATTGACCTATCCACGCAATGTTGCAAAATAATGTTGGGGTTAAAGGTCTATTAAAGTACAATATAGACCAACGGGTTTTATTTATTTAAAGTTTTGTTTATTTTTTTTGTTTTTTTACTGATTTCATAGAGGAATGGAGAGGGAAAGAGAGATAGAAACATCAATGATGAGAGAGAATCATTGGTTGGCTTCCTCCTGCACACCCCCTCTGGGGATTGAGTCCACAACCTGGGCATGTGCCCTGACCAGGAATTGAACCGGTGACCTCTTGGTTCCTGTGTCAATGCTCAACCACTGAGCTACACTGGCTTTAATGGAACATAATGTAAAAGTTTATTCATTTGGTTTCCGCTTCCAAACTGCAGTTAACCTTTAAAAAAACTACCACTTGTCAAATTTGGATTTAGAATCAAAGGAAAATCTACAGTAATGTAAAAAAGCTATGAAAATACTCCTTTCCCTAATTTTATCACTGTATAAGGTGTGATTTTCTTCATAAACCTAAACAAAACCGGTATACTATAGCAAATTAATTGCAGAAACAGATAAGAAAATCTAGCAGTCTTCTATTAAACTAGAGATTTTCACAAATGTAAAACAGTGTTGCTCTTTTCTCACTAAATTTGGTAGGAGATCGGAGTAGGAAGAGGGGATATAGTTTTCATTAAAATATTTGTTAGCATGTAATGAGTTTGTTTAGTAAATAAACATGTAAACTTTTTTTCATTTTCTGTTCTCATACAAATATAGCTATATAACAAACATAAAAAACTCTTTGGGGCCTTTAATTTTTAGGAGTACAAAAGGGCCCTGAATTTGAGAAATGCTATTATGTTATAATCTTTATTCAACCTCCATGTTGTCAAACCACTTCCTCTGAATACCACTTCGTTTAGGGCAGAATGCATGTTTAATGTACCGTATTTTCCGGCATATAAGACAACTTTTTAACCCAGGAAAATCTTCTCAAAAGTCGGGGGGTCGTCTTATACGCCTGGTGTCATCTTATAGGGCGGATATATCCAAAACTATATTTTAACTGGAAAAGTTGGGGGTCGTCTTATATGCCCAGTCATTTTTTTTTAATAAATCTTTATAGTTCAGATTATTACAATTGTTTCTCCTTTTTTCCCCCCATATCTCCCCACCACCCGGTTCCCACCCACCCCCTCTGCCCTTACCTCCCCCCTGTTGTCCTTACCATAGGTGTATGATTTTTGTCCAGTCTCTTCCTGTACCCCCCACACAGACACCCCTTTCCCCCTGAGAATTATCAATCCACTCCCATTCTATGCCTCTGATTCTATTATGTTCACCAGTTTATTCTGTTCCTCAGATTTTTAATTCACTTGATTTTTAGGATCACTTTCTGATAGATATGTATTTGTTGTTCATAATTTTTATCTTTACTTTTTCTTCTTCCTCTTTTTAAAGAATACCTTTCAGCATTTCATATAATACTGGTTTGGTGGTGATGAACTCCTTTAGCTTTTTCTTATCTGTGAAGCTCTTTATCTGCCCTTCAATTCTGAATGATAACTTTGCTGGGTAGAGTAGTCTTGGTTGTAGGTTCTTGCTGTTCATCACTTTGAGTATTTCTTGTCATTCCCGTCTGGCCTGCATAGTTTCTGTTGAGAAATCAGCTGACAGTTGTATGGGTGCTCCCTTGTAAGTAACTAACTGTTTTTCTCTTGCTGCTTGTAAGATTCTCTCTTTGTCTTTTGCCCTTGTCATTTTAATTATGATGTGTCTTGGTGTGGTCCTCTTTGGATTCCTCTTGTTTGGGGTTCTGTATGCTTCCTGAACTTATAAGTCTATTTCTTTCACCAGGTGGGGGAAGTTTTCTGTCATTATTTCTTCAAATAGGTTTTCAGTATCTTTCTCTCTTCTTCTGGCACCCCAAAAATTCGGATATTGGTACGCTTAAAGCCATCCCAGAGGCTCCTTACGCTATCCTCACACTTTCGGATTCTTCTTTCTTTCCGCCTCTCTGGTTGGATGTTTTTTTCTTCCTCATATTCCAGATCTTTGGTTTGACTCTTCGGGTACGGTGGTCTACAGTTGAGTGTCTGTATATTCTTTATTTCAGACAGTGTATGCATAATTTTTGACTGATCCTTTTCCATTTTTTTGGTATTCTCATTAAGGTCCTTGAAGGTCTCTTCAAGTTTCTCAGCGGTTTTTAGAAGATTCTTGAGTAACCTTATAAATGTGGTTCTGAACCCTGTGTCGTCCATTAGTTTGCTTTCATCTATCTCTCCTACTCGTAACATACTTCGATGTCTCCGCATTTTGGCTGCCTCCCTGTGTTGTTGGAGTGGCTTTGTGTGGTCGGTGACCTATAGGGGCCGGTAGCTCCGCTTCCCCAATCACTCTAGGTGGTCGCTCTTGGTACACCCCTTTGTGGGCTGAGTGGAAAGTCTTGGTGTAGTTAAAAGCCTTGATTGCTGTTGGTACACTGGGAGGAATTGACCTCCAGGCCAATTGGCTGTGAGGACCTGCTGTGTCCATAACGGAAGAATTGCTGTGCTGGAGACACAGTAGGGCTTTGGTGCTCACTGAGTCTGCCTCTTGAATGTGTCCCTTATGAGAGTGGTTGAAATCTGGTGTCGTCCACACCGACCACTAGATACCCTAGTGTCTGAATCTCCAATGGGGTGCAGGTCTGAGGCCTCCCAGCAGGAGCTACAGCAAGAGCTACAGTTTTCTCCTCTTTGCTTGGGCGGTTTTGGAGCAGTCTGACTGGAGCTGCAGTTAATTTGGTTGAGCTGCCACAGAACAGGCCATTTATACGTAAAGGCCGCTGTGTGGAGCCTGGGCGGGTTTGTAGAATGTGCAGGGCAGGGTCTCAGGGCGGGGCGGGGTCTCAGGGTGTCACTAGGCTGGGGCATGGCCAACGGCCATGGCTGCCTTCAGCCTTCTCTGCCTTTCCACATTTCCAAGTCCCCGTGTCCCACGCTCCAGCGCAGCAAACCCTGATTGCTGGGCGCACCTCCGCAGAAAAGTCACTCTCACTCTCCAACCGATGGCCGAGAGTCCAGCTTCTCCCCGTAGGCGTCTGGGTCCCCCGCGTGTCTCCAGAAACTGGAGTTCAGAGTGATCAGGAGTTTGTCTCCCTTTGGTTTGAAGAAACAAAAAGCTGCGCGCCCAGTCGCCCGCCGCCAGCCCACTTTGCACGCGCCTCCTTACCTCAGCTCTCCAGCGTTTGTGCTCCCTTCTCTTCTTAGTTGTAAATCTACCACTCAGCCAGCTTTCCTGTGGTTCTGGGTGGTAGACGTTTTGTTTTTTAGTTGTATTTTTGAAATTGTTGTGCGAGGCGGCAGTTTAGTTGTTTAACTTTGCCGCCATCCTGGTTCCTCCTCGAGAGTTGTTGTTTTGTTTCAGATTTGTGTCTGTGCCATTAACTTCAGGATGTCCTCATTCTGAGTCTATTCCTACTTTCATCCCAGAATCATTCCCATTCTAATTTTTAATCGTCGCCCAGTCATCTTATCTGCCGGAAAATACGGTATATATTTTGATGGTATTTATTATATAGAGAGTAAAACTATCCAGTCAAAGCTCTAAGTAATTGAGTACATTATGGAGAGTAAACCACTTTTTTTTTGTTTTATTAACTGAGCATATATTAAACGTTAATCTTAAAAATTGGTGTGTCTTCATATATTTTGTACTATAATCTGTATAAAATAAGAGGAGAAAATAAAAGATGAATATATAAATAATTAAGTTCAAGAAACTAGTTTTCCTAATACAGAATTTTTGGACCCCCAAACACTTAGATATTTAAATGACTGGCCTTGAAAAGATTATTCTACATTTTATATTAAGAGACTTTGAAGGAAAGAAAACAATCCAAATTGTTTTGCCATAAGCCCTTTTAAAATATAAGGAAGCAAGGCACTATCATTGAAGTGTTCAGATGATGTTCATTAGCTTTAGGTCAAATTTTTGATACATAAACGATTAAATTTTTCTTTTTTGTTATTTTTAAAATATATTTTTATTTCAAGAGGAAGGGAGGAGAGAGAGACAGAAACATCAATGATGAGAGAGAATCATTGATCAGCTGCCTCCTGCATGCCCCACACGGGATTGAACCTGCACCTGGGCAAATACCCTGACCGGGAATCAAACCTGGTTTATAAGTCGACCTTCAACTACTTAGCAGTGCTAGGCATAAATATTAAACTTTTAGCTTTATGTATAATTTTTTTTTTAATGTATGATTTTTGATACACCAGGAGTACTTTATGAAAGCAGCACCCATGGTACCTTTAGAGTTATTTAAATAATGTCAATTGCCTCCCATTACATACCTTTACTGGGGATCGAACCCGAAACCTTTCAGTGTATGGGATGAAGCCTCAAGCAACTAAGCTACACCTGCCAGGGTTGATTTGCTTTTTAATAGTGTTGATAGAGCATCACTGTAAGAAGTAAAGAAATGTTCTTGTTTTAGTGTCCTCTGGGGAGGCACAGAGTTTTAGAGTATAAAGATTTAGGCTTTTAGGCTTAGTTTCATATCTGCTTTCTCCTATATGACTGAAACGTTGCTTTCTCTCAACTTGGGTTTATCTGTAAAATGCTGATATAATGTGTGCCCTACCTAGGTCAGTGGTCGGCAAACCGCGCCTCAGGTGCCACATGCAGCTCTTTGGCCCCTTGAGTGTGGCTCTTCCACAAAATACCATGCACCGTAATTAATAACAATGCACCTACCTATATAGTTCAAGTTTAAAAAATTTGGCTCTCAAAAGAAATTTCAGTCGTTGTACTGTTGATAGTTGGCTCTGTTGACTAATGAGTTTGCCGACCACTGCCCTAGGTACTATTGGAGGATTAAAAATGTTTCACTTTGAGAACTTGAACTTGACCTAGAAAGTAGATACAGTAGCTATTTTTTTTCCTTTTTATTGAATTTATTGGGATGATTCTGGTTAACAAAATTGTGCAGGTTTTAGGTGCACAATTGCACAACAGGTATCGTTTATTTATTCAATACTTTTGAAATAAAGAGTTATCTGGTCAGTCCTGGCTAGTTTTTGCACAGTGGTTAGAGCATCAGCCAATGGACCGAAGGTTGCAGGTTCAATCCCCGGCCCATTTGGGGCGTGCAACCTGTCAATGTGTATTTCTCACATCAGTGTTTCTCCCCCTCCCCCACTCCCCTTCATTCTCTCAAGATCAATGGGAAAAATATTCTTGGATAAGGAATAAACAAAGACGTTATCTGGTCATTGTTTTTATAAAATACCAGAGGCCCGGTGCATGAAATTCGTGCGGGGGGGGGGGGGGGGTTCACTCAGCCTAGCCTGCACCCACTCCAATCGGGGACCCCTTGGAGGATGCCCTCCCCTGCCTGCCTGATCGCCCCTAACTGCCTCTGCCTGGCTGGTCACCCCTAACTGCCCTCCCCTGCTGGCCTGATCTCACCCCCAACTGCCCTCCTCTGCTGGCCAATTTGGTTCTGATTGGTTGGTTTCTATGCCAGTCAACGTCAAAAGCTCTGCCTCCTAGGCAGCCATTGGCTCTTCACAGTTGACCCAGATTTGGTTCTGATTGGTCAGTTTCTATGCCAGTCAGCATCAAAAGCTCTGCCTCCTAGGCAGCCATTGGCTCCTTACATTCACCCTGATTTGGTTCTGATTGGTCAATTTCTATGCCAGTCAGTGTCTCTGGGCCTATCAACGGGGCCTGATCAGCAGCCCCAGTGGAGGCCTGGAGAGAAATGGAGGCGCGGCTGTTGGCCAGGCCTTGAGAGAAAGAGAGGCAAGTTCTGATGAATGGCTGCCACAGAGGTTATGGATCATACCCTGCCTCTCTCTACAGGCTCTCCGGACCTGATCCACAGACCCCTAGGCAGTCAGTGCTGGGTTGGGGTGCCGGCAGCAGCCCCAGTCAGTGCTGAGTCACCACAGCAACCCAGCACTGACTTCCAGTCTGGTCAAGCCTTCTGTGGTAACGGTTGTTATGACCCTGGCTATTATATAGATATTCACTAGACCAAGAAACTGACTACTTTTACTTTAATGTGAATTCCTTAAATCTGATATCTTCTTCCTCGAACATATAAGGGAGAATGGAGGTTTTGCCTGGAGAAGGGAGAATAATTTTGGAACTCCGTCCTTAGAGGAGAACTCAGTAGAATATTCACCTGTTTTGGACAGACAGATGATGCCACATTTTTTAGTTTGTAAGGGCTGCCGTAACAAAGTATCACAGGCTGGGTGGCTGAAACAGTAGACATTTTCCCACAGGTCTGGAGGCCAGAAGCCCAAGATCAAAGTGTTGGCACATTTGGCTTTTAAGGCCTTTCTCCTTGGCTTGCAGATGGCCACCTTCTTGCTGTGTCCTCCATGCAAGCATTTAAAAATATATATATATTTTTATTGATTTCAGTCACGAAGGGAGAGAGAGAGAGAGAAAAACATCACTGATGAGAGAAGCACTGATCAGCTACCTCCTGTAAGACCCACACTGGAGATCGAGCCTGTAACCCAGGCATATGCCCTGACCAGGAATTGAACCGTGACCTCCTGGTTCATAGGTCAGCCCTCAACCACTGAGTCATGCAGTCTAGGCCAAGCATTTCTTTAGTTCTGTCTCTTAATGAGGATATCAGTCATATTGGATTAGGACTCCACCCTCAAGGCCTAATTTTAATCCGGTCACCTCTTTGAAGGCCCTATCACAAATACATTGCATTCTGAAGTACAGTGGTTTGAAATTTAAACATGAATTTTGGAGGGAATATAGCCCATAATACCCACATGACGTAAGATGATTATTGGATACTGGCTCTGTGCCAATACTGGACTAAATGCTTAATATCTGATTTTGTGTGATTATTAAGCATCTTTATTTTACAGGTGAGGACACTGAGACTTAAAGGATTAAGTAAGTCTTTTAGGCTCTAGTGTCCAAGTTTTCTTAGATAAGACCTGAACTAGGAAATAAAAGCATAGAGAAAAGGATTGGAATATAGAACATAAACTTCAGTTTTGCAGTTTTCACCATGGTCATGCTAGTGAATAACCTATGAAATGGAAAATCATTTAACACCAGCTCTGGTTAGTATTTTTTTCTTTAAAAAGTGGTAGAAATTTTTGGTTTTACAATGGGAACAGTGAATGAAGTTAAAGATATTTAGCTCACGATTCTAATTATAAAAAATTTGCTTTATTTTCAAGTTGCTCAAAATGTCATTCTCCTTTTTCTCCCTCCCCTCAGAAGATTCTAGTGTTCCAGAAACTACAGTAAATGAAAGAAAACCAAGTATATCATATTTGAAGAATCAAGGAGGAATACAGTATATTGATTTGTCTTCTGATAGTGAAGATATTGTTTCTCCAAACTGCTCCAATACAGTTCAAGAGACAAAATTCAACAAAGACACAGTGATAATAGTGTAAGCAGCTAAATAGGTTCATTATATTTGCATTGTAAGAATTTTTTGAGAAAAGTTTACTTAATTATAAATATTTTCTGTTTTTTTGCCTTTACCTACTATATCTTGGTTATTTTTTGCTAACTTAGAAATGTACAGAGGTTGTGTGTTTCTGGGTAATGGTGATTTTCAGTAAGTTATTGAGAGCAAATAGTTAATTATTTTTAACTAGATGCCCAGTGCATGAAATTCATTCATGCCAGCAGTCAGGGCCAGTCAGGGCCTTCTGGCTGCTGGCTGAGGCCTTCCTTCGTTCTGTGTCACCCCTGGTGGTCAGCACACGTCACAGTGAGCAATTGGTCTCCCGTTTGAACTCCCGTGTGGACAATTTGCATGTTAGGCTTTTGTATATGTATAGATTTTCCATAGAAAAATTATTTTAACAAATACCTTTGTTCATTTATAACTGCTTTGTGATTTGTTCTTAAGTCCCAGAGTCAAATCATTTAACATTTCTTGGGCACGTTTTCTGGGGAAGCAAAGAGTTTCTATTGTAGTCATGAGGAAGATAATAAACATAAAAAATGTCAAACAATAGATATTGTGGGGTAAAGGGGAAAGGAAATGTGCAGTTCAGGGCCAGGGTTATGTGCGTGGTTTCTTAAGAGCACAGCTAGTAAAAAGGCTTCATTGAGAAGACGATAATTGGGCAAAGACCTAAAGGGGAAAAGAAAGTGAACCATATGGAAAGGGGGGTGGAGGATGTATTCCAGACATTGGGAATTTTCCTGTTCAGTAATCCTAAAATGGTTTTACGCCTGGCATTTTTTTAGGAAAATGGGGAGGGGGAGCAAATGATGCAGAGTAAAGGTCCTATAGTCACAAGGGGTAAAGGAGATGCTTAATCATGGTAATCCCATAGGCTATTTCTCTTTTATTCTGGATGAGATGGGAAGCTAATAGAACAGAGGAGTAAAATTGTCTGACTTCAATGTTTGGCAAGGCTTTGAGGCTGTAGGGGAGTAGTAGTAGAATCATGAATATTGTTTTAATAACCCAGGCAAGAAATGATGGAGGTTTAGATCAGGCTACTACTTGTGGAAATGATGAAAAGTGGTGAGATTCTGCATATACTTTGAAGGTAGTGCAGAGGGGATTTCTTGATGGATTTCACGAGGGGTGGGAGAGAAAGGAGTAAAGTATGACCAGAAGATTTTTGGTCTTAGCAACTAGAAGAATGGAATTAACAATTAACTGAGATAAGAAGACTGTCTTGAATATGCTGTGATTGAGAAGGATCTTAGTCATGTAAGTGGAGATAGCAAGTAGGCAATTGAATGTGACATTTGAATTCTGGGGAAAGATCTAGATTACACACCTAATTTTATAAGTTGTCAGTATGGATTTTCTTTTTACTTGTTGTTGACTTTAACGGGGGGACAGTGGTTATTAAAATTATACAGGTTCAGGTGCACAATTCCCCAAAACTGTATAACCTGTGCCCTGTATAGTGTGTTCACCACCCCAAGTCAAGTCTCCTTCCAGCATATAGATTTGATATTTAAAGCCATATGATTAGATGAAATCACCAAGGCACAATAGTATAGCCGGAAAACAGATCTCTTGGATTTAGATTTAACAATTAAAATTTTTTCTCTTAGTTGCATCTATTATCAGTGATTTTCAACTTTTTTAGTCTCATGGCACACCATAAACTAATTACTAAAATTCTGCAACACACACAAAAATATATTTGATTTTTTGCCCATCTGACCAAAAAAAATGAGGTATAATTTTCATTTATTCACACTGGACAGCTATTTTTATATTTGACAGCCCAAGTGAAAAGAGGTCAGTGCCGCTGACTAAATAGTCAGGTATTGCATGTTCTAAAAATTCTTGTGGCAAACTTGTTCAAAATCGCTGATAATTATTCTTTTCTTTTTAAAAAAAAAAAATATTTTATTGATTTTTCACAGAGAGAAAGGGTGAGGGATAGAGAGTTGGAAACATTGATGAGAGAGAAACATGTATCAGCTGCCTCCTGGACACCCCCTACTGGGGATGTGCCCACAACCAAGGTACATGCCCTGGACCAGAATTGAACCTGGGACCTTCAGTCTGCAGGCCGACGCTCTATCCATTGAGCCAAACCGGTTAGGCTGATAATTATTCTTATGATTTTATTATTATTTGGTGTCCTGCCAAAATGTATGCATATTTTAACAGCTGATAGCTAATTTTGAAAATGAAATGTATTTTAATAATCACTGTCTTTATAATTATTCAAAGTGTGTGTATACATTTTTTGGGGACACCCTATATTAAAATAAATTATAGACATCCCAACATTGCTCCCTTTGATCCTTGGTTATACATCCCCCTCCTCCCAAGAAAACAATACTGCTATCAATGAATAATTCTCTATCATTCCCTGATTGCTGCCTAAACGCTCCCCTGCCAGCCTGATGGCCCTCAACTGCCCTCTCCTGCTGGCCTGATGGCCCCCAATTGACTTCCCCTGCTGGCCTGATGGCCCCCAACTACCCTCCCCTGTTGTGTTTTGTAGCTGGTTTTTCATACCAGGATCCTAACCAGGAGCATCCACTGCATTTGGATGTTATGTCTCTTAACTCTCTCTTCTTGATAAACAGTCCACTCCCCTCCTCTTCTCTTTTTTAAGGGTTTCAACTTATTGAGGAGATCATCTTTTTTTAGAGACAAAAGATTTTTCTGATTATTTCCTCATGATGGTATTGAATTTATTTCTGTACCATCTGTTGTGAACTGGACATTAAATTCAAGGCATGTTCAGATTTGTCATCAGCATGAATACTCACTACATCAAGAGACCCATGTTTTTGTGCCACTGAATGGGCATGAGCTTGCTCACTAGCTTTAGGTTGTCATGCAGAAGAGCAAGGTTTTTGAAAGGGGTCGTCCAGAGCAGGAATTGTAAAAGGATTCCAACCTGAATACTTGTATTTTTTCTAAGGACTAGGGGACAATCAGATAGGAAGCATGAACATAGTGAGGCAGAGGGAGAATTCAGACTTGAGTACATTAGCAATGAGAAGTCTGGATGTAATAGAAAGGGAGACACATGTAATTGTCTTCAAATACTGAAGGACAGGCCTAGTGACAAAGGAAGAGATTGATTGCAGTTTCTCAGAGCAAAGTTCAAGAAGTCAACCTAGAAGCTTAAAATACATGTTCCTGTCAGTGCCCTAATAGGTACAACTGATATAACATGAATAGGAGTAGAGAAGTTAGTAAACTACAGATTCCGGATATATGTCCAAGAAAGCTGTCAAAAAATAGAACTAGCTGCACAGCAAAATTTGCACTCTCTGATGCCTACCATATTAGAAAACTGAAATTTCAAACGGAGATTTTTTGTTTGGGAGATAGATGAGTAAAATTTGGCCCCTAATGTCTTTTATATGGGCTAGACATATAAGCTGAAATGAAACATGATTAAAGTTAGTTGTAGAATAAAGCCTCGTATAGAGTAAATGCTCCCTGTCTGCTAAAGAAATATTTTGTTCCAGGCAGAGATTCTGATATTGATGGGGCCATTCCGATTTTAACACAGATTCTAGTCTTGTAGGCCATGAAAATGATTTTTTCTTCCTATTCATGTAGTCTTCATAATTTCTCAGGAACAACATGACAACACTCATCTAATATGCAGAATATAGGTGAAAAACGTAGGAAAGAGAAGTGGGTATGCAATGAATATGTGTGTGTCTTAAAAAAATAAATTGCTGTTTTGTTTTGTTCTTTTTCATCCCAGCCTGGATAGTCTGAAACATTTTTGGAATATGCAGATTTTGGAAATGTAGATTTATATACATAAACATTTTGAAATGAAAAACGATGTGTTGTTTTAATCTTTGACAGATGTAGATTTCATTTAATATTTTAAAAAACTGCAGATGTGCCGTATTTCATATGTACATGTATATACAATTATAATGCAATAGCATTAACAATACATTAAATTGTTTTTCTCTGAAAATAATTTTAGTTCTGAGCCATCTGAAGATGAAGATTCCCAAGGCCTTCCTGCCATGACAGGTAGAAATAATGATATTTCAGAACTGGAAGACCTTTCTGAATTGGAAGACCTTAAAGATGCTAAACTTCAGACCTTGAAGGAACTCTTCCCACAAAGAAGTGACAGTGATTTACTTAAGGTTATACCCTTTTTTAGTAACTGTTTATTGTAGCTGTAATGATGTTTAATATCTCTCCTGTATCTAGTGCTGTATTTAGTCATTTTACTAAAGATACTTTATGTTTTAAGATAATTATGAACTTTTATTCTATGTAATAATTAAGGAAAATGTCAGGGATTTACTTGAAAGAGTTAATAATAGGTGAGGTCATTCACCTATAGATAATATAATGAGTTTTCCTCAGTATCTCTCATACATAGTTGTGAGTTCTTGTGTGCTTGAATGGGAACACCCTCCCCTCCTAATCTTCCAGAGAAGCTCACAAATGTCAGGAGGCTTCCCTCCACCCCCATAAAGACAAGGGGTTGCTGGCATACAAATAGTACATGCTTATGCTGCTGTAAAAAAGAAGGAATTCTTACCATTTGCAACAGCATGGATGGAACTGGAGAGCATTATGCTAAGTGAAATAAGCCAGTCAGAGAAAGATAAAATTGCATGATCTGACTCATTTGTGAAATATAATGAGCAACATAAACTGATGAACAAAAATAGTACCAAAGACATAGAAGCATCAAACAGACTGTCCAATCTATGAGGGAAGGCAGGGGTTGAGTGGGTAAGAGATCAACCAAAGGACTTTTATGCATGTATATGAGCATAACCAATGGACACAGATAGTAGGCGATGTCAGGGGCTGTGCTGGGGGGGTGGGAGTGATCAGGGAGAGGTCAAGGGGGGAAAAAGGAGACTTATGTAAAACTTTAAACAATAAAGAATTTAAATTTTAAAAATTTATATACTACACTAGAGGCCCAGTGCACGAAATTCATGCACGGGGGTGGGGGGGTCCCTCAGCCCTGTCTTGGCCTGCAAAGACGCCAGCATCCCTCACCCCAGCCTCTAGCCAGAGGTTCCTCCCCTCCTTCTGCACAGCTTCTGGGAAGATGCTTGCCCTGCTCCTCAGGGCCCTGGCCCACGATGCCCTGCAGTTCGGGTACTCGGGGGCTTGGGCTTTCAGGTCTGGCTTCCTCACCTGGCATGGTGAGCATCAGCTGCCATGGGAGCCTTGCCTTAGGACCATACTACTTGTGAATGTGTTGGGGGGGTGGCATCGGTGGCAGTGATTAGATGTCTGTAGCATGCCCGCTGACACCCACCACCGCGGCGCCACACTGGTCCTGTCTGGACTGCTGGCAGGGGGCTTCCAGTCTGCGACTGGGGCTGATGGGCTGCAACTGGAGGCTGCAGGTGGAGGACCCCGGCACCCATAGTGCTGTCAGCATCAGGAACTGGAAAGATTCATTTTTCTGGTTCCTCCTCTGCCGCGCAGATGCTGAGCTCCGGGCCCCAAAGGCCCGTTCACTCCTGCCACATGGCCGGCCAGGGCAGGGACGTGGGCTCGCTGCCCCAGAGGCCCCTTCTGTGCCACAGCACAGCCAAGGCGCAGATGCTGAGCTTGTGCCGCCGCTGGCGACGCGAGCTCAGCGTCCCGCCGGCCCCATTCGGTCCCCGCTCAGTGGCGCGGCAGCCAATGGGGCTGGCGGGTGGGGGCGGGGACTTGTGAGTCCCTGCCGCCACCCGCGCCTCCGCCGGCCCCATTAGGTCCCTGCTCAGCGGCGTGGCAGCCGAATCGGGCCGGCGGGAGGCGGGGGCAGGGATTCGTGAGTCCCCGTCGCCTCCCGCTCCTCCCACTGGCCCCATTCGGTCCCAGCTCAGCGGCGCGACAGTCACCCCAGCCACCCCGAGTCCCACCCCCTGCGCCTCCTGCTGGCCCAACTGTGGGCGTAGCGGAGTGGTGGTTAATTTGCATATTACCCTTTTATTATGTAGGATGCTGTTTCTAAAAGGAATAGCTGCTCCTTAACTGCAGCAGGATATAACTATGTAATAATCATTGATAGCCCATTTTTATCAGACATTGTGATTTTTCAAATAAAGTAAAAAGGCTGGATTTTTATTTAATACTAGAGGCCCAGTGCACCAGTGGGGTCCCTTGGCCTGGCCTGTGGGATCTGGCCAAAACCGACTCTGACATCTCTTGAGGAATCCCAGATTGGGAGAGGGTGTAGGCCAGGCCGCGGGACCCCACCTGTGCACGATCAGGCTGGGGAGGGACGTGGGAGGTTGGCCAGCCAGGGAGGGACAGCAGGAGGGCTCCAGGGCATGTCTGGCCTGTCTTGCTCAGTCCCTATCGGCCGGACCCTAGCAGCAAGCTAACCTACCAGTTGGAGCGTCTACCCCTGGTGGTCAGTGTACGTCATAGTGACTGATCGACCTGTCAACTGTCTGCCTCCTGGTGGTCAGTGCACATCATAGCTAGCAGTTGAGTGGCCTGAGCATATCATTAGCATATTATACTTTGACTAGAGGCCCAGTGCACGAAATTCGTGCACAGAGGGGGGTTGTCCCTCAGCCCAGCCTGTACCCTCTCCAATCTGCTGGCTCCCAACTGCTTGCCTGCCTGCCTTCCTGATTGCCCCTAACTGCTTCTGCCTGCCAGCCTGATCACCCCCTAACCACTCCCATGCCAGCCTGTTTGCCCCCAACTTCCCTCCTCTGCTGGCCTGGTCACCCATAACTGCCCTCTCCTGCAGGGTTGTTCACCTCCAACTGCCCTCCCTTGCAGGCTTGATCCCTCTCAACTGCCCTCCCTTGCAGGTCGGGTGCCTCCCAACTGCCCTCTCCTGCTGGCCATCTTGTGGTGGCCATCTTGTGTCCACATGGGGGCAGGATCTTTGACCACATGGGGCAGCTATATTGTGTGTTGCAGTGATGGTCAATCTGCATATTACTCTTTTATTAGATAAGATAGAGGCCTGGTACAGGGGTGGGGGCCAGCTGGTTTGCCCTGAGGGCGTCCCGGATCAGGTGGGGGTTCCCTTGGGGTGTGGGGCGGCCTGAGCGAGGGGCCTGTGGTGGTTTGCAGGCCGGCCACGCCCCCTGGCAACCCAAGCAGAGGCCCTGGTATCTGGAATTTATTTTCCTTCTACAATTGAAACTTTGTAGCCTAGAGCGGAGCCAAGCCTGGGGCTCCCTCCAAGGCCGGCAGCCATTTGTGTTGGGGTTATAATTGAAACTTTGTTGCCTTAAGCGGGTGGGCCCCGCCAGGGTGTGCGGAAAGCTTTGCTTCCCCTGTTGCCGGCGGCAACCCTGGCCTGCTCTCTCACGCTCCATTCTGCCGCCATTTGTTTGAATTTGTTTACCTTCTATAATTGAAACTTTGTAGCTTGAGTGGAGGCTTAGGCCTGTCAAGGGCAGGCGGAAAGCTTGGCTTCCTCTGTTACCTAGGAAACCTTGCTCTCTGTGGCTGTAGCCACCTTGGTTTGGGTTAATTTGCATACTCGCTCTGATTGGGTGGTGGGCGTGGCTTGTGGGTGTGTCAGAGTTATGGTCAATTTGCATATTTGTTTATTATTAGATAGGATTGGTTGACCGGACGGCCAGACACTTAGCATATTAGGCTTTTATTATATAGTACTGATCACCAATTTTGTAGTTTTATTTTGATATAATTTAAATGTTATAAAGATCACCTACCTAAAATGTATAATTTAGCCCAGCCGGCATGGCTTAGTGGTTGAATGTTGAGCAGGAGGTCAAGTTTGATTCCCGGTCAGGGCATGTGCCTTGGTTGGAACCCCAGTAGGGGTCATGCAGAAGGCAGCCAATCAATGATTCTCTCTCATCATTGATGTTTCTATCTCTCTGCCTCTCCATTCCTCTCTGAAATCAATAAAAATATATTAAAAATAAATAAATAAAATGTATAATTTAGTGGTTTTTAGAGATGTACAACCATCACTATAATCTAATTTTAGAGCATTTTGATCATTCCAAAAAGAAACCTTGTACTCATTAGCAATCACACTCCATTTATAGATTGGTCTTATCTGGACTTTTCATATATATAACATATATATAAAAGGCTAAGCGACCATCCGACTGACCGGTAGGTATGACACTCACCACTAGGGGGGCAGACGCTCAACGCAGGAGCTGCCGAGCTGTGTTGACTTGGCAGTTGCGGTTCTTGGGTGATGTACCTCCGGAACCAGAGAGGAGGGCGCCTGATTCTGGGGTGCGTCACCTGAGAACTGCCCTCTTGCAATGAGGGACCCCTTGGGGGATATCGGAGTGCCGGTTTTGCCCAATCCCTGCAGACTAGGCCAAGGGACCCCATCTTGCCAGAGGGACCCTGCTCACTCCATAGACACCTTGCAAGCCTTGGTGCCACTCCAGGTGTGGCCAGCCGGGGAGGGACTGTGGGAGGTTGGCTCCAGGGCATGTCCAGCCCGTCTTGCCGAGTCCTGCCCCGACGGCCACCTTCTAATTAATTTCCTTTCAATGTGCACAAATCTGTGCACTGGGGCACTAGTTATGTAATAACTAGAGGCCAGAGCACAAAATTTGTGCACTCTGGATGTGGGGGTGGGGTCCCTCGGCCCAGATTGCGAGAGGGCGCAGGTCAGGCTGAGGGACCCTAGCAGTGCATGATCGGGACTGGGGAGGGACGCAGGAGGTTGGCCAGCCGGGGAGGGACTGCGGGAGGGCTTCCAGGGCATGTCCGGTCCATCTCGCTCAGTCGCAATTGGCCGGACTGACCCCAGCAGCAAACTACCCTACTGGTTGGAGTGTCTGCCCCCTGGTGGTCAGTGCAAGCGGTTGAGCGGCCTTAAGCATATCATTAGCATATTACGCTTTGATTGGTTGAATGGACACTTAGCATATTAGACTTTTATTATGTAGGATGATCTTTTGTGACTGGCTTGTCTTCACTTAGTATAAGGTTTTGAAGTTCATCCATGTTTATCAGGACATCATTCCTTTTTATAGTAATTAAAGAAAAACAAAATACCATTCAGGACAAACTAAACAAGTCTAAACTGAAGGTATTCTGGGCCTGCTAGTTTGAACTCTGAAGTATAGATTAAGTTATTCTATTTCCTGTTATTTTTAACATGAATCTCACCCCCTTCTCCCCCCCCCCCCACCCAATAATCATTTTGATACCTTCTTAGTGTTAGATAAAGGAAACTTTACTGTTATCTATCTTGAATGTACTTTTTTTTCCTGCTAGCAGTATTATTTGCTTCCTGGTGTGATCCCCTCTCCCCCTCCCCGCCCCCCCCAGCATAAGAAGGAAAGAAATGTAGCCATTAGTAGATACAGGGTCTACTTACAGTGTTGGAGAGAGTTTCTAAAAGAAACAAATCTCAGTTTATTAACAATACTTTGTAGCTTCTTGCCAAATTTTTATGTGGTTCAAGGGGATTGTTTTTCCTATACAAGTACTTATCTCTTATTTTATAATTTTTAAATTCTTTGTTGTTGAAAGTATTAGCATGTCTCTTTTTTTCCCCATTGACCTCTCCCAGCCTACTTCTGCCTCCCAGCACAGGACATCACCCCCCTATTGTTTTGTTTCCCCCTCCCTCATTGTTCATGTCCATTGGTTGTGCTTATACTAGTATACATGCATGCAAGTCTTTTGGTTGATCTTTTATCTCTCCCCCCTTTTATTTTATAATTTTAATGGTAAAATAGGCTTGATACACAGAATTTATTTGTATATTTCATTAATTAGAAATTTTTTGAATTTAGCATATCACTCCCTCCATAGCAGAGTACTCTCTCAAGGTAATCTGGATTTCAAGTGATCTCTGTCATTTCAAGAGATTTAAAGGTGGCATTTATAAATTACTTTGCAAAGGTTTTTAGACCCTTATAAAGGAATTGAAGTTATAAAATATAAATTTAGTTGCAGATTTGTAAAGCATATGCTTTGGATATTTTGAAAAGGAAGAGGGACTTACAGGATATGTAAGGATCCAAGATTAGAAAACTAGTATAGAAGACAGCATTCTCCTTTGATTTGAGACTTTTTAATTTAATACAAAATATATCTTATTTATTTTTTTTATTATTTTTTTAAATAAATCTTTATTGTTTAGATTATTACAGTTGTTTCTCCTTTTTTCCCCCCATATCTCCCCATCAACTGGTTCCCCCCCCCCCCCCCCGTTGTCCTTATCCATAGGTGTATGATTTTTGTCCAGTCACTTCCCATACCCCCCACACAGACACCCCTTTCCCCCTGAGAATTATCAATCCACTCCCATTCTATGCCTCTGATTCTATTATGTTCACCAGTTTATTCTGTTCCTCATATTTTTAATTCACTTGATTTTTAGGATCACTTTCTGATAGATATGTATTTGTTGTTCATAATTTTTATCTTTACTTTTTTCTTCTTCCTCTTTTTAAAGAATACCTTTCAGCATTTCATATAATACTGGTTTGGTGGTGATGAACTCCTTTAGCTTTTTCTTATCTGTGAAGCTCTTTATCTGCCCTTCAATTCTGAATGATAGCTTTGCTGGGTAGAGTAGTCTTGGTTGTAGGTTCTTGCTGTTCATCACTTTGAGTATTTCTTGCCACTCCCATCTGGCCTGCATAGTTTCTGTTGAGAAATCAGCTGACAGTTGTATGGGTGCTCCCTTGTAGGTAACTAACTGTTTTTCTCTTGATGCTTTTAATATTCTCTCTTTGTCGTTTGCTCTTGGCATTTTAATTATGATGTGTCTTGGTGTGGTCCTCTTTGGATTCCTCTTGTTTGGGGTTCTGTGCACTTCCTGAACTTATAAGTCTATTTCATTCACCAGGTGGGGGAAGTTTTCTGTCATTATTTCTTCAAATAGGTTTTCAGTATCTTCCTCTCTCTCTTCTGGCACCCCAAAAATTCGGATATTGGTACGCTTAAAGCCATCCCGGAGGCTCCTTACGCTATCCTCACACTTTTGGATTCTTCTTTCTTTCCGCCTCTCTGGTTGGATGTTTTTTTCTTCCTCATATTCCAGATCTTTGGTTTGACTCTTCGGGTGCAGTGGTCTACTTTGTATACTCTTTATTTCAGACAGCGTATACATAATTTCTGACTGGTCCTTTTCCATTTTTTTGGTATTCTCATTAAGGTCCTTGAAGGTCTCTTCAAGTTTCTCAGCGGTTTTTAGAAGATTCTTGAGTAACCTTATAAATATGGTTCTGAACCCTGTGTCGTCCATTAGTTTGCTTTCATCTATCTCTCCTACTCGTAACATACTTCGATGTCTCCGCATTTTGGCTGCCTCCCTGTGTTGTTGGAGTGGCTTTGTGTGGTCGGTGACCTATAGGGGCCGGTAGCTCCGCTTCCCCAATCACTCTAGGTGGTCGCTCTTGGTACACCCCTTTGTGGGCTGAGTGGAAAGTCTTGGTGTAGTTAAAAGCCTTGATTGCTGTTGGTACACTGGGAGGAATTGACCTCCAGGCCAATTGGCTGTGAGGACCTGCTGTGTCTATAACAGGAGAAGTGCTGTGCTGGAGACACAGTAGGGCTTTGGCACTCACTGAGTCTGCCTCTGAATGTGTCCCTTATGAGAGTGGTTGAAATCTGGTGTCGTCCACACCGACAGAAAAGTCACTCTCACTCTCCGACCGATGGCCAAGAGTCCCGTAGGCGTCTGGGTCCCCCGCGTGTCCCCAGAAACTGGAGTTCAGAGTGGTTGGGATTGTTGGTATCACTGGCGGGAATTGATCTCCAAGCCAGTTGGCTGTGAGGATCAGCAGTGTCTCTGCTGGGAGAGCTTCTGTGCTCAGCTTGGATGGGGCGGAGTCTCAGGGTGGCGCAGACAAGCTTTGGTTTCCCGTCTGCTCCGCCCTAAGAGGGGCGGTTTCTCCGTGACTGAAATAATGGCTGCGCGCCTCTGAGAGAAGGCAGCTTTCGAGCCTCTCCCGCTGCCTAACAGACCAGTTTCTCCCCAGCTGGGGTTGGATTTCAGTGCAGACCAGAGGTTTTGTTTTTCTCCCGAACGAGAAATCCAGTCACTGGGAGGGCTGTGCTCAGCTTGGATGGGGCAGAGTCTCAGAATGGCGCAGACAAACTTGTTTTCTGTCTGCGCCGCCCTAAGAGGGCCGGTTTCTCCGTGCCCTAATCAATGGCTGCACGCCTCTGAGAGAAGGCAGCTTTTGAGCCTCGCCAGCTGCCAAACAGACCAGTTTCTCCCCAACCGCAGCTGGATTTCAGTGCAGTCGGGAGGTTTTGTTTTTCTCCCAAACGAGAAAGCTAGCCACACAGCGTCTGCTGCCCTCCCTCTCCGTGCGCTGCGAGCAAGCCTGCCGTGTATTCAGCCGCCCACCCTTTCCGCACTCACGGATCTCCGCACCTCCACAACTCCTGAGGCTCAGCGTCCCCCTCTCTTTTTTTCTCTAGTTGTAGGTTTTCCACTCTGCCAGCTTTCCGGTGGTTCTGGACGGTGTGCGCTCTGTTTTCCAGTTGTAGTTTCAAAATTGTTGTGGTAGGCAACAGTTAGGTGTTTACCTTATGCCGCCATCTTGGTTTCTCCCAAAATATAGCTTATTTTAAAAAGTAAAATTTATTTTTAAGATCTTTATTGTTGAAAGAATTACATAGGTCCTTCTTTTTCCCCCATCAACCTCTTCCAGCTCGCTCCCATTCTCCCCCTCACCCCAGGCCCTCACTACCTCCTTCTCTGTGTCCACGGGTTATGCATATATACATACAAGTTCATTAGTTGATCTCTTCCCACCCACCCTCCCCTTCCTTTCCTCTGAGGTTCAACAGTCTGTTCATGCTTTTAAAAATATATTTTTTTATTGATTTCAGAGAGGAAGGGAGAGGCAGAGAGAGACAGAAACATTAATGATTAGAGAGAATCATTGATCAACTGCCTCTTGCACACCCCGCACTGAGGATCAAGCCCACAACACCGACATATGTCTGGACTGGAAAGCGAACTGTGGCCTGGTTATAGGTCGATGCTCAACCACTGAGCCATGCTGGCTGGGCTAAAAAGTTTTTTTTAATCCTCACTTGAGGATATGTACATTGATTTGAGTGAGAGAGAGAGAAATATCAATCAGTTGCCTCCCATACTCACCCCCACTGGGGATCGAACCCGAAACCTAGGTATGTGCCCTGATTGGGAATTGGACCTGCAAACTTTTTAGTGTACAGGATAATGCTCCAACCAACCGAGCTACCCAGCTGAGGCAAAAGTAAGATCTTTTAAAAACAACTCATTGGAAGTATAGGAAACTTTAGTAAGATAAAATTATGGACTATTCAGTTTCTCCTGAGATGTAAAATGTTACAGAACAGTGTGAAAATATATTGAAGATGTTAATTACATAAGTAATATATGAATATGTTCTTGAACAAATTCAACCAATTCAGAGGTCGAGTAAAAATCAAAGGAGTCCTTTATCTCACTCATCTAGGAAGTATTAAATTTTTAAAAAAATGACTGCACAATTATAATATGTGAGTGTCCACTGCTAAATGTCAGTTAAAAGGGAATAATATAAATGTCTGTTGGTCTCTCTCTCTCCCTACTTTCTCTTATCCTTCCTTTCCCTGCACCCTCCTCAGGGCCTGGAAATGTAAATAGAAAGTTTTTAAGGCTCCAATGTACAATTTTATAATTAAAATAACAAAAGCCTTGAATATGCTGTACATATATGACTATGTTTTAATTTTTCCTTTTCAGTGATGAGTGAATTTGATACATTTTAAGATATGCTTAGATAAATTCAGACTTTTCAATAAACCAGGTTGCCTGAAAATTTATCATAGGATTTAATGAATTTAAAACTATGACATACTTATTTCCCAACTTTATATATACTTAATATATTTGTTCTTTAATATTTTGATAAATGAAACAATTCTTAGTGCTCTTTTTAAAATATTAATATTTTCTCGTTCTGTTAGTTGATTGAATCAACCAGCACAATGGATGGAGCAATTGCTGCTGCCTTGCTGATGTTTGGTGATGCAGGTATGCCTGACTTAATTTCAAACTATATTGATTTATTACATAAGAATATCTTTTAATTTTTGATATCTATAATAATAAAAGCGTAATATGCAAACCAACAGAACGGCATTTTGACCATCCTGATGACCTTTTGGATGAAGCCAGGGCTGCAGGGCAGCAGCTGAGGCGACTGGGGTTGCGAGGGCTGAGGCAGGCAGGGCTGCGAATGTCTACCCTTTCATGAATTTCGTGCATCGTGCCTCTAGTTGCTCTGTAATTTACCAAGTTCCTACATGAATTCTTATAGGATACTTATGAGATATTAATAACTTCAGCATTTTTAGATGAAGAAACTGAATCTTAAGGTTAAGTGACTTATCTGAGTTCATATAGCTATTTCGGAACCCAGTTTTCTCGATTGATTCTCTCCCCTTCTCCCTGCCAAAAAAGGGAGGGGCAGCTTTCCCGTGGTAATTTTGCTTGTTTTCTACAGATCAGATTTCATAACAATGAAGTTTTGGAAGGTATATATTTTTTTCTTAAGTATCCTTTCTAATTGCATTGTGGTTTTATTTACAGGTCTACAAATCTGAGTCGGTAGGAACATAATGTCTTGTGGAAAGTCCTAGCTGGAAATCATCATTCCTTCATTTAGTAAATACTTATGCTAAGTTCCAGTCTTGGGATACAAAGTAAATGCATTTAAAGGAGCTTGCAATATAAAAGCACTTTTTTAAGTAAATGCCATCTTGATTTTTTTAAACTTGTACATACCAAACAGGTAAAAATAACTTGTAATCTTACTACCAAAAAAGTATTTAAGGAAGGAAAGCAAACCCATACTCCATTAACCACTCTTAAATTTGCTTTGTATAATTTTCAACTTTTATTTATTTATTTTAATTTTTTTAATTTTTAACTTTTACATTGCTTATACATACTATTATACAACACACACACTAGGTTATGAATGTAATTATAGTACTGGTTTACATTTTTTAAAATTTATTAGGGAACAATTTTTAAATTTATTGGGGAACATTATATAGGACCTGTACAATTCTGTATACTGCTTACCACCCAAAATCTTATCTCCTTTGATCACCATATATTGACCTCCTTTACACTCTGGTAACAACCATACTCTTGTCTGTGTCTATGAGTTTGTTTTGTTTGTCCATTTGTTACTTTCTTCTTTATATTCCACATGTAAGTAAAATTATATGGTTCTTGTCCTTTTTCACTGACTTATTTTACTTAGCATGATATTCTCAAGATCCATTCATGTTGTCACAAATGGCAGTATCCAATCCTTTTTATGGCTGAGTAGTAGTAGTCCTCTGTATATATGTACCATATCAACCAATGACAGTCAGGTTGTTTCCATGTCTTGGCCACTGTGAATAATGCTGCAGTTAACATAGTGGTACATATGTCTTTACAAATAAATGTTTTCAAAGTTTACAGGTAGATTACCAGAAGAGGGATTGCTGGGTCATATAGTAGCTCTATTTTTAATTTTTTTTGAGGAACTTTAATAATGTTTTTCATAGTGGCAATACCAATTTACATTCCCACCAACAATATATGAAGGTTCTTTTACATCCTCTCTAACACCTGTTATTTCTTGTCATGTTGATAATAGCTATTTTAACAGGTATGAGATATTAACTCATTGTGGTTTTGATGTGCATTTCCCTTATAACTAGTGAATTTGCGCATATTTACATAGTATATCTGTTGGCTGTTGTATGTCTTCTGGGAAAAGTGTCTGTCCAGCACCTCTGTCCATTTTTTAATTGGATTGTTTGTTTTTGTTGTTGAGTTATATGAGTTTTTTATATATTTTGGATATTAGCCCCTTATTGAAGGTATCATTTGGGAATATCTTCTCCCATTCATTGATTGCCTTTTTTGTTGTTGTTAACAGTTTCTCATACTGTGCGGTTTTTTAATTCAACATAATCCATTCATTTATTTTTGCTTTAATTTCTTTTGCCTTTGAGGTCAAGTTCATAAAAACCTCTGAGATGAAGATCCATTAAGTTTAGTATTTGTGTACCTATGCTTTTTTTCTGATCTTATATTTAAGTTTTTAATTTATTTTGAGTTAATTTTTGTGAATGGTGTCAGATAGAAATCTAGTTTAATTCTTTTGCATGTGGCTTTTCAATTTTCCCAATGCCATTTATTGAAGGGGTTTCCTTTTTCCATGATATGTTTTTGGCACCTTTGTAAAAAAATCAGTTGCTCATGTATGTGTGAGTTTATTTCTGGGCCCTCAATCATGTTCCATTGGTATGTGTGTCTATTTTTCTGTCAATATCTTACTGTTTTGTAGTATAATTTGAAATCAAGGAAGTGTGATACCTCCGGCTTTGTTTTTCCCCCCTCGGGATTGCTTTGGCTGTTTGGGGTCTTGTATGGTTCCTTACAAATTTGATGGTTTTTTTGTTCTATTTCTTTGAAAAATGCCTTTGGGATTTTGATGGGGATTGCATTAAATCTGCATATTTCTTAGGCAATAAGGCCATTTTAACTATGTTGATTTTTTTCAATCCATGAACATGGAATATCTTTCCTTTTTTTAAAAATTTCTTTCAACACTATCTTGTAGTTTTCAGTGTATAGGTCCTTCACTTCCTCTGTTAAGTTTATTACGAGGTATATTAGCCTTTTTGTTGCAATTACAAATGAGATTGTTTTCCTTCTTTATTTTTCTGAAATTTCAATATTAGCACATAGGAACACAGCAGATTTAAGATTTGTTTTAATTTAGAAAAAAAAATTTTTATTGATTCCAGAGTGAGGGAGGGGAGGGGAGGGAGGGAGGGAGGGGGGGGGAGAGAGAGAGAGAGAGAGAGAGAGAGAGAGAGAGAGAGAGAAGAAACATCAGTTGGCTGCCTCCCACATGTGCTCCAACTGGGGATCAAACCCGCAACTCTGGTATGTGCCCTGACCAGGAAATCAAACACACCATCTTTTGATTTTGATGTATGGGATGACACTACAACAAACAGCCACATTAGCCAGGGTGGAATGCAGCAGATTTATATGCATTGATTTTTGCATCCTGCAATTTTACTGTATTTATTGTTTCTAAGTCTTTTAGGTTTTCTATATTATGTCATCTGCAAAAAGTAAGTCTACTTCTTCATTTCCAGTTTGATGCCCTTTTTTGATTTCTCTTTCCTGATTGCTCTGACTAGGACTCCCAGTACCAAGTTGAATAACGGTGGTGAGAATGGGCAACCTTGTCTTGTTCCTAATCTTAGAGAAAAAACTTTCAATTTTTCACCATTGAGTATGATATTATCTGAGGGTTTGTCTAGTAGTAGTCTTTATTATATTGAGGTACTTTCCTTCTATACTCATTTTATTGAGTGTTTTAATCATAAATGGATGTCATATCTTATCAAACACATATTCTGCATCTATTAATAATGATTATATGATTTTTTTGTTAATGTAGTGTATCACATTGATTTTGCACATGTTGAACCATCCTTGTGGAAAGAACCCTTTTGATTGTGATGTATTATCTTTTTAATACCTTACTGTATTTAGTTTGCTAGTACTGTTTAGGAGTTTTGCATCTATGTTCATTAGCGATATTTTTTGTATGGGTGTTGTTCCTGCCAGGTCTTGGTATCAGGGTAATGTTGGTCTCATAAAATGAGTTAGGAAATATTCCCTCTTTAACTTTTTGGGAGTTTTAGAAGAATAGGTATTACATCTTATTTGAATGTAGAATTTGAATAGTAGAATTCACACTAGGGAAGCTATCTTGTCCTTGACTTGGTTTTTGAGAGGATTTTTTGAGGTTTTTTTTGTGTGTTTTAAAAAAATATTTTTATTGATTTCAGAGAGGAAGGGATGCGGGAAAGGGGGAAGAGAGAGACAGAAACATCAATTATGTGAATCATCGATTGGCTGCCTCCTGCATACCCCTCATCGGGGATTGAGCCTACAACTTGGGCATGTGACCCGACCGGGTTCGTGACCTCCTGGTTCATAGGTTGATGCTCAACCGCTGAGCCACACCCACCAGCCTTTTGGGAGGCTTATGATGACTGTTTAAATTTCCTTACCGTTGATCAGTCTAATTAGGTTTTCCAGTTCTTCATGGTTCAATCTAGGAAGGTTGTTTGTCCATTTCTCTAGGTTATTGAATTTGGTGGCATATAGCCTTTAATAATAGCCTAATAATCTTGTATATTTTTTTGTATTTCTGTGGTGTGCGTTGTAACTTTCATTTCTGATTTTGTTTGAGATTTTTCTCTTTGTGAGTCTACCCAAGGTTTGGCAATTTTATTCATCTTTTCAAAGAACCAGCTCTTTGGTGTGTTAAATTTTTTTCTATTGTCTTTTTGTTCTTTATTTCATTTAATTCTGCTCTGATTTTTAGTATTTATGTCTACGAACTTTGTGCTTCATTTGTTCTTTTTCAAATTCTTTTAAGTTCACATTAGATTATTTGGGATGTTTCTTGTTTCTTGAGCTAGGCCTGTAATGCTATAAACTTCCCTCTTAGTACTACTTTTGCTGCGTACCACAAATTTTGGTATGCTATATTGTCATTCTCATTTGTCTCCATGTATATTTTAATCTCTTATTTCTTCTTTGCCCCAGTAGTTCTTCAGTAGCACGTTGTTTAATCTCCCTGTATTTGGTATTTTCAGTTTTCTTAAGTGTTATGTCTTCTTAATGTATTGTCTCGCCTTTATGATTGTAAAATGTTCATTTTTGTCTCTTTTTACCATTTTCTCTTTTTTTTTTTCTATTTTTATCTTGAAATCTATCTGATATAAGTACCACTACACCCATTCTTCTCTGGATGCCATTTGCTTGGAGTATCTTCTTCTATCCTTTTGTCTTAAGTCTGTTTGCACACTGAACCTGTGCAAATTCAGTTCTTTTCTCCCTTCCCCTTTTATGTTTTTGTTGTTGCAAATTATCCCTTTATATGCTGTGCCTTTATTTTCCAAATTGTAGAAGCTATAGTGTTTTTTAATGCCTTTACTTCCTTCAACTTTTATATTATATTTAAGTATTTAATGCCCTATATTGAATAATAGTTGCAATTTCCTGCTTTTGTCTGTCATCTTCAGTTTTATTTCCTATTGTCTTTTTGTTTCAGGTAGAAGCGATTCAACATTTTTTATTAAGTAGGTCCTGTGGGCCTCAGCTTTTGTTTGTCTTGGAAAGCCTTTATTTTTCCTTCATATCTAAAGGATAATTTTGCTGGATATATTATTCTTAAATGGTGATTACTCTCTTTCAGTATTTTGAATATTTGATTCTACTTGTAGCTTATAAGTTTTCTTCTGGGGGAAAAAAAACAATGATAAACTAATGGTTTGTTTTGTTTTTATAGGTTACAGTCTTCCTTAGCTGTCTTGAGAATTCTTTCTTTGTCATTAAGTTTTGACACCTTTAATATAATGTGCCTTGGATAAGGTCTTTTGCATTGAGGTAAATAGGGGTTCTGTTATTCTTCTTGGATTTGAGGGTCCAGCTCGTTCTATATGTTTGGGAAGTTCTCATTATTTGTTTAAATAGGCTTTCTGTTCTCTTTCTTTTCTTCAGGTATACCTATTATTTTATTACTAGAGGCCCAATGCAAAAATTTGTGCAAGGGGCTCGGCACTCGCAGCCACTGTGCCTTGCCTCGGCACTCGCAGCCGCAGCTTCATCTGGAAGGTCATCTGGTCGTTCGGCTGCCTGGTCTAATTAGCATATTATGCTTTTATTATTATACATTGCTCTCTCCAATGGAATCAGATAGTTCTTTTTTTGTTGTTGTTAATCCTCACCGAGGATATTTTTCCATTTATTTTACATAGAGTGGAAGGGATGGGGAGAGACAGAGAAACTTTGATGTGAGAGAGACACATATTGGTTGCCTCCTGAATGAATGGTCAGGATCAAGCCTGCAACCAAGGTATGTGCCCTTGATTGGAATCGAACCCAGGACCCTTCAGTCCATGGGCCTATCACTAAGCCAAACCAGCAAGGGCAGATAGTTTTTATAGAATTCTTTCATATTTTTAAAACTCGCAATTCTTTCTCTTCATCTGAGTCATTTCTAGATTTCTAAGTTCAAGATCACTAATTCCTTTTTTCCATCTGGTCTGCTCTATTTCCTAAGCTCTCTAATTCACCCCCTCCCTTTTTAAAAAATATATATTTTTATTGATTTTAGAGAGGAAGGGAGAGAGAGAGATAGAAATATCAATGATGACAGAGAATCATTGATCAGCTGTTCCCTGAATGCCCCCCACTGGGGATTGAGCCCACAACCCGGTCATATGCCCTGAACGGGAATCGAACCATGACCTCTTGGTTCATAAATTGACACTCAACCACTGAGCCATGCTGGCCATTCTTTAATTCATTCTTAATCTCATTTATTGCATTATTGAGTTCTTCAGCTCCAGAATTCCTTTTTTTTAAATATATGTTTTATTGATTTCAGAGAGTAAGGGAGAGGAAGAGATAAAAACATCAATGATGAGAGAATCACTTATCGGCTGCCTCCTGCGCACCCCACATTGGGGATCAAGCCCACAACCCGGGCAGGTGCCCTGACCAGGAATCGGAACCGTGAACTCCTGCTTCATAGGTGTCGATGCTCAACCACTGAGCCATGCCAGCCGGGCCAGAATTTCTTTGTTGGCTCAGTTAGATGGAGCATCATCAAAATGTTGCTGGTTTGATTCCCGGTTATGGCACATACTTAGGTTGTGGATTTGATCCCCAGTCGGGGAGTTTAGGGAAGGCAACCAATTGATATAAGTCAAGTGGCAAGTTTCATGGAAAGAAGAAATTGGGGTTTTCTTGCTTCTTAAGTAAACTTCCTTCCGTATTTCCATCTTGGAAAGGATTAGATAGTCATATCAGTCATCTTCATCTTTAGTACTATGCATTTTTTAGGTATGGTGGCTTTATCTTGCCAAGATAAAATAACTTTCAATATATGAGATCATTAAGATGGAAAATTATTTTGGGTGTATTTGGACAATTTTCAACAAAAGGCTTTTTAAAATAACTAAGAGATCTTGGACAGTTCCACAAGTCATGATGTTGGACATAAGTTTTACAATAAATTTATCTTTTGTAGAAAATATCAACTTGCATATTAAGCAATAAGGATGTATTATATACATTGCTTTCTGAACATTTTTATTTATGAACTAGAGGCCCAGTGCATGATTGAATCATGCACGTGTAGGGTCCCCTACACGCTTTAGCTTTCGACGGCGGTGGAGCTGGGTGCCTGTCCGCTGGTGCACCAGGCCTTTCAGAAGCCTCCAGCGCGGCGGAGGCTTCCGAAAGGCCTGGTGCCGGAGCGGACAGGCACCCAGCTCCCCCGCTTTTGATGGTCCGTGGTGGGACGTGAGCTCGTTGCCCTAGAGGCCCCTTCTGTTCCGCAGCACAGCCATGGCCCAGACGCTGAGCTCCCGCCGCCACTGGCGACGCGAGCTCAGCGTCCCGCCAGCCCAATCGGCTACCCCAGCCACCCCGAGTCCCGCCCTCTGCGCCTCCCTCTGCCCCAATTGTGGGCATAGCCGAGTGATGGTAATTTACATATTACCATTTTATTAGGTAGGATACTAAGTTATAAAAAATAATATCCAAAATTTTTACTTTTTTTAAAAAGGTACCAATATGAATTTATTCATATTGTCAGGAGTTTCTCTGGCTGTTTTTTCCATTTCTCTATATGTATGAGAATAGGCAAAACATTTTTATGTATCCTATTATATGTGCTGTTTTGTAACATTTTCATTTATTAGAGACATCTTTCCATGTTACTTTAAATATCTGCCTCTTTTATAATAGTGGCATATGTGTGTATCCTAATTTGTCTACTATCTTGGGCATTAAGACATTTTGGTAACATTTTTGTATATATGCCTAAGCAGACATTTCCATCAGATCTGTGGAAAGAATACCTGGACAAGGAATTGTTGGACTAAAAGCTATACAGAGCTAAAATTCAGACATGTATTTTTTTAGATTGCCTTCCAGAAAGGTTACAATTCAGCAATTCGTACTATTTGCCCTGTGTCCATTTACTACTCTTTTTAATCTTAGGATGAACAAAAAATTATTTTTTAAGTTGAGCCTCTATTTTTTGTTTTTCTGTTGAACTGCCTATTTGTGTTCTTTGTCCATATTTTTTTTCTGTTTCAACTTTTGTTTTTAAATATTGAATTTACATGAAATTTATTTTTATCTGGGGTATGAGGTACATCTAATTTTTCCCCTTGAAATTGATGATGGGTACTCCCAATAAAATATAAGAATGTATGAAACATAATTTGAAATTGATATATAGTATAGCATATTAAATTTCTAATTAATAATTAGAAATAGGTTTAGAGATAGGTAACTAAGCATTATGTGCTGATATGTAACCTTTTGTACAACAAATTTAGTTTTGTATTTTCTCCCACATTTAATTGCACATTTTGGCCTTTAGCCATTTTATATATATGTAGAGATTTGGTGCTATGGTATTAACACCACCCTCCCCCCACCAAAAAAAAAAATGTATTGACAAATATATAAGGCTAAAAAATTCTTTTTTAAAATATACTTTTGCTGATTTCAGATTTCAGAGAGAGGAAGGGAGAGGGAGAGAGAAATAGAAATATCAATGATGAGAGAGAATCATGGATTGGCTGCCTCTTGCACGACCCCTACTGGGAATTGAGTTCACAACCAGGACCTGCGCCTTGAACCAGGAATTGAGCCCTGACCTGGTTTGTGGGTCAACCCTCAGCCAATGAGCCACACCAGCAGGGCTAGGCTAAAGAATTCTTTATTGACAAAACAAACTTTTTGTTCTTTTAGTAAAGAAACATGTCTAGGTGACTCAGCATAAATGACCTAGTTTGAAGTTCTTTTCAGACTTAGACTATTCCTAATAGTGTTCACTTAACCCCAACAAATATATGGGTGATGATGAGGTGGTAGTTACACTTCCCCTTTCTTAAAGTGGATGCTAGGAGTTAGTTGGCATATGTATAATGCACATTTACTTTATGAAATAAATTGGAAAAAAATTTAAGCATTGAATTATTTTATTACAGCCATATTATGAAATTTTCTGGCTTACAACTTAAAAGTTGTCAAGCTTATATTTATTTTGAATATTATATTTCTACAGCTTTTATTTCTAACTGCATAGTTAGGGTACTGATATAATTAATATTGAAATCTTAAACCTTTGTGAACTTATAGCAGATGCTTTCATATTAGCACAGTAGTATATCTAAGGCATTTACTCTCTGAAAGTAAAACTTTAAGCAAAAGGTCAATGTATACAAAGTATAAATAAGTAACAGCTTTTTAAAATCATGTACAGTGAGTCTAGTTTTCTTTTAGTCTTGGCAGATTATGCAGATTTTCATCACTGTTAGACTCTTGTCTTACTGTTATTTTTAGGTTAAGAGCATTAATTGTTTGAGCTATATATTTCAGTTCCTCTTTATTTGTTAAATGAGAATACTACCTAGTTTGTAGCTTTGTTTTGGAAGGTAAATGAAGCAACAGTTTACTAGTATAAAAGTCCTCTACAAAGCCTGGTACATAGTATACAATTATTGATGTCACTGATGCTATTCAGATAAGCTACACTGGTGGGACTCAACTTTTTCTTACCGATGAATACTAAGTCACTGAGGAGAACCCCTTCCTCCAAATAATGCAGTGAAAAGTTACTTGTCAATTTATTGATGTATGTTTTTAGCATTAAATTTGATGGTTTACAAATACATTATTATAGTGATTTCTACTTTTGAAAGACTGGAGTCTCTGTTCACTTTTCCTTCAATTCTGTTGATATTTGTTGAGTAGACATTTTATGTCGAAGAAACAACACTGGACCTGATGTCAAGAGGACAATCTACAAATGTATTCATTATGATAACACTTTGGCTTTTGTTTTGCATTAATGATTCTTATACTTATCTGTACAAATTATGAGTATTCTTCTCTGTTGTAAAAGGTGGTGGACCCAGGAAAAGAAAGTTATCTTCTTCTTCAGACACAAATGAGGAAGATGAATGTAATGGTAATCAAACCATAAAAAAGCAGAGACGGGATCATGTAAGTTACATTTGAATTGCACTATCAAAATTACCTGGTTAAGCACAGAATATGTTGTTTATGAACATCAGACCTGAAAATCCACCTGAATGAATCTTCTTTCTTTTCTCTCTCAATACCAAGTCAGAGAATCAGTTTTTGCATTTCATTTGTGACTGTTTTGTTTTCTTTTTAATTTATCTAATATTAATTTTTCACCTCTTAGTTATAAAATTAATTTTTAGGATATTCTAATGGCATATATTTATACTTTAAAAATTTTTTCATGAAAGTTATACATACATATCCTAATATGTAAAAACCAATAACAACTGTGGCTCAACCAACTGGAAGTCAGTCCTAACTGCTTCCGCTGCAGGCACGGTGCCCCAGCACTGACTGCTGAGAGGGCTGTGAATCAGGACCAGAGAGAGGCCTGAACAGAGAAGCAGAGACTGATCTGTTGCCTCTGTGGCAGCTTTTTTTTTTTTTTTTTTTTTAATCTTTATTGTACAGATTATTACAATTGTTCCTATTTTTACCCCCCCATAGCTCCCCTCCACCTGGTTCCCACCCCACCCTCTGCCTTTACCGCCCCCCCCCCACTGTCCTCATCCATAGGTGTACGATTTTTTCTGTCTCTTCCTGCACCCCCCACAATCCTTTGCCCCCAAGAATTGTCAGTCCACTCCCTTTCTATGCCCTGATTCTATTATATTCACCAGTTTATTCTGTTCATCAGATTTTTTATTCACTTGATTTTTAGATTCACTTGTTCATAGGTATGTATTTGTTGTTCATAATTTTTATCTTTACCTTTTTCTTCTTCCTCTTCTTAAAGAATACCTTTCAGCATTTCATATAATATTGGTTTGTCGGTGATGAACTCCTTTAGCTTTTTCTTATCTGTGAAGCTCGTTATCTGACCTTCAATTCTGAATGCTAGCTTTGCTGGGTAGAGTAATCTTGGTTGTAGGTTCTTGCTATTCATCGCTTTGAATATTTCTTGCCACTCCCATCTGGCCTGCATAATTTCTGTTGAGAAATCAGCTGACAATCATATGGGTACTCCTTTGTAGGTAACTAACTGTTTTTCTCTTGCTGCTTTTAATATTCTCTCTTTGTCTTTTGCTCTTGGCATTTTAATTATGATGTGTCTTGGTGTGGTCCTCTTTGGATTCCTTTTGTTTGGGGTTCTCTGCACTTCCTGGAGTTGTAAGTCTATTTCATTCACCAGGTGGAGGAAGTTTTCTGTCATTATTTCTTCAAATAGGTTTTCAATATTTTGCTCTCTCTCTTCTTCTGGCACCCCCATAATTCAGATGTTGGTAGGCTTGAAGTCGTCCCAGAGGCTCCTTACACTATCTTCAACTTTTTGGATTCTTTTTTCTTTTGGCTTTTCTGGTTGGGTGTTTTTTGCTTCTTCGTATTTCAAATCTTTGACTTGATTCTTGCGATCCTCTAGTCTGCTGTTGGATCTCTGTATATTATTCTTGATTTCAGACAGTGTATGCTTAATTTCTAATTGGTCCTTTTTCATATCCTCGAGGGTCTCACTAAATTTATCGGCGGTTTCTGGAAGATTCTTGAAAAACCTTATAACCGTGGTTTTGAACTCTATATCCAGTCATTTGCTTTCCTCCATTTCTGTCATTTGTGACCTGTTTCTTTGTCTCTGCATTTTGGCTGCTTCCCTGTGTTGATAGAGTGGCTTTGTGTGCTAGGTGTCCTATAGGGCCCAGTGGCTCAGCCTCCCCAATTACCTGAGGTGGACACTCTTGGTACACCCCTTTATGGGCTGTGTGCACAGTCTTTTGTAGTTAAGCCTTGATTGTTGTTGGTATCACTGGGAGAAATTGACCTTCAGGCCAGTTGGCTGTGAGGATCACCTGTGTCTACTCAGGGAGAACTTCTGTGCTGAGACATCCTTAAGACTTGCTTCAGTGGGGCTTTGATGCTCACTGAGTCTGCCCCCTGAGGGTATCCCGTATGGATCTGTGGAGTTGTAATCTGGATGGTCCCACTCTGACCCCTGGGTACACTGGCTCTTGGATCTCCAAGGAGGTGCAAATTTAGCCTCTGCCTGAGGCCACCCAGCAGGAGCTATGGAGAGATCTGCATATTCCTCATCTTTGTTTGGGGTTTGGAGGTGTCCCGATGAGGCCCAGCTGTGAAGCAGTGCAAGCTGCTGTGGGGCCTTGGGCCTTCTTTTGGATGTTCTGGGTCTCTCTGACCCAGCTGCAGCTTGTTAGGTAATTTTAGATTGCAAAGGGTCAGACCATTCATATGCAAAAACCTCTGTGCACAGCTTTGGTGGGGCGGGGTCTCAGGGCAGAGCAAACAGCTATGGCTGATCCTCAGCCCTGTCCTAAGAAGCCCCTGGGTCTCAGTGTTGCGCGGTAATCGCTGCAAGTACCTCTGAGAGAATGTCGCCCTCGAGTTCTGCCTGAAGCCAGACAGTCCAGTTTCTCCCCGTATGAGTCTGCGTCCCCAGAGTCTTGCCCGGAACTGGAGTTCAGAGCAGTTAGGAGCTTGTGTCTCCCTCCTGATTGAAAGGGACAACCGCGTACTCAGTTGCCAGCCCTTTCTACGCACGCACGCCTCCGTACCTCTGCACTTTACTTCTGCACCTCCTCTGAGTCTCAGTGTGCTTTTCTTTTTCCTTCTAGTTGTAGAATTTCCACTCAGCAAGCCTTCCTGTGGTTCTGGATGATGTCCGTTTTGTCTTTTAGTTGTAGTTTTGAAGTGATTATGTGAGGCAGCAATTTCAAGTGTTTACCTATGCCGCCATCTTGGTTTCTCCTCTGTGGGAGCTTTTTATCAGCACTTGCCTCTCTCTTTCTCCCCTAGTCTGGCCGGCTGCCGTGCCTCCATTTCTCTCCAGGCCTCCAATGGGGCTGATGATCAGCCCCGCCTTTCTAATCAGGCCCTGTTGATAGGCCTAGAGACGCTGACTGGCATGGGAACTGACCAATCAGAACCCAATGTGGGTGCTGTGAAGAACCAATGGCTGCCTAGGAGGAGAAGCTTTTGATGTTGATTGGCATAGGAACCGACCAATCGGAACCCAATGTGGGTGCTGTGAAGAACCAATGGCTGCCTAGGAGGCAGAGCTTCTGACGCTGACTGGCATAGACTCCGACTAATCAGAACCAAATCTGGGTGCTGTGGGGAACCAGTGGCTGTCTAGGAGGCAGAGCTTTAGATGCTGACTGACATAGAAACCTACCAATCAGAATCAAACTGGGTGCTGTGGGCTACCAATGGCTGCCTAGCAGGTGGAGCTTTTGATGCTGACTGGCATAGAAAGCGGCCAATCAGAACCAAATTGGCCAGCAGAGGAGGGCAGTTGGGGATGAGATCAGGCCTGCAGGAGAGGGCCATTGGGGCGAGATCAGGCCAGCAGGGGAGGGCAGTTGGGGGCAACCAGGCTGGGAGGGGAGGGCAGTTGCGGGCTAGATCAGGCCGGCAGGGAAGGGCAGTTGGGGGCAACCAGGCCAGTAGGGGAGGACAGTTAGGGGTTATTAGGCAGGTGAGCAGTTAGGAGCCAGCAGTCCCAGATTGCGAGAGGGATGTCCCCAATTGGAGAGGGTGCAGGCTGGGCTGAGGGCACCTTCCCTCCATGCACAAATTTCATGCACCGAGCCTCTAGTGGTTATATAATACTTATGAGAAACAGTTGTTACCACCACCAGTACCATTTCCTCCTTCCCAGTGGCAACTACTTATAATTCTTCTAGATGACTTTTGATATTTAACTAGTTATCTAAGATATTAGTGGTTATGCTTTTATTGGGTTGCTCTAATTTTTCACTATTTACTTTATTTAAAATTTTTTTTAAGTTTTGGAAAGAGACAGACAGACAGACACAAGGACGTGAAAGAGAACATCAATTGTTTGTCTCCAGCATTTGCCCCAACCAGTTATCAAACCCAAAATAGTATGTGCCCTGACCCGGAATTGAACCTGCTACTTTTTGGTGCATGGGACAGCATTCCAACCAACTGAACCACACCAGGCAGGGCTGTTCTAGTTTTTTATTAACTTTTACTTACTTTATGAATAGAACTAATAAGAGGCCTCCCAGTAAAACCAGACATAATCTTCCTTGTTTCTTCATTCAGAAAACACAATTTCTTCTTGGTAATAAAAATAAAATACCACAACTAACACAGTAACCTCTTTCTTTTACCGTGATTTAGGTAGTATAAAAAGACCAAAATAGCCAGGTGGCCTTCTCTACCCTAATTTAATGGGACAGTCGTTATGTCCCTACATAGAAACATTCTTCTCTTAGGAACTAATACTGATGGGAAATAAAAATTCTGTTTGTAGGTTTTTAGGTATAAGGAAATGCTGTAGTGTGAGAGACAAAGGCCCACGTTTTAGTTTACAGATCTACATATAATGACTATCTGAAAATACCATCAAATGTGCTGATTCAGAACATTTACCCTGCTTGTACATCCCGATGAACAACATATCAGAGTGTTATCTACTAGTTCACATGCTAAACTTTCATTAAACAATACTACATCTGTGAGACAGTTGCTTCTATGTATTGAGGCACTTAGTAAAATCAGTGAATTTCCTGAGCATGAATCTATTGATGCACTTTCTTCCAATGAAATTAGCTTCCAGTCAGAAGCATTGTTGTTACAGTGTGCTATGATTGAGAATGATGTTTTCTATATACTATCTAATTAAAGTAATATGCAAATTGACTATCACTCCAACACACAGGATGGCTGCCCCCATGTGGACACAAGATGGCCGGCAGGGGAGGGCAGTTGTGGGCAATCATGCCAGCAGGAGAGGGCAGTTGGGAGGGACCAGTTCTACAGGGGAGGGCAGTTGCGGGGGGGACCAGGCCTGCAGTGGAGGACAGTTGGGGGTGATCAGGCCAGCAGGAGAGGGCAGTTGGGGGCAACCAGGCTGGCAGAGGAGGGAAGTTGGGGGGGACCCAGGCCTGGAGGGGAGGGCAGTTGGGGGCGGACCCAGGCCTGCAGGGGACGGCAGTTAGGGGCAACCAGGCTGGCAAGGGAGGGCAGTTAGGGGTGACCAGGCCAGCATGGGAGGGCGGTTGGGGGTGACCAGGCCTACAGGGGAGGATAGGGGCAACCAGGCTGGCAGGGGAGGGCAGTTAGGGGCAGTCGGGCCGGCAGGGGAGCAGTTCGGTATCGATCAGGCTGGCAGGCAGAAGCGGTTAGGGACAATCAGGCAGGCAGGCAGGCGAGTAGTTGGGAGCCACCAGTCCTGGATTATGAGAGGGGTTCCGGATTGGAGAGGGTGCAGGCTGGGCTGAGGGACACACACACACACCCATGCACGAATTTCGTGCATCGGGCCTCTAGTATCTGTATAAGATGTATTAATTCTCTGGGGCTGCCATAATAAAGTACCACAAACTGGGTAGCTTAAACAACAGAAATATGTTGTCTCACAGTTCTGAAAGCTAGAAGTCCAAGATAAACGTGTCAGAAGGGTTGATTACTTCTGAGGGCTGTCCCATCCCTCTGTCCTGGATTCTGATGGTTTCCTGGCAACTTTATTGTTTCTTGGCTTATAGATCTCTGTCTTCATCTTCACAATGCATGCTCCCTGTGTGCGCGTCTTTCTCCAAATTTCCCGTTTTTATAAGGACACCAGACATTATATTAGGACTCCCTTTAATGACCTCAGTTTTATTTGATTACCTCAGAAAAGACCCTATCTCCATATAAGGACAAATTCAGAGATACTGAGATACAAAATTCAACATGAATTTTGGAGGGACACAATTCAACCCATAATTGGGTTATCAGAAGCAGATGTATAGGGAAGGTAAATTCACACAAATTTCTGTTACAATCTTTTCCATGATGAAAGAGGTTCGAAGTAATCAACTTCCCACCAACAACTGGCTCAATCGCTCAAGGAATGGTGCTATCTTGGGAACTCATTGTTGGCCTCTGCTCTTTCCAGGTTGAGTACTCAGTAGTAGCAATAGCCAGATAAATATTGATGTGGGAAAGTCTTGTTGATCTGTATATACAGCTTTAATTCCTATTGCAGTGGCCATCTGTTATATAGAACAATTGAGCAAGTATACAAAAGGCTAAGATCTTATTGGTGTTCACAGAATAGATCATCTTGTCTACCTGATTATTTAAAATCTGCTTTACAATACATGCCCTTTGCTGAACATTCACATGGAGCACTGCTTTGCATTCTGTTTTCAGAAAACCTGAAAAGTTTAGCAGTGCACCTCTTCCCCCAGACTTCTGGTCACTAGTTTCCATTTTTGTTCTTTTCCTTCGCTACTGGCCATGATATATCATTGATCTGTACCTCTTGCCATCTCTTTCTATATAAAATGGACAACAAGGTGCACTGCTCTAAGTTGTGGACAGGAATTCTCTCTTAAATAGGATTATATATATAGTTGTTCACTTCACTTTTAGCTTCTAACAATTATGTAAATACTTTGAAAACCAATATCAAGATATTCCCCTCACTTAGTCTGATGATAAATAATTTCCCACACACCTGAAATCTATATAATTTTATTAACCAATGTTACCCCAATAAATTCATTAAAAAAAGGAGTTCCCCAAAGTGCTATACATACTAGCTGAGTCTGAGACTTATTTGAACCTTATTTACTTGCAACTTATTTGTACCTCAAGTCCAGTCTCAAATACACAATTTCCACTTGCTGCTCCTCATGCTCAGAGTTAATGCTTGGTGGATCAGATACCCAAATCACATACCAGATCAAGTCTCTTGGTCCGTTGATGTCCCATGGTCAACCATTCTGCTCCTACCCTCTATGAAGCCAACAAATGTTTCACAAAGAGAGATCAGCCTATTCTGTTTTTTAAATGTGAATTGTTCCAATGCAGTAAATATGATAAGAGAACAGTTTGAGCATTCCCAAGAATTTTTACACGTTTGTTCATGATAGATATCAGGTGAATGCAGAAAACTATACCAAGCCGAACTGGACTACATAGGAATATACAAAACACATACACCTCAAAACATCTGCTAGCTGCTTTATTTCACTGTATTTGCTACCCCACAAAGTTGTGTTTTACTGTTGTTTCACATTTGTGAATTTCACCATTTGAAAAAAGCAGTCACTCAACATCCCAAACATATCTAAGCATTCTGGTTGAAAAATACCAAGCAGTGCATACAAAGGGCAAGTTTTAACTATGGAGGAGAAGCTTGAAAGAAACATTTGGAAAGAAATGAGAACATGTGATATATCCTGAGCAGTAGGTATAAAGGAATCCACATTGTCACAAAAATAAAAGTATAAGACAGGACCACCTTCAAATACTGTGAAGTCAATAAGAACAGGTATAAAGAAATTCCCTATAGAGTTTCCTCAAAAAACTAAAAAATGGTTATACCATATGACCCAGAAATTCCACTTCTGGGTATTTATCGGAAGAAAACAAAAACATGAATTTGAAAGGATACATGCACTCCTGTGTTCATTGAGGCATTATTTACAGTATCCAAGGTATGGAAGCAACCTAGATATCCATTAATGCATGAATGGATAAAGGTGTGGTATACAATGGAATATCATACAGCAATAAAAAATGAAACCTTGCCATTTGTGACAACATGGATGAGGGTATTATGCTAAGTGAAATAAGTCAAGCAGAGAAAGACAAGTGATTTATGTATAGAATCTAAAAGCAAAACATAACAAAAAACAGACTAATAGGAACAGTCCAAAAGGGATGGTTACCAGAAGGGTGGGGAGTGGGTGTGAGTGAGGATGGGTGAATGGGGAAAAGGGAATATAGTCAATAATCCTATATAATAAAGAGGTAATAGCAAATTGACCATCACTCCAGTACACAAGATGGCTGCCCCCATGTGGTTAAAGATGGCCGCCCCCATGGGGGCACAAGATGGCCGGCAGGGGAGGGCAGTTGGGAGGGACCAGGCCTGAAGGGGAGGGCAGTTAGGGGTGGTTGAGCTGGCAGAGGAGGACAGTTGGGGACCCAGGCCAGCAGGGGACGACAGGGGAGACCTGGCCGGCAGGGGAGGGCAATTGGAAGGGACCAGGCCTGCAGGGGAGGGCAGTTAGGTGTCCATCAGGCTGGCAGGGGAGTGGTTAGGGGGTGATCAGGTTGGCAGGCAGGTGAGCAGTTGGGAGCCAGCAGTCACGGATTGTGAGAGGGCTGTCCTAGATTGGAGAGGGTGCAGGCTGGGCTGAGGGACAACCCCCTCACACACACCCCCGCCCCCCGCCCCGGGCATGAATTTTGTGCACCAGGCCTCTACTATTGTTACAAGTTTATGTGGTGTCAAATGATTACTGGATTTAGTGGGGTAATCCCATTGTAAGGTATAAAAATGTCAAATCACTATATTGTATACCTGAAGCTAATATAACCCATATAAGATTATATACTTACTATACTTAAAAAATAAAATTTAAAAAATAGAAGAAGAAAATGAAAGCTTTTTCAGCATTTGGATTAAAGACCAAAGAGTGAAAAAAGTCAGAGACAACCTTTTTCACATGTATCTTTATATACAGAGACCTTAAATGGAAATCACTGTATCCTGCAGAAGTAGCTTCAATAGTGGTTGCATTAGTAGTTTCAAACAGTGCCACAAATTCATAAGCCATTGCCTTGCCGGTGTGGTTCAGTGGTTTGGTGTCGACTTGAACCAGGAGGCCACAGTTTGATTCCTGATCAGGGCACATGCCTGGGTTTCTTTCGGCTCAATCCCCAGTTGGGGGTCGTGTAGGCGGCAGCTAATCAATGATTCTCTCTCATCATTGATGTTTCTACCTCTCTCCCTCTACCTTCCTCTCTCTGAAATCAATAAAAACATATTATTTTATAAAATTCATAAGCCATCAACTATCACACAAAGCCATAAGTGCAGGTGGGAAAGCTGCATAATAATTTTCCAATGGTGATTCAGAAGTAAACTGAAGAAGCAGCTGACTATTCATTGAATTAAGTTCTTAATTTAATGAAACAGGTATCTGTTATGCATGCATGCTTCAAAGGGCCCAAATCTGAAAGACAGAAAATATACTCTAGGATTTAAGACTTGGAAAGGTAGCATTACAGTGATGTTTGGTACCAGTGCCTGGTAGAGACTTGGAACTGATGAAATCAATAGTAGTTTATCACTTACCAAAATGACCCTTTAAAAGAAATAGTTCAAGTCAGCCTTAGGGTTTACTACAGGTGGAGTGCCCAAATCTGCCTTGATATTTTTACTTAACTCTTCCCTGTTATAAAGGATTATTACAAAAATAAAAGCAAAACTCCAAAATGAAAAAAATTATATTTGAAAATTCTTAGTTCATCTGAGACTGAACCAAAAGTTTTTTTTCCTTTTCTTTCTGCCTCCAAAAAAAAACATCTCTCTGTTATAGCCTGTTGATAAAAATATGATAGCATTTATGGCTTATTATTTGAAGTGAGCATTTAAAATGCTATTTGCTGTTACTGAAGGTGAGAATGCAGATATGGTTATAAAATTTTGGAAGAGATTTAACATCAGGAAGGCATTGCTACCATTATAGAAGCCTGTAGTGATACAATGGAGTGTTACATTAAATATGGGGGAAAGTTCTCCTAATTTGTGATTCTTCAGATAAATTTTTAAAATTCAAAACAAGTGTGTTGACATAGGAAAACAGGTTGGCTTTGAGGAGGTAGAAAATTGAGATGTTAAAGTTTCAAGGGTCCCAGTCCTGATCTAGCCACAGAAGCCTTGAAATAGGTTGCACCTGATGGCTAAGTAGATGCAAAAGGTGAAAAAGATGATGAAAACCTAAAGGCTTCACTGGGTTAGCATAACACATCAAGTTATCAGGTCTTTTAAGTGTTGTTGAAAACAGACTGGTTTGAAGGTAATGGCTTGCTGCTGAGTATAATAGAGTCGTGTAGCATGGCATCCAGTTGAATTTGGAATCATACAGGCAACTTCAGTATGAAAGGAAGAAGCTAACAGCTCCATAGATTTATTTACTTTATTTGTTTTTTAATTCACTATTTATAGTTTCAGCCAGTATAGGAGAGATAACAGAAATACAATGTGTGGTGCCCTTCTATAGCTGGTGCAACTTTCTGTTCATTTTCAGGTAGCCTGCCCCCCTCCCCCCCGACCACTTCACAATAACTCATTTCTGCAACCAGACCTTCCAGTGCTAACACCCCCAAGAAAATTTTAGTTCAGATTTATCATGCCATTTTTAACACTAGTTTTTATTTTCATGATTTTGCACAGCATAGTAATTTTTGGAAATGCATACAAGTTATAGCAGAACGGAGTAGTTATCGGCAGAAGCAGATCTGACCTTGCTCCAAAACCTTGTGGGTCTGTGCTGGCATTTTTCTATTAGGACTTGCCAGAGACGTCATGCAGCATCCTTATTAATCCAGATTCTTTAAGAATCATTGCATGTGCTCAATAGTCATGAAGTACAACTGGCAGAGCACATTGCACTGCACCCTCGACCTACTACAGAGCCTTCTCTTAATCTAGGCCCTATTCATAACTGACAGTGTTAAGGGCTATTTCGTAAACAGAGTAGAGCAGCACACACTGCAGTGAAGTATACCTTGCCTCCAGTATCCAGAGGCCAACCAAGTGTTGTCCCTTCTTTTTGTTTTAAGAGTGGAATATGCAACACACTCCATAAAAATCATGAAAGTGGTGGGCCCAGAATTTGAGGGTGGTTATTTCCCACTCTGAGGTGTATGTATCTTCCTAAGGCCATCTAAAGTAACATTGCTTCCTGCTTATCAAGTTAAGTCAATATGATATCTTTAGTGTAGAGGAACAAAGTCATATTCTGTGGACTGTGGAAAACAGTAAGAGTCCTTGAGTACTTTATTATGAAAGAGAGCAAGAGAGTAACCAAAACCCTGAAGCCGGGGAAGGTGTATCTATCACTGACTTGCTTAGGTAAAAACAAATTGCTTCTACTTGCCCTTTCTAATTGGGATAGGGGAGAGAAGAGCATCTGCCAGATTGATAACTGCATAGTTATATTGATCAGCTCCATTAAAAGTACTACATCTGGTATAGCAGCTGCAATTGGGGTCATCACCTCTTTATGTTCACCCAAAATAATTTTGCCAAGACCCATCCAGCTTTTACAGACGCCAAGGAGGCACATAGCATTGGGATGGGACGGTGGTGTCAGTCTCTGCAGTTCCTTCAGGAATAATGGTATCTGCTGCTGCTGCTGCTGTAGAGGTCTAAACTGGGGACTTGGATTTGGTATTGCCTGAAATAATGGCCCTTACTCATGGGTCAAGGAGCTAATACGGGGCTGCTGCCAATGCCAAATATGTCTGTTCCAGCTTTTCATTCTGGAACCAGAAAAATAACTACAGGACTGACTCATAACCGCTGGACCCACAGAGACAGATTTGTGCCCAAGTGCCAATCACCTGGCATTTGTAAAGCTCTGTTGTAACCTCTGGAGTGCATAGGAATTTTCAGTCTCGGGGATTAGCAGAGCTGGCAGAAGCATGGATCTGAGAGCAAATAGCAAATGATAGGAACACTCTCTGCTGAGTATTTTAATTTGTGCTATCATATATTTGATTCCCAAAAGATGTTTACAATTTTCCAAGTATTTTAACCATTTTTATTGAGGTAAAATTCATAGTATGAAGTTAGCCATTTTAGAATGAACAATTCAGTGGCATTTAGTATATTCACAATGTTGTTGCAACTACCCCTCCTGTCTAGTTCCAAAACATTTTATCACCCAATAATAGCATGCCATACCTTTTAAGCAGTTTCTCTTCTCCCACCAGCCCCTGGCAGCCACCACTCTGCTCTTTGTATCTATGTATTTACCTGTTTAGACACCTAAGTTTCTATTGCTGGTTATTATCCACCTGTGACCTCTAAAAGGCTTGTTCTTAGAGTTTCAGTGTCATTTGTTATAAAATAAGTGTGGCAGTATGAATTTTTGAGGGCTTTGAAATGCTTTCTCCAAATAATAGTGTTTTATTCTTCTTCTCAAAATCCTATTGCTTTTTGATAAATGACCTCAGTTTGGCACTTCAAGCCTTATTCAATAACTAGGGGCCCGGTGCACGAAATTCGTGCACTGGGGGTCGGGAGCCCCTCAGCCCAACCTGCCCCCTCTCACATACTGGGAGCCCTCAGGGGATGTCCTACTGACGGCTTAGGCCCGCGCCCCACAGGGAGCGTACCTAAGCCGCAGTCTGGCCTCCCTTTGTGGGAGGCAACCCGACTGGTCAGGGGAAGGCACCAGCCTCATCACCCCACTGCTGCAGCCACTGTCAGTCACCTCAGCCACCAAGGTGTTTTCATCAACACAGACTCCAGTCCCTTCACCAAGAAAAAATGACAACTTTCTTTAGGCATTTTCAAGATGTGTCTTTCATAGGATATGGATTTCTTTATTTATTTTTTATCCTCACCTGAGGGTATGTTTCCATTGACTTTTAGAGAATGTGGAAGAGAAAGGGAAAGACAGAGAAAAGCTTTGATTGGTTGCCTCCTGCATGCGCCCTGATCTGGGCCCCGGCCAGGGAGGAGCCTGCAACCTAGGTACATGCCTTTGATCAGAATCATACCCAGACCCTGCTGTCTGCAGGCTGAGGCATTATCCACTGAGTCAAACCGGCTAGGGCAGGATATGACATTTCTTAGCTTCCAGCAGCGGACCTTCATTTTTTTTCTCCAGAAGTGTGGTGGAAAAACCCTAGATCACCTTTTTGGATTCTTATTACCCAAGTTAACTAAGAATATTACCAGTGGCATACAGGAAGCTTAGCCAATGTGCAGTCAGAAAAGGTGTTTCCTCTATAGTTCACACCAATGGAGGGCTGGGCCCTGCCCAGGCCTGCCCAGACCGAAAGCCTCTTGGGCAGGAGCAGACCCCCAGCTCCCTACAATCAATCACAGGGGGTCCGCTCCTGCCCAGGCCGAAAGCAGACCCCCAGCTCCCTGCCCAGGTGATCAATCGCAGGGGGTCCGCTGGTGTACCAGGCCGAAGAAACCTCCAGCTCCCTGCAATCGATGGCAGGGGGTCAGCCTAGGGTGCCTATGTATGCAAATTAACCGCCATCTTGGTCGGGTTTATTTGCATACTTGCTCTGATTGGGTGGTGGGCATGGCTTGGATGGTGGGTGTGGCTTGGGCGTAGCAAAGGTGTGGTCAATTTGCATATTACTGTTTTAATTAGGTAGGATAGTTTTGGCTTTAGTTTTCAGCCATTAGCCTATCCATGGTCTCTGGCTTTAGCCCAAATATGCTACTTTCTATTACAAAAACGTGCAGTTTTTTTCCTGCTCCAAACTGCCACAGCATTTTTTAAGTGGTTCCTGAAACTTTCTTTTCAATTTTAAATATCCAGGTACTGTACATACATTATATACAACATTTTATTTGTCTCTGTCCTGTGGAACCTCATTTTCCTATGTGAAAGTGAGGTATCACAATTTATTTTTATCTTAGGTAGTGACAGAAAAAATAGAGCATTAATTTGTTGGATAAGAAACAGAATATAAAGGATGAGACTGTATTTTTCTCTAGTTTGTATAGCATGTAGTACAGATCTAAGCAGAGTAGACAGATAAATGCTTTTGGGTTTACTGAAATAAACCTAAGGAATCTTTTTTGTTTAAATGTGGAATTTTAACCAGTTTCTTCAAGTGATATTAGGTGACACAGAAAGAGGAAAGCGATTGTGCATATGAGTAACCATCATTGGAATTCCCAGATTAATGTTTAATTTATATATTGTTTAGTTTCACATAGGTTTTTTTAATTGATTTTTTTTGGAGAAATATAAATTTGTTCCACTTATTTATGCATCCATTGTTTGATTCTTTTTTTTTAAATATATTTTTATTGATTTCAGAAAGGAAGGGAGAGAGAGAGAGATAGAAACATTAATGATAAGAATCATCCATCGGCCCTAACTGGTTTGGCTCAGTGGATAGAGCGTTGGCCTGCGGACTCAAGGGTCCCAGGTTCGATTCCAGTCAAGGGCAGGCACCTTGGTTGTGGGCACATCCCCAGTAGGGGGTGTGCAGGAGGCAGCTGGTCGATGTTTCTCTTTCATCGATGTTTCTAATTCTCTATCCCTCTCCCTTCCTCTCTGTAAAAAATTAATAAAATATATTTAAAAAAAAAAAAAAAAAAAGAATCATCCATCGGCTGCCTTCTGCACGCGCCCTCTACTGGAGGTCGAGCCAGCAACCTGGGTATGTGTCCTGACCAGGAATTCAGCCATGACCTCCCAGTTCATAGGTCGATGCTCAACCACTGCACGTGCTGGCCAAGCCTGGTTGATTCTTTTATGTGCTCTGACTGGGGACCAAACCTGCAACCTTGGCATATTGGGATGATGCTCCAACTAGCTGAGCTATCTGACCAGGGCCCACATAAGTTTTTTGTCTTTCTTTTAATCTTTGTGTCACTTTTTTTTTTTAATACATTTTTACTGATTTCAGAGAGGAAGGGAGAGGGAGAGAGAGATAGAAACATCAATGATGAGAGAGAATCATTGATTGGCTGCCTCCTGCATGCCCCCTACTGGGAATTGAGCCTGCAACCCTGGGCATGTGCCCTTGACCGGAATCAAACCTGGGACCATTTGGTCCGCAGGCCAACACTCTATCCACTGAGCCAAACCAGCTAGGGCCATTGTGTCACTTTTATGTTCTGTCTGAGCAATTTATATTTAAGCCACTTTATGACTCAAGACTGAAGTAAAAGTAAGTCTTTTTTCCTCTCAGTATTTGAAATTGGAGGTATGAAACTAAACACAGATGAGATATTTTTCTTTTTCCAATAACTTGGAGAGACTTCAGTATACCTGAATTATTTCAGGTTAATTTGAGAAACATTCTAGTTTTTTCTTTTTTAGCAGATTTATCTCATTTTGACCACTGTATGAATGAAGTGTGAGTTGTCAATTGTTGGATATGCAATCAAGGGCTTTCAGGGATCTTATACCAGCAATATTTTTTTTTATCCTTAAACACATAAATTTATCAATTTTCATGTGAACAAAATGAAACATTTTTGGATTCTTCAGATTGAATGTGATAACTTCCAAATCAAGTCAAAATACAAATGTAATTTGTCTTTAACCTCTGGTTATTGATAATCTCTTAAATTGGTTCTCTTTCTCTCCTCATTAGGGAGAGGAATCAAATGAGTCTGCAGAATCTAGAAGTATTTGGGAAAAGCAGGAAAGTATTGTATTGAAATTGCAAAAGGAATTTCCCCATTTGGGTAGAAAGGTGAGTAATGTACTTAAATTTAATCAGCATGTACTAAGTGCTTGTATTACAAAATAGTGTTTGAGATATAAAAGCTATGGATGAGTTTTACATTTTTCTAATTAAATATTTTTCTTTAAAATATCTTTATATGGCTTGTTAATTCTTTACATTGTTTATTTACCATATTTGTGAACTATAGTATCAGCATTATAACCATAATCATAACAAACATAACTGTAGTAACAATTGTGAACTTATATATAAAATGTAAATTATCTAGAAAGCAATCTAGAACCCCAAGTTAGCTGTTTTAACTATTTTTCCTGTTCTATTTTTTTTAAATTTCTCATAAAAATTTTTGAAGTTGTAGCCCTGGCCAGGGTGACTCAGTGGTTAGAATGTCGGCCCTCACACCAAAGGGTCTTGGGTTCAGTTCCCAGTCAAGCATACATGCCTCAGTTGTGGGTTCACTTCCCAGCCCTGATTGGGGCTCATGCAGAAGGCAACCAACCAATGGATGTGCCTCTCACATCAATGTTTCTCCCCCCACCCCCTTCCACTCTCTCTGAAAAGCAATGGGAAAAATATCCTCAATTGATGATTAGCAACAACAAAAAAAGAATTTTAAAGTGTAATACTTCATTTCATTGTGTTAATATTCTGTAAGCTTTGTTCTATTTGCCAGATAGTGAAAATACTTTGAGTCATTAAAGACCCATAGCAAGCATGCTGGTGCTAATAGGACCACAGTTTAATCATGTGATTGTATATGGAAGCACATTATTTGTTTAACATTTAGAATACTTGCATTTGATTTTTTCAGGCATATGTAAAGGTAGTACATCTGCTAATTCTGATGAGCTGAAAGCAAAATCTTATTGCTATACTGCTTTTTTACATATGTTGGAACTATATGTTTTGAAATTTACAGTTTGTAAAGCCCAGATGTATATAGAAATTTAATTGAGCAAACACTTTTTAATCCTCTAATGTTCAGAGCATTTCATTGGGAAAATAAAAATGCAAAAGAAGTCAAAACTTCCTTCCCTTTGACAACTGTTATATATCTGTGAAGGTGAAATTATATACACAGACAGCATTTGTAAAGCAGCATGAAAACAAGTGTGAAATAATCAGATGATTTTCTTATTTTTAAAGATCATAAAAGTTTTCTATGAACTGCTAATTTTAGATTTTTAACAAACCATCCATAACTTATTTCTAGGAACTAAGGGACGTACTCAAGGAACATGAATGGATGTACACAGAAGCCTTAGAATCTTTAAGAGTGTTTGCAGAAGATCAAGGTAATTGTCCATTCTATGTTATTATTATAGAAAGTACATACTCTCATTATATTCTATATTTTAGTTTATAAGAAAATAGTAAATCTATTATCTAGTAATTAGAGAATGGGATTGTAAGAGAGATTAGAAACAGTAATGGAAAAAAAATGTAAATGAACAGTTCCCAAATGTTTTGGCCTATTCTTTATGATAGTGTAAAATGAAATAATAAATATATTTTTCTATTTGGATAGCTTCCTTTGATATTTATGGCTACTTGTAATCTATCATGTTTTATTGAATATAAAAAAAAACAACACCACATTTTTTTGCATTTTAACAGCTCTCTGAATGGATCTTAATGATTGCCAGTGTCACTGTAATGTAGAAGTCCTAGCCTGCACTTGCATGAATGTCAAAAGTACCAATATCAGAAACTTAAAAGATGGGACTCACTGGCATGGAAGAAAGTCCCTGGTGGAACACTAACCTTAGGAATCAAATAGTTTATGAGAAGTAGTGGGGAAGAATTGAATCACTCAAGTTTAGTAACATCCTTAAGCAAGAATTGAGTATACTAGCTCTTTATAATTGGCTTTAGGTTTTTCTTGTTTTGAAAATGATTCCTTTTAAGAATGGCTATACTACAAATGCTTTTGTTGGCACAGAGAATGATATTGTGTGGAGTAAAGAAAGCCACTGATATCACCAATTTTGAGTCAGAAAATTGTTTCAGAAGAGATAGGCTATGAGGTGAAGAAATTACCCAACTTATCTTGCTTATTTTTTTAATATATGCACAAGAATGAAGGTGTATGGTAATCAGTGTGTAAGTCTAAAAGCTCTTTGAGTAGGTAAAACAAAAACATTCTAAAGTCTTGTGTAAAAATTAATTGGTACATATTTTCTTATTGGTACGTTAAAACTACCTTCAATCACAGGCATGTTAGAAATCTGGAATATGATTTATTAATCAGTGATAAAGCAGTGGTGCCTTTTAATATATTTAAATACATTTTTACTAAGTAATGATAAACTTAGACTACTTAGAAGTGGTAAGGGAAAAATTAATTATAATATGGAAGGTTTTAATTTGGGTGAGCCTTGTTATTGCTATACCCATCAGTGTTGTCATAGGGATGGCTGCAAAGTAACATCTGGGACATGTGGGTATGCAGCTGCCATTTATATTTTTAGGACCTTCGTTAGAAAATGCGGATTTATAATTAATACACTTTGAAAAAGAAGTTATCACCTGTTTTTGAAATTAATTATTTTAACTTATTGAATAACTTCAAATTGTACTCAGTATTTCTCTTTAGTGTGTATCAAGATTTAACAATAATTTATAGTTGAATTTTGTATTCAGAAGGAAAATACACATGTTTAAATATTTTTTTATTTGAAGTGTTACATCGTTTTATTTTATTTATATCTTTGTAATTTAGTTATTTTTGTCTTTCCTTGTACACAGAATATGCTTCACAAAGTGAGTTTCCAAATGGAAAAGAAGTTTCTTCAAGAAGTCAAAATTATCCTAAAAGTATAGCTAAAGCAAAACTAAAACAGAAATATGCCATGAAAGCACAAAATGGTTTTAACAAGAAACGTAAAAAAAATGTATTTAATCCGAAGAGAGTTACTGAAGACTCTGAATATGATTCAGGTTCTGATGCAGGTAGTTCATTAGATGAGGACTATAGTAGTGGTGAAGAAGTGATGGAGGATGGCTATAAAGGTAAAATTCTTCACTTCCTTCAAGATGCTTCAATTGCTGAACTTACTTTGATTCCTCAGTGTTCTCAGAAAAAGGCTCAGAAGATAACAGAACTCCGGCCCTTTAATAGTTGGGAAGCTCTGGTAAGGCTACATTCTTTATCTTCGTGTGTGTGTGTGTGTGTGTGTGTGTGTGTTTAATTCACAGTACCGTGTGTGTGTGTGTGTGTGTGTGTGTGTGTGTGTGTGTGTGTGTGTGTGTTTAATTCACAGTACCGTTTATACTCAATGTGTCTTCAGCCCAGGGAAGCATAGATGGGTGGCCTTATCCTCTGTAGAGGCAAACATTACTTTCATTGTAAGCCAATAGTATTTCAAATAGTGTCATATGACCTAATTTTGAATGAATTAAGGGGTGATTTTCCTGAAAAAAACACCAAGCTGATTGGCTGGGCATACTGTCACTCATTCTTTTGCATAGAAACTTGGTTCATTTCACTGCAGAAGAAGAAATTAGAGCTTACATTTAGAAAGGAGTTGTTTGCTAGCCTGTTCTGATCTGTTACTGCTGATACACCATGCAGAAAGCAAGAATGTGGCAGAAATTTTACTGCAACTACTTGAAGAGCAGTAGCAACATCCAGGGGAGCTCCATAATTCAAAATGCCAGCCTAGGTGTTTTATGCTTCTCCACAAAAGAAACAATTGTTTATTTTCTTTTTCTTTTAAAAGTGACAGCTCTAACATGTTTTTCTTGGTTAAACAACGCGGCCATTTTATGGAGTATAGCAGGCTGCAGCATTTTTAATTGGAAAGATAGAAAAGTGTGGAAGCCTAGAATTCAAGCGTTAGGGGAAGGGAAGGCATAAGCACTGGTAAGTACACTCTGCATGATCATTTTCTGGAATTTGATTTCCTATAAACAAGTTTTAGTCAAAATACTTATATTTTGAGATTTGTAAATGTGAACAATCAATCAGCAAATCTTATACTCCTTTCTTTTTAAATGTTGCTTCAACTTTTATGAGAATGTGGACTTTATAGTATGAATTGTGTATAGGCCCTGCCGTGAAAGCAATATAGATTATTTTTTGCAGCTTTAGAAGATAAACTGACTCTTGATGCTTTATAAATGTTCATGAAGTTTTTATTCGCTAACTTAGGGAGAAGTTGCTTTTGTGATTAATTTTATACTTGTGACAAACATATGAGCATAAGTTCCCTTGACAAATGTCTTGAAGTGTGTTATCGGAGGGTTCCTAAACACTGGTTGTAAAAGCATGTTTTAAAAAATTAAAATACATGAAAAATTTAGAAACAAAATGACTAGTATTTCTCAGCTTTAGAAAAAAAGTCATTTGTTTTGCCTGAAGCCTTTGCTCTTGCAGAGAACATCTGTCAAAGCAGGCCCTTCAAACATGTTCAGCTTCGCCTGAGTGATTTATTTGTTCAAGTATTTGCTGAAGGGCTTTCTTGTTCATCTTTTCTTCCTTTTTTAATTTCTTTTCATCTTTAATAGTCTTCCTTGTTATTGCAGGGTTTCTGTTGCTCAGGCTTGTTGGGATTCTAACTTAATAAGGAATGCAGTTATCCGCACTAGTGTGTTTAGTCACTGTAACTACTTGCCCAAATATCTTATAATAACAGTAAATTAAGCCAGTTGTATGTGCCAGATGCTTTAAAAAATATTCAGCAACTTAACATGTAGAAAGCATATTTCCCCTACTAATTAATTGGCATTGTTTAAATTAGTCTTAACATGAGTTTATAGATTGTTTGTTACCTACTTAAACCTTGTCCCCTTTCTAAAAGTTGAATACAAAGACTATTTTTTGCTAGCTATGCATGTAAATGTTGATTATTTTATGTAACATTTAAAAAGTAAATTTGCTACTTGAGTTCAGTATTCAGGGCTTTTCTGAAAAAAATAGGAAAATAAAAATGCTTTTTAAATGAACAGTTAAAATTAGCAAGTCAGTGTATATAAGCTTTGAGTTTTAATTGGCTTAGAACTTGTAAGTTTATACTTTCAATTACTTTAAAATTTTGAATATGACTGGTTGTAGAGCAATTTAATATCTTGAAATTATCAAGGAAAAAGTTGAATATTTTAGTAAAAAGCTATATAATTACTCTTTCCCTATTAATCAAAGAGGTTTAATAGTATAATTGTGAACAACTTCAAAATGAAACAAAAGAAGAAAACATTTACTTTGTTTTCATAGCTGCTGTTTTAAGAAATTCCTATGAGAATTAGTTGAAATTTTAATTATGTTACTCAGGCATACTTAACGGAAACTACAATACATTATACAAGGTATGGCAAAGTAGGTTTATAGTTGTGCGTATGCGAAAATTTTTTCTTGGATGCTTATTTATCAATTATTGCATTATTTTCCATATGAACCACTGTAAGCCTACTTTTGCCCCAACATGTATAGTAAGAACAGCATGCAAAAGTCTAGTAAACTCTTAACATTATTGTTGAAGCTTATTTAGTCTTCAGGATTTGGAATTTGGCAATTTTTATTAACTTTTATTAATATTTCACTAAAATGCCTACTAAGCCAACAAATTAATTACACCTACATTTTAATTATGATTTTGGTTAAAACTGAAGTCTCTATAACATTGGTGGGTTAAATGGAACCATTAGTATTTCATTGTTTTACTTTAAAAATAATTTGAATGTGAAAATTATGTTAGCACTGCCTTTTAAAACAAAAAAGTTATTTGAAAAGTTGTGCATCATTGTTAGGACTTTCTTTTCAGAGAATTGCACTTAAAAAAATTAAATAAAATGATCCTAAATATACTAGTGACACTCACTTTACATGAGGAAAATTTGGTTTTTAACAAAAAATCCATGCATTAGATGAGGTTGTTTATGTTTTCAGCATTATACTCACTTTTTTCTTTGAATCAGAACTTAAATATTGTTTGTCAAAGTTTTCTTCATAACTTTTTCATTTTACTTATTTTTCAGCTTAATAGCAGTAAAGTATATGCTTATAAGAAACCACAGCATTAAATCATGTAAACTTTGGAAATACAGCAAGCCAAAAATGTCACTAGTTTTAAAACATGTACTGTTAATGTGGTAAAATTGAGATTTTTATTGCCAAATTTCACACATTTGATGGCATCAGTTCACCAGCTACTTATTGAATTTTTTATTAGCCTTGTGTAAGGTGGGTTAGAGATGCAATTATGTCTATACATTGCATCTGTATACTTTATTCATGAGTAACTGATTCATGAATAGCTCTGCCTGAAAACTTCACTTATGCATCTACCTCCTTACCATTTAGATCAGAATAGATAGTTTTCCTTCTTGATTGTTAACCAGGCAACCCAGGTTGAGTTTATTTTTTAGTTTATTTAAGCTCTTCTTTGAGCTATTCTGATCTACTAGAAACTTAGGCCACAAACCACAGGTTTTCTTTTTCTGCTTTGTTTTCCCAGTAGTAGTATAAAATTCTGTCTGAATTTGTCACTTAAAGTATTATAATGCCCACTGCTCTCTTCCTGATAGAGTGGCTTCAGTAATTTTTGTACAAAATTACAGTATTCAGCTTTGTTTTAATTTTTTTGAATTTGGCAGACTTTTTTATTATAAATTTATTCTGAGTACTTTGTAGGCTGGTGCCAGGTATTTATAGCAATGAATAAGATTAGTACTCTTGTTTTCAAGACTTTTACTTATTAGGTGAGGAATCAAATCTATGGGTAAACAATATCCCTCTTCCTATAGAAATTTAAAAAATTTTTGTGCTGTAAGAGTGACACACTGTGGCAAGAGAGAGGTACTCCAGTTTATGGCTATTGTGAAAGGACAAAAATTCTTAGAGTGGTACTTGAGTTTTTTTTGTCCAAGAGGTAGTAACCAGGGCCATATTGATACTATTTTCATGCAATTAATTTTCCAGCAAATAGCAATTACCTTTTTTTCTTTCTGGAAAAATAGCTTTACCATTTTTTTAAAAAAATGATTTGTTTTCCTTGTCTAAAATTGAAAGAGTACTTGCAAGAACAAGGAAGAAAGTCAAATTTTGTCAAAATTCTGTGAAAGTCAAATTTAGTCAAAATTCTACTTAATTATTTAGCATTCATCTATTTATACATGCATTTTTATATTTGACATGTAAATAGGATCATATTTTCTATGTCATCAAGAACTTAGATTTACTAGTAGATCCTGTATTTACAGAAAACTTTGTGTTTCTTAAAAAAATTTTGGTGAAGCTAAGTAACTTACAGGATTGTTAAAGGCTTTATGCCTTCAAAGAATAGTAAAAGAATAATAAGAGTGTTCTCAGACCTTCCCCCCCACTCCCTCCCACATACACACGTACTTAGTGAAGGATTGTGGAATTAAATATTAGGGTTTTCGCTTTTTTTTCCTCTTCTGGAGACTGTGGCTTCAGGCATTCACCATGGTCCAGCATTTGACATACTATCAGAGGCTATCCTACACTAGGCTGTCCCAAACCCCTGGTAACACAATTCTTTATACCAAGAAGGTTGGGAAAGCACCCAAATCTGCATGTGGTGTGTGCCCAGGCCAACTTTTTGGAGTTCATGCTGTGAGACCTAAAGTTCTAATGAGGTTGTCTAAAAGGAAAAAAGGGCCTATGGTGGATCCATGTGTGCTAAGTGTGTTCATGACTGGATGAAGCATGCTTTCCTTATTGAGGAGCAGAAAATCATTGTGAAAGTGTTGAAGGCAGAAACACAGAGTCAGAAAGCTAAATAAATTTTTTTGAGTAATAAAAATAATTAAAAGGAAAAAAATTAGGGCTTTAAAAAAGTATTTTGATTTTTTATTTATGTATATATTTTTATTTATTTCAGAGAAGCAAGAGAGATAGAAACATCAAATATATATATCCTATCTAATAAAAGGGCAATATGCAAATTAACCATCACTCCATCACAAATATGGCAACGCCCAGTCCTCTCAGCCCCGCCAGAGTCCCCCAGTCCATGGGGGGCAGCCGCTCAAAGCGGGCAGTGTGAGCGGACTGGCACAATGCTTTCTTCATCACCACGGCGACAAGGCAAGCATTCTGTGCCCAGCTGCAGATGGGCCTCTGGCCAGGCTGGGGCATGGATGGGCCTCTTGGCCACAGAGAGCCTCTGGGCAGCCGACACGGAGCGGCCAGGCTGGCCAGACCCCACCCATGCATAAATTTATGCACCGGGCCTCTAATATATATATCTCTTACCTAATAATAGACAAACATGTAAATTGACCGTACCTCTGCTGCGCCCACCAGCCAATCAGGAGTGATATGCAAATTAACCCAACAAAGATAGTGGTTAATTTGCATACACAGGTGCTGAGCAACCAGGTCAAGCGGGATGCTTGCGTCATTGCCATGGGTATGACACAGGCGTTTCGCCCCACACCCGGTCTCTCAGAGCCTCTGGGCAGTGTGGGAAGGTGGGGCCTGAGTGGAAAGAGGCCGCTCCAGGGCTGGGCTGGAGTGGAAAGGTGGTGCCGGCAGCCAGGAAAAGGAAGGCCCATTCTAGCATGAATCTTCTTGCATCGGGCTTCTAATATCCTATCTAATAAAATGGTAATATACAAATTAACCATCACTCCGTCACAAAGATGGTAGTGCCCATAGCCACAAGATGGGGAGGGCGGCTGCTGAGAGCAGGCAGCATGAGCGGCCTGGCGGAATGCTTGCTTCGTCACCCTGGTGATGAGGCAAGCATTCCGTGCCCAGCTGCGGATGGGCTTCCTGCTTGGGGCACGGATGGGTCTCTGGGCAGCGGGCATGAAGCAGCCAGGCCCTTCAGAGAGCTACTGGCGCACAGATTCATGCGCAGGGATACTAGTGTGTGTGTGTGTGTGTGTGTGTGTGTGTGTGTGTGTGTGTGTGTGTGTGTGTGTGTGTGTGTGTGTACACACACACACACACACACTGAGTGGCCAGATTATTATGCATTCAGAGATCATAATCTGGCCACTCAGTGTGTGTGTGTGTAGGATACAGTTCAGTTATGCGTGATAATAAATACACACACACACACACACACACACACACACACACACACACACACACACACCCATATTTTCCGGCGTATAAGACGACTGGGCATATAGAAGATTTTCCTGGGTTAAAAAGTCGTCTTATACACCAGAAAATACGTATGTATATACAGATTTCAGAGAGGGAGAGAGAGATAGAAACATCAGTGATGAGACTCATTCATCGGCTGCCTTCTGCATGCCCTACACTGGGGATTGAGCTGCAGCCCAGGCCTGGGAATCAAACCGTGACCTCCTGGTTCATAGGTTGATGCCCAACCACTGAACCACGCTAGCCTGGGCGAAGCATCAAATATTGAGAGAGAATCATTGATCAGCTGCCTCCTGCACGCCCCATACTGGGGATCAAGCCCACAACCCAAGCATGTTCCCTGTCCGGGAATTGAACAGTGACCTCCTGGTTCATAAGTCGACGCTAAACCACTGAACCATGCCAGCCAGGCTTATGCATCTATTTAGATTAACGAGTTAAAAAAATAGGCTTGTACTGCCCCAAAATCCATATCTATTCCCTTCCCCAGCCTATTTTTCATACTACAGTTACCTTCTTTCACTTTTTCTAGGTAATACAAAAACACACACATAAAAACATAATCCTATTTTTTATTTTTCAGTTGCAGGCCTTATCTGCTGACATAACAGATATCATAATATTAATGTAAGATTAGCTCCCTTCTCATTATCTATCTCACCTCACAGGCCCATTTCCTATTCCCCAACCCTACCAATATAAGTTAATATGTAATCTTAGAGATCTTTTTTTAGTATCTACATTATGACTAAATGCTTTTCATTGCTGAGCCATGTAGTATACTACATGTTTGCTTTATTTCCTTGCTTACTGTTTTGTTTTCTCTAGTTGTTAGTTGCCTTAATTTTTCTGTTTGCTTAGTTTTCTGTGTACTTAATATTTCTACTCTATACTCCTCCCCAGCTGTCTAAATTTACCTTCAGTCTTTAGATACTTCAGGTATCCTGTTAGTTTTATATTCTTGAGGAAGTGTCTTTTAGTATCTTATGTCCTGCCCTGAATTAGACTGGTTGTGTTATAGGCAAGCTGATCAGCTGTGGCCTTGAGATCTCATTTCCTTGAAAACCTAAGGAATCCTGTTGTCTCTGTTGTGTTGGTCTCTTGTTTCTGAATTTCATGCATGTCTTTTCATTTATTCCCTTGGTTTTGTAAGGGCTTACCAGGGGGTGGGTAAATAATACAGTGGAGCTAGATGGCCTGGTTTTGGATCCCAGTTTTGACATTTTCTAGTAATTTATATGACCTTAAGCAAATTCTCTCTGTTTCTCTATGTTTTCATCTGTAAGTGGGTACAGTTATGGTACTGACCCATATGGAAGTCTAAGCTCTTGAAAAATGTTAGCTGCAGATATCCACAATATTTTGCATTGGAAGTGCTGTATATGCCATTTGTAGTTTTCTGCTTCTCTCCCAATATCAGTTCTAGCCATATTGTGTGAAACTTTTTTTGATCAAACCACTTTTCTCACTTTTTTAACTCCCTCGGGGCTTTTAAACAGATTTATGGCTGGTCATATTACCCACAATATATTAAGACGACATTTTTCAGCCTCCCTTGTGGTAATTTGGCAAAGTTTTATCCAATAGGATGTAAACATAAATATATTACAATTTTTGGAAAGTGTTCTTTAAGAATCTCTTCTTCCTGTTGGTTGAGATGTTATTGTGATAATGAGAACCACATATTGAGGATATTAAAGAATAAAGTAGAATTCTTGATTTTGGAGCTACTGTGCCATATCTGAACTGCTTCCTCAGGTCCTCATTTGTATGACAGAGAAATACACTTACATTTTATTTCCACTTCTGATGTTTTGGGTTTATTATCACGCATAACTGAACTGTATCCTATTAGATTCATCATTCAAACTTTCTCCTTGAAAATCTATCTACTTTTTATATTCATGGACAGTGGAGTGTATCGCTCACTACCAGATAGACCTAAATTCTAAACTAGCAGCAATAATTTGGATCATCTCTAATGTTGGTTGGCTTGTATGGGCTTAGGGGAGGAAGAGTGAGAAACTCAGACTGTTGTACTTCATTGCCCATACAAGAATTTCAAACATAAAAATTAGAATAGTATAATGAACCTCCCATGTGTTCATCACAAGCTTCAGTTACCAGCTGATGTCTGATCTTGTTTTATCTATACCCTCATCTACTCCCTTCCATCTCTTACTATTTATAAGCAAATTTCAGAATTCAGTTTTTATTCCTAAAAATTCAAATACATACTCAAAAAAGGTTTTTTATCTCTTAAAACCCATGTAACATTGTCACACCTAATAAATGTCATCAATAATTCCTTAATTTTAGAAAATACCCATTCAAGTGTTCAAATTACTATTTCCTCATAAATGTCATAAATATTTTTTATTTTTTTAGAGTTAGTTAGAATTAGGATCCAAATAAGGTTCACATATTGAGCTTGTTTGATAGGCCTTTGTAACTATTTTAACCTGTAGGTTCCTCATCCACCTATCTCTTTCTTTTCCTGTAGTATCTTGGGTGAAAAAAACTGGATCATTTGTTCTATAGCTTCCTAGTTTGGACTTCTCTGGTTAAACCTCCCTGGTATAGTTTAACACAAACATGTTTTTCTGAACCAGTGAATTTCTGTGAAGTTATAACTAAAAGGTTAAATGCTCCCACCAGTACTATTACTAGGTTGGTGTTGTGTTGTTTCATCAGGAGACACTAGTGTCTGGTTGTTCCTTTTATGTAATATTAGCTTATCTCTTACTTCTCTAGGTTCTGTCCTAATGAATTGATCTTCTGTGAGTCAAAATGGTTCTTTCTTATTTCTGAGCTTATTACTCTGAAAGGTCTTCCTAGATTCTAGATTTTATTAGTCTCCTTGTGAAAAAAGTGCCCATTAAATTTGTTGTTTCCCTTATAATACCAGTTGTTAACACTTAAAATTATTTGTTGCATGTCTTTTCCGACGGCCATAAACCACATGAGGACAGGGACTGTGTCTACATACCAGGTACCTTCACCAGTCATGGTAGTACTTGCTAAAAATAACATAATAAATGGTAGTTGGTTACAGTTTAAAAGTTTTTTGTTTAACTTTAAGGTCTTAAATTTTAATTATTTAGGAAGGTACTAGTTATAGTGAAAAGAAAAGAACATGGATTTTAGAATCTCTTATCTTTGTCACCTTAAAAATTGAAGCTTCACTTTATTGATCCAGAACTGGTAGACTGATCTTATAATTGCTGTGAGGATTTAATGTTAGAGAATAAAAGACATCTAGTAGTTTATAGCACATAAAAAGTACAGAATACGTGTTCTTTCTGTATTTCCTAGTTATTTGTGTTGGTTCTTTCACACACATCACACACACACATTCACACCACAGTAGGCATGAGATTATTTTTTGTTCTGATGGAACCCCCTTAAAATCTTCTAGGCACTGATTCTCATATATCCTGCTGTTTACATATAAATCTTTTCTCTGGAAAGCACAGAGTGAGAGGTCACATTGTGATTATGAATGTTTTCCTTGTGAAAATGTAAAGTAGTGTGCAAATAACTTCATATTTCACAATGCCATTTTGTGATATGGTCAATTTTTATTTTTAACCCTGCAGTACAATGGTGTTCAAATAGATTGGAGATTTTCTTTCTTGCCAACTTATTCTAGGTTAGATATGAAAAACGTATATTTTTATAAATTGCATTTTTATGAAATTACCTTGTATATCCTATAAGCATTTAATCTCTATTGCTTGAGATTCTCTGTGAATTTAGAAATAAATTCATAGAGATTTTTTAGAATTGTTAATGTGATTCGTAACATGAAAGAATATGCTAAATAAGATTGACATGAATCAAACCACATGTGTGGTTTTATCCTAACAGATGATTTTACTTTCATTTTTCTTTATTCCATTCTGGATTGTGGACTATTTCTTTTTGCCCAACAAACTTTCAGATAGCTATTTGGCTTTCTAGTCATTTCACTAAGGATTTTTGTAATGTTTTTCAGCATATATTTTTTCAACTACCTATTTGGAAAATTTTAATTCTATTAATAGCTTTTACATTATGAAGTATTCATTGTGTCCTTTAGAAAAATAAGTAGAAATATATTTTAAAAGAAATTCTTACTAAAACAGGTGTATTAAAATTAATTTTTGGAAAATCTTTTATCAAATTATTGAATTGGTCATAGTTAACTTTTTTTTAAAATATATTTTATTGATTTTCTACAGAGAGGAAGGGAGAGGGATAGAGTTAGAAACATCTATGAGAGAGAAACACCAATCAGCTGCCTCCTGCACACCCCCCACTGGGGATGTGCCTGCAACCAAGGTACATGCCCTTGATCGGAATCGAACCTGGGACCTTTCAGTCCGCAGGCCAACGCTCTGTCCACTGAGCCAAACTGGTTTTGGCAGTCATAGTTAACTTTTGATTCATGCATTATCTTTCCAAGTAATAGTCTAAGCTTAAGAGTGAAATATCAAGTGACAACAAATAATTGGAGTTTTGAAAGCTTAGGGATTGTCCTGATGATAGGTAGGGGAAAATATGTTTTAGGAAGATTAATCATTTACTAATATGTCATAGTCATAGGAAGTGGCAAAAATGGCTAGAGATCAGATATGCAGTTATTACATTAGGTGTTATTACCCTTGGTAATAAAGGTGAATCTGAGATTTTAAAGACAAAACTTGAGACATTATAAGAAAACAGCTACCAGGGTCACAGTTACAAGTATGGAATTGTGCATTCTGGGGAGAAAGGATATTGTGTGTCAGTGTGCTAAGTTTGAAGTCACAGGATTGTCAAAGTGAAACAGAAATATAAATGTAAATATGAAGAATCAGGTTTTCTTAGCATTTGATTAAGGTCATTAGTAAATTTTTAAATTAAACTTGTTTCCTCAAAAGAAAGAAAATGATACTGGCTTTCTGTTTACTAGATCTGAACTGTTAAATTGTTTTCTTTTTATGCCATAGTTCACAAAGATGTCCAAAACTAATGGCTTATCAGAAGATTTGATATGGCACTGTAAAACATTGATCCAAGAAAGAGATGTAGTTATAAGGCTTATGAACAAATGTGAAGACATTTCAAATAAATTGACGAAACAAGTTACCATGCTCACTGGAAATGGAGGTGGATGGAACATAGAACAACCCTCTATTTTGAATCAAAGGTAATATTTGTTGTACACACCTATTCATTATTTCACCACAGTTGAATATAATTCCTGAATTTATTTCTATAATATGCCTAGGGAACTTAAATGTGGAAGTGATATGAAAATTAATGTTAAAAGGGAAGCCCAAGGTTTTTTATATGGCACATAGGTGGTATATGATTTGCTTTCCATTGACTTCCCTCCTTCCCCCAATTAGGATATTTTACTCCATCATATCATAAATTAGAGAGAGGAAATATTATGGTCTTATACGACCTAGATTTTCCTTGTCTGATTACATATACAGATAATTTCATATATAATCACAGACACTGAAAAGGTGGTTTTAGATATGCCTTTCCATAATTTGATACTTAAAAAAATCAGCTGCTTAATTGCATCAATGTAAAAATTTCTGTGTTAGCTTAATGTCTCCCTTTTTTTAATTTTTAGAATGAGAGAGAGAGAAAGGAAGAGAGAGAGGGAGACACACTGATCTGTTGTTCCACTTAGTTATTATGCATTCACTAGAGACCCAGTGCATGAAAATTCATGCACTGGGGCCGGGGGGGGGGGGGGGGCGGGGGTCCCTCAGCCAGCCTGGCCACTCTCACAGTCCAGGAGCCCTCAGGGGCGGGAGGCGACCAGCGATCAGGGGAAGGCGATGCCCCCATCACACCTCTGCTACTGCCATTGCCGGCAGTGCAAGCCTCGCCAGCCCTGATTTACCAGCCCTGATTTACCTGAGCCGCTGGGCAGCCACCATCTGAGGTTAGCCTGTGCCTTGGGCTGGTCCTGGGCGGCTGGGGGGCTTAGGGTGCATCTGGCTGCAGTGCATACCTGCCACACACCACACACACAACCCCCCCACACACACACACACAGGGTTGAAAGGACTGGGGGACTCCGGTGGGGCTGAGGGGGCTGGGCGCCTCCATCTTGTGGCTATCGGTGCCGCCATCTTTGTGATGGTGTGACTGGAAATTTGTATATTCCCTCTTTATTAGATAGGATTGGTTGAGTCTTGTATGTGCCCTGACCTGGCACATAAATTTGGGGTATCTGGACGATTTAACCAGCTGAGCTATTCAGCCAGGGCCTATTTTTAATCATAAATAAAATGAAATGGTTAAAATATCCTGTATCTATGATTAAATGTCTTAAATGCTCTCAATAGCCCAGATTTGTAATTTTTTTCTTTTTAGGGTAGAACAACATCAAAAATGAAAAGGGCACTTTCATTAAATAGATTATATAAGGAAAGATTATTCCCCCAAACTGTTACTCTCAGTAAATACCTTGTTATAATTCTTGCAAAAAGTAGACCCTAAGTTTTAAGTGGTTTGGGAACTCAGAATGTTCAGAATATTTCCCTTTTTTAAAAATGTGCAAAATTGTTTACTGTGATGATATTTATAGGTGGCAAAAACATGAAAACAATCTAAGTTCCAAAAATCAGAGAGGAGTTAGAATGAATTATGAGGTACATGTATTCAGTGTATTTCTGATAGGTATTTAAATAAGATTAGCACTAGGGCCCTGACCAGGTGGCTCAGTTGATTGGAATGTCATCCTATACACCAAAAATGTTGCAGGTTTGATTCCCCAATTAGGACATATACCTAAGTTTCGGGTTCAATCTCTGGTTGGGGCGTGTATGGGAGTCAACTGATCAATGTTTCTCTCTCCCCTACCTCTCTCTCAAATCAATAAACATATCCTGGAGTGAGGATTGAAAAAAAAAAAAAAAAAAAAAAAAAAGACTAGGGTCTCCTGAACCCTTGGCACTCGCTTGCTTTTTTCTCGATTCCTTTATTCTAATGCTAACCGTGTCGAGTCACACTCGACATCCGAGTGCAAAAGGTTAAAATTAATTACCTTAGTTGGTGATTTTATTTACTTCTTTTGGTAGTGTTCTAAGTTCATGACCAAAGCATATTTGCTGATCATTGGCTAATTAAAAGTCAAGGTGTGGTTACTGGCCTTTAATAGTAAGCTACAATATTTTCTGTGCCCTTCTAGGGTGCTATGGGATAGTGTGTAGGGAAACGTGATGCAGTTCCCACAAAGAAGCTCTTTTCTCTGTTGCATAGAAAGAACTATGGTCAAGTCAGCAAATTCAACTCCTAAAAGTGTAATTGGAGCTGGTCCTTCTTTTTCTACAGCATTGGATATGGGGAGTTCTTCACTCTACAAGACTTGCCCAGTTGAGTCTACTTTATCATAATTTGGAGTTTAAAAAATCAAGTGCTTTATTGCATCACTTAATAAATTTTTTTCTTAAATCCACATTTACAAAGTCCTGTTGTTTATAAATAGTATGACCTGGTAATAAATTGCCCTTTCCATTAAAATGGGGATTTTTAATATAATATTTAATAGATGATAAAAGTAGTTTTTATAAAAAGGTTTTTTATTGCATCTAATCCAAGGTACAACTTCTAAAAACCTTTATAGATATTCTCTATAGAATATTTATAGATGCACTTTTAGGGGGTGAAATTTGTTGTCTTGGTTTTTGTTTTTAACCAAGGTAGGAATTGGACAAGCAATTTTACTTGTTATACTAGCCAGGCATCAAAAAGTAGTGTTTTGCCTCAGGAAAGGATTTATTAGCACAAAGGAAAATGTTAGACTATGCTGATGAATAAGCTACCATGCTCTTTCTTAGCAGAACAAAATCTCTGTAGCAAAGTTTACTTTGAAGCAAAATTTTACTGTGTCTATTTTCCTATTATAAGTTTATATGAATTACATAAGATGGAAAATGACTTCTAGAGATCAAGGAAATACACACATACCATAACTCCTCATTAAATATAAGATCTTTGCAGGGAAAAATAAGATTTTTCACATGTATCTCAAAATCACTACATTCATAATCTTTATCTTAAAATGTCAAAACTAAAATTGCCTAAAGTTAAAATATAATATACGAGAGAAAAAGATAAAAAACTCAGTATGTCCCCTTTTTTATTCCTATCATAGATATGTAGCCATCTGTCAAGCTTTAGCAGTTTATCTAAAATTTATTAAACTGTTTTAACTGAAGAGATTTATCAATGTTTAATATAAAATGTGTTCTGTCTTTCTTGGCTAAATTTAACAAGGTTCTTTTGATCTTGTTCTCCCTCAACTTGACAGAATGGTTCCCTGTCCTATTCCTACACAGTTGCTATGAAACCATTTGACAGTGGTATGAATGCAAATCTATACTGTAGGTGTGGTTTGACTAACTCAAAATACCATGTTGATGCAAATATTTTAGTAGTTTGGATGCACACCAAAATACTGTTGTGGCAGTATTTTCAGCAATGCTGTTACACTCATGGGACATAAAACTAAAACTCATGGTCAATTAACATCCTTAATCTGTTTCATATGAACTACTTCAAACCAGGCTCTATAGCCCTGTATTTTTCTGTATTTTAAACTCAGATTTAACACATTGTATGTACTCCTGTTGTTTCTAATTCTTACCTTTCAGAAAAAATTTCTTTTTTTTTTATTGTCTAAAGTTTTACATATGTCTCCTTTTTCCCCAATTGACCCCCCCTCCCCCCAGCCATTCCCACCCTGGGCAAGCCCCCATTGCCCCAGCGTCTGTGTCCATTGGTTACACTATTATGCATGCATACAAGTCTTTTGGTTGCTCTAAAAAACCCCCACCCCCACCATTTGTCTCTGGATCTATTCTTGTTCATCAAATTATGCTGATCATTATATCCCACAAATGAGTGAGATCATGTGATATTTATCTTTCTCCGACTGGCTTATTTCTGCTTAGCATAATGTTCTTCAGTTCCATCCATGCTGTTGTAAATGGTAAAAGTTCCTTCTTTTTTTTATAGCAGCGTAGTATTCCATTGTGTTCTAGTAGATGTACCACAGTTTTTAAATCCACTCATCTGCTGATGGGCATTTAGGCTGTTTCTAAATCTTAGCTATTATAAATTGTGCTACTATGAACATAGGGGTGCATATATCCTTTCTGATTGGTGTTTCTGGTTTCTTGGAATATAATCCTAGAAGTGGGTTCACTGGGTCATATGGGAGTTCCATTTTTAACTTTTTGAGAAAACTCCATACTGTTCTCCACAGTGGCTGCACCAGTCTGCATTCCCACCAGCAGTGCACGAGGGTTCCTTTTTCTGCACATCCTTGCCAGCATTTGTCTTTGTTGATTTGTTGATGATAGCCATTCTGACAGGTGTGAGATGGTACCGCATTGTTGTTTTGTTTTGCATCTCTCAGATGATTAGTGACTTTGAGCATGTTTTCATATGTCTCTGGGCCTTCTGTATGTCCTCTTTCAAAAAGTGTCTATTTAGGTCCTTTGCCCATTTTTTTGACTGGATCGTTTATCTTCCTTTTGTTAAGTTGTATGAGTTCTCTGTAAATTTTGGAGATTAAACCCTTATCTGAAATGTCATTGAAAATATGTTCAACCATGCAGTTGGCTTTCTTGTTGTTTTGTTGATGGTTTCTTTTGCTGCACAGAAGCTTTTTTATTTTAATGTATTCCCATTTGTTTATTTTCTCCTTAGTCTCCATTGCCCTAGGAACTATGTCTGTAAAGATATTGCTACTTACGATATGTCTGCTATTTTGCTGCCTATAGAGTCTTGTAGGATTTTTATGGTTTCCCATCTTACATTTAAGTCCTTTAGAAATTTTGAGTTTATTTTTGTGTATGGTGCAAGTTGGTGACTAGTTTCATTTTTATTTATTTATTTTTTTGCATGTATATGACCAAATTTCCCAGCACCATTTATTGAAGAGACTCTCTTGACTCCATTATATGCTCTTGCCTCCTTTGTCAAATATTAATTGAGCATAATGGCTTGGGTCGATTTCTGGGTTTTCTGTTCTGTTCCATTGGTCTATATGTCTGTCCTTGTGCCAGTACCAGGCAGTTTTGAGAACCGTGGCTTGGTAATATAGCTTGATATCTGGTATGTGTTTCCTCTAACTTTGTTCTTGCTGTGGCTATTCGGGGTCTTTTTTTATTCCAGATGAATTTTTGGAGAGTTTGTTCTAGATCTTTGAAATATGCCATTGGTATTTTAATGGGGAGTGCATTGAATCTGTAGATAGCTTTGGGTAGTAGGAAATTTTAATGATGTTGATTCTACCAATCCCTGAACATGGTATGTTCTTCCATTTGTTTATGTCTTCCTCTATCTCATTTTTCATTGTCCTGTAGTTTTTAGAGTACAGGTCTTTTATGTCCTTAGTTACGTTTATTGCTAGGTATCTTAATTTTTTTGGTGCAATGGTAAATGGGATTTTTTTTTTCATTTCTCTTTCTGTGAGTTCATTATTGGTATGTAAAAAAGCCATAGATTTCTGGGTGTTAATTTTGTATCCTGCTACATTGCCGAATTCATTTATTAGGTCTACTAGTTTTTTGATGGAGTCTTTGGGGTTTTCTATGTATCCTATCATGTCATCTGCATATAAGGACAATTTTACTTCTTTTCCAATTTTGATGCCTTTTATTTCTTTTTCTTGTCTGATCGCTATGGCTAGCACTTCCAGTACTATATCAAACAGGAGTGGTGAAAGTGGGCATACCTGTCTTGTTCCCATTCTTAGGGGAAATGAGTTTAGTTTTTGTCCATTGCGTATGATGTTGGCTGTAGGTTTGTCATATAAGGCTTTTATTATGTTGAGGTATGATTCCTCTATTCCCACTTTGCTGATAGTTTTTATCAAGAAAGGGTGTTGGATTTTGTCAAATGCTTTTTCTGCATCGATTGATATGATTATGTGATTTTTGTCTCTCAATTTATTTATGTGATATATCACATTTGTTGATTTGCGGATATTGTACCATCCTTGCATCCCCGGAATAAATCCCACTTGGTCATGGTGTATGATCTTTCTAATGTAATGCTAAATCCAATTTGCTAGAATTTTGTTGAGGATTTTAGTATCTATGTCCATCAAGGATATTGCCTGTAGTTCTCTTTTTTTGTGGTGTCTTTATCTGGTTTTGAAATTAGGGTAATGCTGGCTTCATAGTTTAGTTCTTCTTTGAATGCTTGGTAAAATTCCCCTGTAAAGCCATCCGGACCAGGGCTTTTGTTTGCTGGAAGATTTTTGATTACTGCTTCAATCTCCTCGGTAGTTATCGGCCTATTCAGGTTTTAATCATTTGTATTTCTGTGGGATCGGTTGTTACTTCACCTCTTTCATTTCTGATTTTGTTTATTTGGGGTCCTCTCTCTTTGCTTCTTGGTGAGCCTGGCTAGAATTTCATCAATCTTGTTGAAAAAAAGCCATGATGCTTTTTATTTCTTCTTTGATATCTTTGGTAACCCAATCATTGTTTAATAGCATGCTATTTAGCCTCCAGGTGTTTGATATTTTTCATTGTTTTTATTGTAGTTGATTTCTAGTTTTATGCCATTGTAATCTGAGAAGATGCTTGGTATGATTTCTATCTTCTTGAATTTGAAGAGACTTTGCCTGTGTCCCAATATGTGGTCTATCTTTGAAAATGACCCATGTGCACTTGAGAAGAATGTATATGGTATTCTGTGGCTTTGGGGTGAAATGTTCTGAAGATGTCAATTAATTGCATCTGATCTAGTGAGTCATTTAGGATTGATGTTTTTTTGCTAATTTTTTGTTTAGAGAATTTATCCAGTTGTGTTAGTGGGATATTAAAGTCCCCTTCTATGACTGTATTGCTGTCAACCTCTCCCTTGATATCCTCCAGAAGTTTTTTTATGTATGTGGGTGCTCCTGTATTGGGTGCATGTATGTTTACCAGAGTTTTATATTCTTGTTGAATTGCTCCCTTTAGTATTATGAAGTGCCTTCCTTATCTCTTTTTATGTCCTTCACTTTGAGATCTAATTTGTCAGATATAAGTATTGCTACCCCAACTTCTTTTTCATTTCCATTCGCCTGAAAACCTTTTTCCATCCCTTCACCCTCAATCTGTGTGCATCTTTTTTTCTGAGGTGGGTTTCCTGTAGATAGCAGATATATGGGTCATGTTTTCTTATCCACTCAGTTACCCTATGCCTTTTGATTGGGGCATTAATCCATTTACATTTAAAGTTATTATTGATAGGTACTTGTTTGTCGCCATTTTTATTCTTTACCCCTGTGTTCCTTCCCCGTTTCCTATTTTTTTCGTTTTAGAACAGACCCTTTAGCATTTCTTGCATTGCTGGTTTGGTGATAATAAACTCCCTTAGACCTTTCTTGTTTGTGAAGCTCCTGATTTCACCCTCAACTTTGATTGATAGCCTTGCTGAATCCAGTATTCTTGGATTCAGACCCTTGCTTTGCATGACTTTGTATATTTCATTCCATTCCCTTCTGGCCTGATGTATTTCTGTTCAGAAATCAGTCAATAGTCTGATGGGAGATCCCTTTAGGTAACTTTCTCTCTCTGGCAGCCTTTAAGATCCTTACTTTGTTGTTTGTGTTTGCCAATCTATATATATAAAAAGCCAGCGACCAGAACACCGTAACAACCGGCCGCTATGATGCCCACTGCGGCCAGCAAACTGGCCCGATTAGGAGTGGGGCGAGCTGGCCAACCTTCTGCAGCCCCTCCCCCCAGTCAGCCCCACCTCCAACCCCCCACCCCACCTCTATCAGCCTGCAGCCCCTCCCCTGATCACACCCCCGACCCCGATCAGGAGCAGGGCCAGCCGGCCAACTGCCTGTGGCCCCCTCCACTCCCTCCCAGCCATCCTCACCCTTGATCAGCCCCCACCACCCCAATTGACCTGAGGCCTCTTCCCTCAGCCAGATCCCCTCGATTGGCCCCACACACACCATTCAGGGGTGGGGCTGACCATCCCACCACCCATAGCCCCTCCCCACGGCCAACACCACCCTAGTCAGCCCCCCCTACTCCAGTCAGGTGGAGCCTGCTGGCCAATCACCTGCAGCCCCTCCCCCCAGCCAGCCGGCCAACCTCCCGCTGTCTCCTCCTCCCAACAGGCCCAGTTCCATTCTGCCCTGATTGGCCCAGCCCCCCCACCCATTCCCGAATTCGTGCACTGGGCCTCTATTTTAATTATAATGTGTCTTGGTGTCGGTCTTTTTGGGTTGATCTTGTTTGCGACTCCGTTAGCTTCTTGTACTTGTGTAAGTTTTTTCTTCTTCCCAATATCAGGGAAGTTTTCTGTCATTATTTCTTCAAACAAGTTTTTTATTCCTTGATGAGTTTCCTCTCCTTCTGGGATCCCTATAATTCAGATGTTGTTTTGTTTCATGTTGTCCCAATATTCCCTTAGGCACCTTTCCTGTTTTTAAGGTGGTTGTTTTTTTTTCCAGTGTCTGCTCTGCTTGAATATTTTTTCCTACCTTGTCTTCTAGCTCACTGATGCGGTCCTCTGCTTCTTCTAGTCTACTGTTGATGCTTTCTACTGTGTTCTTTATTGCAGCAATGTCATTTTTTTTTTTTTTTTTTCTTTTTTTTGGTTCTTCTTCATTTCCTTTTTTTCTTACACATATTGAATTTGTCTTCCATCTTTTTCAGCGTCCTTATCTCTGAATTCTTTCTCTGACATATTGCTTGCCTCCATTTCGTTTACTTCCTTTTTCAGTGGTTCCTCCTTTTCTTTTGTGTGTGGACTGGTTCTTTGTCTCCCCATGTTTACTCCCCTCAGGGTGTCTAGTTATGTAGCTCTCTCTTTACTGTGTTGACTTAAAGGCACAAAATACAACATGACAAGACACAACTCATGGGGCACCAAAAACAAATATATTCCAGATACCAATAACCCAAAATAAAGGTGACCACCAGAGAAAAGAGAATTAAGGAAGAGAAAAGAGTGCAAAAATGATATTGAGGGGAAAAAATTATATTGAGAAAAGGAAAAAACGTAAGGGAGAAAAGAAAGAGAAGAAAAATGAAGGGGGGGAAATATATATATATATATGGGGAGAAAACTAACAGCTAATCCAAAAAATGCAAACAACAAATACCCAGCTGAATCTGAGGAGGCAGAGCTCTCCCTAGGCAATCTCTGACTTTTCTGTTCACAGATTGCCTCACCAGCTGTGTTTAATTTGCTAATTCCAGGTGGATATTGTTTGATTCAGGTGTTTCTTCTATCTGCTCTGTGGGAAGGCGCAGGGACCATCCTCGTATTTGACGCCACTTTGTCTCCCTCTGGACAAACTTCTTAGGCGCCTAAGGCCAGGGAGGTTGGAGTCTCGGTGTTTGTGGGTTCACAGCTGAGGCAGCTGGTCCCTGGGCAATGTGGTTGTAGGGTCCCAGGAGGTATCTGATGTCTCCCCGGTTGAAGGTAAGGCTGGGCTTCTTATCTCAGCTGCTCTCCCCTTCAAGATGACATGGTCTGTGTGGCAGAGCCGGCCCTCTGGGAGAGATTTCAGTAGTAGTGGAGACTGCCCGGCCAGGGGAGCCTGGTCTGCCAGTCCCCAACAGTCCTATGGAATATAGTTGTCCCTCACTCACAAATACAGACACTCCCCACACGTCCATGCACTCTTGTTTCGTGCTCTCACCATCTTGCAGCCTGCTGTCCCATCGGCTACCATCTTTGACCCCCCTACTTGTAATTTAGATAAATTTAACAGAGGAGAAAATATATTTGCACACACACAAATACATAGGAATATGGGTTTCTATGTTACAAGATCTGTATATTGCACTATGTGCCCACCACCCAATACTTATACTTTTAAAACAAATATTTCAAAAGTAGTTAATGTCCTAATCAAAACAGCTATCAGCGCTGCATTGTGATTGTGGATGAAAAAATTTTATTTGAATGAAAAATTCTATGTAGTAGATTCTTAAAATTTCCTTATCACTTTTTAAAGTTTTATGTGTAGTGAAAAATATTGTAATAGACTTGTTTCTCAACATGTGTTGATAATGAAGAAATTCAGTAACTTTTATTTGTTAAGAGTATTTTTTGGCTCTTTGTGATTTACATTGGGATAGCATGTTCACCTTTGAATACATTTATAAGTGAAGTAGTGTGCTGACCTCATCACGTTTCATCACTTTCATGGCATGTGTGTGGGATGATTTAAGCATTGTGAATGATTCAAAAATAACAAGAGGCCTCAGTTTTGACCATAGAGTGGGAGGGTCAGAGTGAGAGAGAGAGAAAAAACTCTTTCATGTTTGCTGTTGAATGGTTAGGAGCTGAGCACTGGATCGGTCCTGGATTGGATACTGGCTCTGCCACTGCACACATGGGTTTTGTTAGCTACATGACATTGGACAAGTTACCTCTCTGAGTTCCAGAGAACTTCTCATCTGGGAAATAGAGATGATAATAGCATCTACTTTATAATGTAGATGAAATGAAGTAATAATGCATGTGAAGCCCATAGCAAAGTGTCTGAAATACTGTGAACATTCCAATACTGGAACTTATTCTCATCATTACTATAGTAGAAAGAATTCATTTGGATCTGGAAGTTAAAATATCTATGATATCTTGTATTTATGATTACTTTTGTAGCGAGCAGCATAGGAAAAATGTTTTGTCCAAAAAGTAATGAACTTTAAAATGAACTATAAAGATTTTAGCAATACTGCTGATTTTCCCCTGCCTATACTTTTCATTTTTTCAAATGAAAAATGTTTTATGGATGTATTCCCCACTGTTGAAACATAGATTCTGATTTAAGAAGGCTATCATTCTGTCCTACGTCTTTTACCCTTTTCTAGTAGTGGTATCTTGATTTCAGAATCTACCCATTAACTGTGTATTATGCCATACTTATGTCCAGACCCCTTCCATGTGATAAGATGTGTGTAACAGGAAATTAAGAGGACAGGGTTAAAAGCTGGAGGATGGGGGTCATGGCCTAGTCCTAGGTTTTCATGTTAGATGAGTTGTATGCTGTCCTAATGAGAATGAGAAAAGGCTTCCAAGTGAGGCAGACAAATTATGCTCATGTATTTTTATCTTCATACTTTTAAGTTTCTTAATGTGCTAAAATTCAAATCAGTACAATACAATTTTCTAGTATAAACATTAACTTAGAAATGTTATCATAGTTAATATTGCAGTTATTTAGTTAATTTGTTGACATTACATTATGACCAAATATGGGAATATTTTTTTAAATTCTTATTGCCAGAAGAAATAAATCAACAAATACAGAATAAAATTTGACAAGACAGAAAAAAAACACATTATATTTTGTACTGATTTTTTAAGTACATATAAATAGTTCATAACAGTAAATTAAAAGGTAAGATTAGACCTAGTATTTCAGTTTTTGTGTGCATTGTAAACCTAAATCTCATGTGAGAAAAACTAATGGAAGTATAAATCTATAACACTTGGTAACTCTCTCTTTATCAGTTTATCACTCAAGCCCTATCAGAAGGTTGGTTTGAATTGGTTGGCATTGGTACATAAACATGGACTCAATGGCATTTTGGCAGATGAAATGGTAAGTAATAACTCTATTTCTAGGGTTTTTCATTAAAAGACATCCTTGCTGTCATTAAAGAAATGAAATTTTCCCCTAACTGTAGTTTACTTCCCTCACTTCAGTATCTGTATCCCTCTGACCCCTCCCGGTTTTCTATTGCTTGTCTTAGCTCTAGCCTCCTTACTACCCCAACCCCAAATGAATATGGATTTATTGTCTGTCTGATTATCAAACTAATGAATGAGATAGTACTATATGCGCTTTTCCATAGCTGCCTTTAAAATTAAAATTTATCATAGACACCTGACCTTGTTAGTAAATAAATTCATACATTTATCAGAACTTCATCAACATCATTTCCACTATTTTACTAGATGTCTCTGAGTTTCTGTTCTTTCCCAAATCACATTTGCTTGAACTTGGGCAGTTTATTACAGCCAGTAGTCCAGGTACTGAAACTTGCCTTTTAACATTACCTTCTTCCTCCAGCTATATTTTTTTCAAAGTTTTTATTAAAAATGAGTCATGATCTGTGGAGAAAATATTTATTGAATACATATATATATATATTACATTGTGTGTTAATTTCCAAAATAAAAATGAACAAGGATAGTGATCTTTGTTCTCTAATTACATTCTGGTGATTTTGAGGGCTTCCACTATTTCTATACACATGTCATTTTAAAGCAAAGATACTATTTAGCTATTTACCTGATAGAAAAATGAATAATACATGCAGGATTTCAAAATAGGTATAGCAGTTAGATACAGAATATAGCACATTACAGTTGTGGAAAAACTGCATTTGAGCAGTCAGTCTGGGTTTTGGATCACAACTTTGCCTTTCTTGAGTCATTTGCTCTTTATCAGTGACCTAATCTCTCAGAGCCAACATAAATAAAACGTAATTTTTATGTTACAAAATCTTATATTTGGTATCAAATGAGGTTTATTATGTGAACCAGTTTTTGTAATTTGTAAAGGACAATATTTGTGATAAGTTCGTGTCTTAGTCTATTGGGGTACCACAACAGTATCAAAGACTGGCTTAGAGAACAGAAATTTATTTCTCATAGTTCTGGAGGCTGGAAGTCTTAAGATCAAGGTGTAGCAGGTTTGGTTTCTCCTAAGGCCACTCTTTTTGGTTTGTAGTTAGCCACATTTTTGGTGTGCCCTCACATGGCCTTTTCTCCGTGTGCATACATCCTTGGTGTCTCGTTGTCTTTCTCTGTCTCTCTCTTTTTAAAAATCCTCACCCAAGGATATGCCTATTAATTTTAGAAAAAGGGGAAGAGGGGGAGAGAAATAGAAACATCAATGTGAGAGAGACATCAATTGGTTGTCCTCCTTTCATGCCCAACTGGGAATTGAACCTCCTACCTTTCAATATACAGGATGAAACTTCAAGCAACTGAACCACATTGGCCAGGGCTCTCTTTCTCTTCTTTTAAGAGAGGTTTGGGCCCTACCTTTATGACCTTATGTAACCTTAATGGTCCTATTTTGAAATACGGTCCGTCAGTTACACCAGGGGTTAGGGTTTCAACATATGAATCGCAAGTGGGAGGGGGGATTTCAGTTATTAACAGATGATAATGTCTTTCTCCCCTGAGGAGCTAAACCTCTTCAGTACCTTTTTTTAAAAAAACAAATACCTTATCCTCCTATATAATAAAGAGGTGATATGCAAATTAACTCTCACGCCCTCACAGATGGCTGCCTACGACCAGGCCAGCAGGGGGTTTAGTGAGGGACGACCAAACGACTGAACAGCAGGCTGCATGGTGCAACCAGGCCAGGGCAGGGAGCAGTAAGAGGCGACCAGGCCAGCGGGGGGGGCAGTTAGGGGTGACCAGGCCAGCAGGGGGGGGCAGTTAGGGGTGACCAGGCCAGCAGGGGGGGGGCAGTTAGGGGTGACCAGGCCAGCAGGGGGGGCAGTTAGGGGTGACCAGGCCAGCAGGGGGGGCAGTTAGGGGTGACCAGGCCAGCAGGGGGGGCAGTTAGGGGTGACCAGGCCAGCAGGGGGGGGCAGTTAGGGGTGACCAGGCCAGCAGGGGGGGCAGTTAGGGGTGACCAGGCCAGCAGGGGGGGGCAGTTAGGGGTGACCAGGCCAGCAGGGGGGGCAGTTAGGGGTGACCAGGCCAGCAGGGGGGGGGCAGTTAGGGGTGACCAGGCCAGCAGGGGGGGGCAGTTAGGGGTGACCAGGCAGGCAGGTGAGCAATTAGAAGCCAGCAGTCTAGGATTGTGAGAGAGATGTCCGACTGCCGCAGTTGGACATCCCCCAAGGAGTCCTGGATTGGAGAGGGTGCAGGCTGGGCTGAGGGGACCTGCCCTCCATGCACGAATTTTGTGCACCGGGCCTCTAGTTGATATATAATTTAGCTGCAATAAAACATGCAAATGTTCACCTTAGTGAATTTTTACATATATGTACCCCTGTGTGATCACCTCCCAGATCAACATTTTTATCATCTCAGAAAGTCCCTTTATTATCATCACCATTTGGATGCCTATCACCATATCAGTTTTTTCTGATTTTGAACTTTATATAAATAGAACCATGTGGTATATACTGTTTATTTCTGGTTCTTTTGATGCTTCACAATGTTACTGAGATTCATTTGAGTATTTACATGTATCAGCTACTATATTGGCATATAGAAGTCCATAGTATAAGTATGCTATAACATGTTTATCCATTCTCATGTTGATGGGCATTAAGTTATTTCCAGTGTTTGGCTCTTATAGTAGAACTAGTATGAACGTTCTTCCCAAGTCTTTTTGTGGAAATATTCTCTCATATATCCTGAATATAGTCTTAGGAGTGGAATTGTTGAGTAATAAGGTTATATGTTTAATTAGTCATTAGAACATTGTCCTTAGTCTATCTAGTGTGTATTAAATGTTTGCTTTATATAGTTACCAAAATTATATCTTTTATATGCAATGCAAAGGTGTTCCATATTAATGTATGTCACATATTAACTAGCAGTTATGATACATCTTGCACATTAAACTAAGTTATAATTTCCCTTGGATATTTGTTTCTTTTATCTCATTAGGAACTGAGAACCTAGTAGAAATTCTCATAGTGTTGCATTATAGGGAATCAAAACCAGAAGTATATTTTTTCTTTTGTATTTTCCAGTATTTATTTGGGTTTTTTTGTTTATTTATCTTTATATTTCATATGTTGTCTTTTGAATTTTAGGGCCTAGGAAAAACTATTCAAGCCATTGCATTTCTGGCATACCTCTATCAGGAGGGTAATAAAGGTCCTCATTTGATCGTTGTTCCTGCGTCAACTATAGGTTTGTAGTATTGTGGACAACCATACTTGACTGTATACTATTTTTTTAAAACATATTTTTATTGATTTCAGAGAGGAAGGGAGAGGGATAGAGAGATAGAAACATCAATGATGAGAATCATTGATTGGCTGCCTCCTTCATGCCCCCCACTGAGGGGGATTGAGCCCACAGCCCAAGGCATGTGCCCCTGGCCAGAAGCAAACCTGGGACCTGTTAGTCTGAAGGCCGACACTCTGTCCACTGAGCCAAACTGGCTAGGGCTTGACTATATCCTATTTAACGTAGGGAGAAGAAAAGTGTGTATGTGTGATTCCTTAGTTTGTGGAGGTGAATATTTATTTCTGTGGTCTCCTTAGTGTGTGTGTGTGTGTGTGTGTGTGTGTGTGTGTGTGTGTGTGTGTGTGAATGTACTAGAAGTCTTTTAAAGAAAAAAAACTCAAGTATAAGTCAATTATTATAGATTAAAGACCATTTGATAAAATTTATTTTGTTTTCATAATACTTTTAAATTGTGTTGATGAATACTAAGAGAAACTAAGTGCGTTTAAATTTATAATTAAACATTTATTGAGTCAGAAACCATGCAATTCATCCGCATTCAAATTACTGTTACATTCTTGCTCAATTGATTGGATGTAGAATAGAGTAAGAGAATGTATGTATGAATGTAACCAAAAATGACATTTCTTTAAATTGGAAATCGTTAATCACCTATAAATACAGTGGTTGGTTCTCTGCCCTTTATTTGATGCCACCTCAAAACAGTTGTAATCATCAGGAGTAAAATTGGGAAGGTCCTGTAATTTAAAAAAAAAAAAATCACCTTGTATTACTTTATAAAATAATTTCTGGGTAAAATTTATCAAACTGTAGTGTTGATTTTATTGCATACACATATCCTGTTGTAGCAGATGCAAGTAATATCTCTTGTTTCATAGATAACTGGTTAAGGGAAGTTAATTTATGGTGCCCCACTTTGAAGGTGCTCTGTTACTATGGTAAGAATATGTCATTTTGCTTTAATTTAAAATTTTTAATATTTTAACACAGTAAAGTACAGTAAGTACAATCAAGATGCATATTGTTTTAAATTCTAGGTTCTCAAGAAGAACGCAAACAGATAAGATATAACATTCATAGTAAATATGAAGAATACAATGTAATTGTGACCACGTAAGTATTGAGAAAAAAGATTTTTGGAAAGAAATTTTGTGTAGCTTCCAAGTTTAAAAAAATATTTAATATTAATATGAAGGAAAGTTTATGCTAAGAATTGTGCAACTAAAATAATGGAATGACTTACTATGAGGATCAGGCATTTTTTTCAGTTTGGTGTGTAAAACCAAGATAGCAGTTTTTTGCTACTACATTAGGTGACTGGTTGACAGTGGTTATAAAAAGATTTTGTCTACTTGATTGCAAGTATGCTGTTATAATATTCTCAGTTAAAGTAACATTTAAACTCATACAACTCAATGACAAGAAATGAACAAAGGACATGAAAAGATTCTCAACATCACTGATCAATCATGGAAATTCGAATTAAAACCACAGTGAGATACCACCTCACACAAGATAGAATGAAAGTCAACAATCACCTGTATTTGGCAAGGGTTTGGAGAAAAGGGAATCCTTATACACTGTTGGTGGGACTGCAAATTGGTGTAGTCACTATAGAAAACAGAATTAGATCAAAAAATTAGATTTTCTCTACAACACATCAATTCCACTGCTGTTATCATTCAAAGAGAATAAAAACACTAATTTGAGAAGATAATATGCATCATTTATTAATAGCCAAGATTTGGAAGCAACCTATGTGTCTATCCATACATGAATGGATAAAGGAGACGTGGTATATATGTACATGTACAATGAAATATCACACAGCAATAAAAATGGATGAAATCTGCCCCGGCTGGTTTTGATCAGTGGTTAGAACAACTACCCTTGGACTGAAGGACCACAGATTCAATTCCCAGTCTAAGTTGTGTATTTCCCAGCCCCAGTAGGGGCTCATAAGGAAAGCAAACAATTGATGTTTCACGTTGATGTTTCTCATGTAGATGTTTCCCTCTCTCCCTTTCCTACCTTCCATGTCTCCCATTCCTCCCTCCCTCCCACTCTCTAGAAATCAATGGAAAAAATATCCTTGGATGAGGATTAAAAAAAAATGAAACCTTCCCTTTTTCAACAACATAGATAGGTCTAAAGGGTATTATGCCAAGTGAATAGATCAAATCGAGAAAGACAAATACCATATGGTTTCACATACGTGTGTAATCTTTAAAAACCTATGAAAACAGACTCATAAAAACAGCAGAGGGATGGTTGCCAGAGAGGAGATGTTTAGGGAGATGGGTAAAAAAGGCGAAGGGGAATATAGTTAATAATGTGATTAGTTTGTATAGTGACAGATGATTACTAAAATTAGCAGATAATCACATTGTAAGATATAAAAATATTGTATGCCTGAAACTAACATAATGTTGTATATCAACCATCCTATCTAATAAAAGGGTAATATACAAATTGACCATCACTCCAACACACAAGATGGCCACACCCATGTGATCAAAGATGGCTGCCACAAGTTGGCCAGCAATTGAGGGCAGTTGGGGGAGACCAGGCTTGCAGGCGAGGGCAGTTGGGGGGGGACCAGGCCTACAGGGAAGGGCAGTTAGGGGTGACCAGGCTGGCAGGGGAGCAGTTAGGCATTGATCAGGCTGGCAGGGGAATGGTTAGGGGGTGATCAAGCTGGCAGGCAGAAGCAGTTAGGAGCAATCAGGAAGGCAGGCAGGCGAGTGGTTGGGAGCCAGCAGTCCTGGATTGTGAGAGGGATCCCAGATTGGAGACAGTTCAGGCTGGGCTGAAGGACCCTCCCACACCATGCACAAATTTTGTGCACCGGGCCTCTAGTCCTATATAATAAAAGTAATATGCAAATTGACCATCACTCCAATACACAAGATGGCCACCACAAGTTGGCCAGCAGGGGAGGGCAGTTGGGGGGACCCAGGCCTGCAAGGGAGGGCAGTTGGGGGTGAATGCGCCGACAGAGGAGGGCAGTTCAGTTGGGGGCAACCAGGCCTGCAGGGGAGGGCAGTTAGGGGTGACCAGGTCGGCAGGGGAGGGCAGTTAGGGACGACCAGGTCGGCAGGGGAGGGCAGTTAGGGACGACTATCCTGCAGAGGAGGGCAGTTAGGTGTCAATCAGGCTGTCAGGGGAGTGGTTAGGGCAGGGGTCCTCAAAATTTTTAAACAGGGGGCCAGTTCACTGTCCCTCAGACTGTTGGAGGGCCGGACTATAATTAAAAAAAAAAAAACTATGAACAAATTCCTATGCCCACTGCACATATCTTATTTTGAAGTAAAAGAACAAAACGGCAAAAACACCCAGTGGGCCGGATAAATGTCCTCGGCAGGCCGCATGTGGCCTGTGGGCTGTAGTTTGAGGACGCCTGGGTTAGGGGATAATCAGGCTGGCAGGCAGAAGCGGTTAGGGGCAATCAGGCAGGCAGGTAGGGGAGCAGTTGGGAGCCAGCAGTCCTGGATTGTGAGAGGAATGTCCGACTGCCCGTTTAGGCCCGATCCCACAGTGGGATCAACATTCCTCGAGGGGTCCCAGATTGGAGAGGGTGCAGGCTGGGCTGAGGGACACAACCCTCCCCCTCGTGCACGAATTTCGTGTACTGGGCCTCTAGTACTTAAATAAATTTTTAAAAATAAAAAGCATTTCTTTAAAAAATAATAGTAAAGTAACATTTACGATACTCCACCAAGATAATTTATAATGTTTCTATCTTGCAAGTATTAATAATAAATGAAATGTAATATCAGTGAAAAATCTGAGTTAGAAATAAGGATGAAAAATATAACTGAATAATTTAATCAGTAGCTAATTGGCATAAATATCTAGTAGAAAATTTAATGCTTTCATATTAACTATGTATTTTAAGGAAGCCATGATTAAAATAATTCATTCAAAATATTTTTTATATAGTCTTGTAGTTGCTATTAACTGTTATTTCTTGTATCTACGCTGCTAGTTTAATATAGTAGTATGTTCTTAACAGAAATATATCTTAATGTCCTTTTTTCTGCTGCTTTTTAAAATATAACAGTTCATGAAGTGAAGTGTACAAGTACAGATTACATATACATTACCAAAATTGGCTTCTTCCTAGATATGCACAAGTTGTCTGATTACAGCATAACATTTAAATTTTCTTTTAGCTACTTACGGAGGCTTTTTAATTTTTTTTGTTTTGTTTTTGTTTTGTTTTGTTATTAATTTCAGAGAGGGAGAGAAAGATAGGAACTTCAGTGATGAGAGAGAATCATTGATCGGCTACCTTCTGCACACCCTCCACTGGGGATTGTGCCTGCAACGCAGGCATGTGCCTGAACAGAAATTGAAACTCAACCTCCTGGTCCATAGGTCGATACTCAATCACTGAGCCACACTGGCCGGGCCATTTTTAAACTTGGTTACATGTACATCAATAATTATTGGATAATTTACATTATATTAGTATTTATTTGAGCACCAGCTAGTGGTATCTTTTAGATACCATTGATTAAAAGTGTATAAATAAAAATAATTTTACAAAGCAATAAATCTTACTAGTGTCCAGGCTCATAAAGGTATAACTGTAGAGATTTCTTTTTTCTTTTGGTGACAGGTATAATTGTGCAATCAGCAGTTCTGATGACCGTGGTCTCTTTCGACGACTAAAACTTAATTACGCAATTTTTGATGAGGGCCATATGCTGAAGAATATGGGCTCTATTCGCTACCAGCACCTTATGACCATTAATGTAAGAGAGTGTTTGTGAATTTTTCCAGTTACGATAATATTACATATTATGTATTTTAATGTAAGTAGTATTTTGTATCAGGGGTCAGCAAACTTTTTCTGTAAAGGGCCAAATAGGAAATATTTACTACTTTTTGGACTATTTAGCCTCTGTTGTTCTTTTGCTGTTTTTTTACAACCCTTTAAAATTGTAAAAACCATTTATAGCTCATGAACCTCAATTTACCATCTCTGTCCTGTGTGATATTAAATATAATCTATTTTCATTACCTCATAAAGTGATTTTAGGATGCAAGTTACCTACTTAAAAAGTGAAACCATTAGTTTTACACATTCTGCCTTAAAATACAATAGATGATAATTTTTTAAATTACTAATCGTTCATTACAGAACGTTACATTATTAATAACGGTATTAATCCCCTCCCACCACCACTGAGGAGGGTAGACAAAGAAGGATGTGTCTCTAATTTAAAAAACCAACTAATCTTAATTACCTTCATTCACAGGCAAATAACCGTTTGCTGCTCACAGGCACACCTGTACAGAATAATCTGTTAGAACTCATGTCGCTGTTGAATTTTGTTATGCCACACATGTTTAGTAGTAGCACAAGTGAAATACGAAGAATGTTTTCTTCTAAGACAGTAAGCATAAATTCATATTTTCTCCCCAAATATGTTACTTTGTGTTTTACCTGGGTCATTCTTCTATTTTGTCTTTTTTCTTGTTTTCATTTTGAAATTTAAGTAGTTAATATTCCTATCCTTGGATGAGTTGAGATCAGCGAAACACAGTGACAAATGAATTGGTGACTTCTGTAATCTGTGTCTAAAAGTTTTGGTTTTTAACATGCTAATTTTCTGAAGAATAACAATTCTAAATTAGTGGAAGGCTCTGATATATAATATTTGGGAAAAGTTTTGGTCATTGCTTTTTCTTTATTAAAATTGGTCAGGAAAATTGGCATTTTTTTAAAAGGGTAAACTGTAGAACTAGGCAAAGATTGAAAATTCCTATCCTGCGACATAAGTTTTGAAATAAAAGTTCATAAATACAAAACTAACAGTTTCTAAAAGTTACAATAAAGAAATCTGTTTAGATTAAAATCTTGTTAATTTTCTCCTGATTGCTTAGAAAAAGCACAATATAGTCTTCAAAAACTCCTAACTTCTTCCATACTGCAATGTTAATATAGATTCTTGATCTTCTGTCGTACATATTTTGCATGCATTTTCTATGATAGCCTTCTGCTGCAATTAACTGCCTTTTTAACTTTCACTAATGAGTTTTTTCTCACTTGATGACCTAACAGTTCATAGGATATGAAGGATACCTTTACATTTTAGAATAAAATTCCACACTTCTTTAATTCTTTAAAATTAACCAGTTTTGACTAATAACTATGCCCATTTTTTAGATCACATGATTCGCATCACCTGTACTAGTTTTCTTTTAGGGCTGTTTTCCACAAATAAATACAAGTTTTTTACCTCTCTCATACCCTTTATCTCACCTTTCCTACCCCCTTTCTCTCTCTCTCTCTCTCTCTCTCTCTCTCTCTCACACACACACACACACACACACACACACACACACACACACACACACTTTTTCATTATGTTCTCTAGGTAATCAGTAACAACTCATCAGTTAATGACTTCTGAAAGCATTGTGAACCTAGTACAGTTCAGCATAATGTACAATTTACATGTCATGAAATCTCAAAATACTTATGGAGCTTTAAGAAGTAGGTTATAGCCCATAATATAAATGTGACGTTCCATCTAGAATAAATGGAGTTTCTATGCAAAACAACTCAAATTTTCATGTTGTGTAATATTGTGATCATTTAAATGAATATAATTTCTAAAAAGATATGTTCTTATTTTATTTAGAAATCAGCAGATGAGCAAAGTATATATGAAAAGGAGAGAATAGCACACGCAAAACAAATTATAAAACCATTTATTCTCAGAAGAGTAAAAGATGAGGTAACTCTTACCTGCATATTTTTTATTATGATTGGTTTTTAAATGTCTGTGTTCGTCTTTATCTGATTGTTTTACTTAAACTGGTTTCCTCGCTCAGGTTCTCAAGCAGCTGCCCCCCAAGAAGGACCAGATTGAGTTGTGTCCCATGTCGGAGAATCAGGAGCAACTCTACCTGGGTCTTTTCAGCAAATTGAAAAAGTCTATCAATAACTTGGGTATAACCTGATTTTCACAATTTTACGTGAAAAATGATCTTGTCCTGGGGCAGCATTTTGTTTACTCATAGTGGGCTTCACTCACTTTTTTAAGTTAGTTTTAATTTGAAGAAATAATTTTAGCTCTTTGTTTGCATTGAGATATATTTCAACAAACAGCTGTCAGCTTATTTTTTGCATTTTTTTAAAATCTGTCTCTTTGGATCACAGAAAAAAACACAGAAATGTGCAATGTCATGATGCAATTGAGGAAAATGGCCAATCATCCTTTATTACATCGCCAATATTACACAGCTGAAAAACTCAAGGAAATGTCCCAGCTTATGTTAAAGGTAAAGATTCCATCTTATGCTAACACTAAGCTTTATTACCACTGTTAAACATGAGGTTAAATTGTTAGGCTAAAAATCAGACCATTGAACCTAATAAGCCTATTAACTCTTTAACCACATTTAAGAAAAACAAATATGTTTTAAGACAAAGTTCAAGATTATTTGGGAGACATAAAAGTCAAAGAAGGACTGACCAGGAATCAGCCAACTACCTCCAGAGGGACAAATAGGGCAGTGTCTATTTTTATAAATAAAGTTTTATTCTAACAGCCACAGCCTTTTGTTTTGGTGTTGTCTGTGACTGCTTTCTCAATAAAAGGGCTGAGTTGAATGTTTGCCAAACAGATCATTTAGCCTACAAAGTCTAAAATATTTACTGTCTGGCCCTTTGCAGAAAAAGTTTGCCAATTCTTGATCTAGACTTCATAATATACTTATTTATTTTTTTACCAAAAGATTTCTCAGATTTTATGGCCTGGATAGTGAGTAATTTTTCTCTTTTTTTTTCTTTTCATTTTATCCTTTATTTTGTCTGTAGTTTTAGCCATCACTCTTTATTTTTACCTCATTCTTCTTTAGCACCTACCCATATTTCTCCTGTTAAATGCTTTTTTTTTTTTTAATATATTTGCTTTTTTAAAATATATTTCTTGCTTTTTTTTTTAATATATTTTTTATTGGTTTCAGAGAAGGAGAGGGAGAAAGAGTTAGAAATATCAACAATGGGAGAGAATCATTGATTGGCTGCCTCCTGAACTCCCCACACTGGGCATGAACCTGCAACCTGGATATATGCCCCGACTGGGAATCTATCTTTGATCTCCTGGTATCAAACCCTGACCTCCTGGTTCATAGGTTGATACTCAATCTCTGAGCCCCGCCAGCTGGGCAGTAGCCATTTGTTTTTATTTATTTTATTTTTTTATTTTTATTTTTTTACTATTATTTTAAACTTACTATGGAAAATTTCAAACATGTAAAAGTAGAGAGAATGGTATAATGAAATCCTCTGCCCATATAACCTTCACACATTTTCTGCAATTATTACCTGGAATGACACTACTCTTTGTTTATTTTTTTATCTATTTAAGTGTAGTTGTTATACAATGTTATATTAATTTCAGGTGTAACGTATAGGGATTTGACATTTTTATACCTTACAATGTGATCACTCACTAATACTGTTCATCATCTGCCACCGCAAACTTATCACATCACTAGAGGCCCAGTGCATGAAATTCGTGCACTCAAGGGGTGGGATCACCCAGCCTGGCCTGTGCCCTCTTACAATGCAGGAGCCCACAATTGATCACCTCAAAGAGGTAGGCCCCGCCCACCCATCCGGGGTTCCTTGTCCCAAAGAGGTAGGTAGAGCCGGGGGTCCCACCTCTGCGCTGCGCAGAGTCACAGACCCCCAGGCCTCGCCGCGTGGAGCCGTGGGCCCTGCCTCCATGTCGTGCACACAGCATCAAGTCCCTACCCACCCGAGTGTGCCCACTGCGCACGCAGCCTCCTGGTGATGGATTGTGAGGGCATCACAGCATGAGGGCGTAACAACCATTTGCATATTAGCTCTTTATTATATAGGATTACTGACTATATTCCCCTTCTGTTTTTTTACCCTTCTCCCTTCCCCTTCCCCTCAGGCAACCATCCATTTGGTCTGTTTTTATAAATCTGTTCTTGTTTGTTCATTTGTTTTCTTTTGTATGTTTTTTTACGTTCTACATATAAATAATGCCAGATGTTATTTATCTTTGTCTGATTTATTTCACTTAGCTTAATACCCTGATTTATTTCATAATACCCTGTTGAAAACGGCAAGATTTCATACTTTTTTATTGCTGTGTATTATTCATTGTACATATATATCATATCTTATTTATCTATCTATGGACACTTAGGTTGCTTCCATATCTTAGCTGTTGTAAATAATAATGCACTGAACATAGGAATGCATATATCTTTTCAAATTAGTATTTTTGTTTTTTTCAGATAAGTGCCAGGAGTGGAATTACTGAGTTGTATGATAGATCTATTTTTAGTTTTTGATATATATCTACATTGTTGTCCATAGTGTTATTGTGATCATTTAAACAAATGGTTATTTAAAACACTATGCAGTCCCACCAACATTGCACAAGGGTATCACTACTCTTGTTTCATCTAGTCCCTTCCCCAAGATTATTTTGAAATAAATTCTAGATCATTTTTCATCTGTAAATATTTCATTATGTTAATTCTAAAATAGTAGGAACTTTCCCCCTTTATTGTACCTAAAAAATATTAGTTTTCTTTGTTACAACTATTGTCCTAAAATTTCTATGATTTAGATATTTTATCAGATATGAACAATTTATTAGATTGTTTTGACCATATAAATTATCTCAATTTTGAAGTATGTGTATTATTTGTTTTGCTTTGAGGAACCTACACATTGTGAAGCTAACCCTGACCTGATCTTTGAAGATATGGAAGTTATGACAGACTTTGAATTACATGTACTTTGTAAACAGTATCGGCACATTAATAACTTTCAGTTAGACATGGACTTGATTTTAGATTCTGGAAAATTCCGAGTTTTGGCACGCATTTTGTCTGAACTAAAAGAGAAGGTATTAAAGAAGAATGCTACTCCTTTTGTGTTTTCCCAATTAGTAAACTTCTTAAGACAATTCTGGCATGATTTGACTTTCTTAAAGTTTTAGCCGTTGTCTGTTCTGCATTCTTTTAGAAACGAGTGTTTTGAGCATTTGGGTGAGATACAGTAGTTCCCCCCTTACCTGCCCTTTTGCTTTCTGTGGTTTTAATCACCAAAAGCCAAACATGATCCAAAAATATTAAATGGAGAAATCCCAGAAATAAACAATTAGTAAGTTCTAAACTGTACACTATTCTAAGTTTTGTGATGAGATTTTGTGCTGTCTCGCCTGGACATGAATCAGTATATGCCAGCATATTTACACTGTGTACACTAGCTCATTAGTCACTCAGTAGTTCTCTCAGTTATCACATCTGTAGTTGGTTATCAGATCGGCTATGTAACGCATTGCTTGTGTTCAAGTAACCCTTATTTTATTCATTAATGGCCCAAAGTGCAAGAGTAGTGACGCTAGTAATTTGGATATACCAAAGGCAAGCTGTAAAGTGCTTCCTTTAAGTGAAAAAGTATGTATGTAGAGGGAAAAACAGTATATGTAGGGTTTGGTACTATCCGTGGTTTCCGGCATCTACCATGGATCTTGAAATGTATTCCCCGCAGATAAGGGATTTCCACTGTATATGGGAGTATATTTTCCTGATTACTTTTCCTCGGTCGAACCTCCAAAAGAAAAATAGAAGTTATTAGAACTGTCTATATTCGTGTTTTTTAAAAAAGGATCTTGTCATTATTTCATAGGTAACACTTGATCTGTATGATTGATACTATGTTAAGTAGTTAATTAATACTACAGTTTATATGTGAAATAGCTTAAATTTGTAAGATCACAATCCAAATAGTACTTTGTAGCTATTCCCATTTACTGTCCTTACAAATCAAAACTGAAAATTGAATTTAGTTCTTAAGTTAATTTATATACAATCTAAAATAAGAATTTTACCTTGGTTATGGTTACTTAATTTTTATTAAAGAAGCAGTTGAACATTAGATATTTATAATTTTTCTTCCCATGTATTTAATACATATATGTATTTTCACAGGGTGATAGAGTTGTATTATTTAGCCAATTTACCATGATGCTGGACATTTTAGAGGCTCTTTTAAAACATCATCAGCATAGGTACCTCAGATTAGATGGAAAGACTCAGATTTCTGAAAGGTTGGTATACTTTACCTTCAAAAATTTCTATCCATCTTAACCTCAAATTAGATTAAATGTTTGCATTTTAAATGTCTGGAGCACTTGATAGAATTGTATTGCTTTGAGTCTTACGTGTGGTTACTTCCAGTCATTACCTGAAGATGAGGAATTTTTTTTTTTTGTCTGAATTGCATAAAAGTATATTTTGAAACAGTTCTATAATTGTATACTTAGTAGTGTTTTTCTCTTTAAAAATCATTCAGAGTCTAAAGCAATCTGTAAACCAAGATTGTTTTAAAATCTTGGCCTTTCATATTTTAAGAGAAATTGAGTAAGTTATGGTTTAATTTCCAAAGGTTAAAATGGTTATCTTGAAAAAAGGAATGTTTTTTCTAGAGTGTTTAACTGCATTATATCTTGATTTACTTTTTATCAGCCAGAGTGAATTCCCCCCCGCCCCGCCCCCCCTCGCTGCATTACAGTGAGGAAGTCATGCTAAAAGAGCCTACACCAGTACAGCTTGATCTTGAGATTCAGTTCATACTTACATTGTCTACTAGTAGCAGTTGACAGACTTCGGAGAAGGTTAAAGATTGAAAAGCCATATGTAGAATTTAGAGAAGCCAGAACCATTAAACAAAGGACAAAATAGTCCTTCAGAAATTAATCAAATCTGAATAGTTGACTTAAGAATTAGTAGAGATAAATGGTATAGAAAAGAAGTTGAATTGGGAAGATCTTTCAGTAATATAGCTGCAGGTAACATAGCTATAATACAAAAAGCATGCATTTACATCTTCAAGTTTATTTTTCATGTGATGTGATTGTTTTTATTTTAATTATATACCTTTTGGTGAGATGTAACCTAGTATATTTATCCTACAGGATTCATTTAATAGATGAGTATAATACCGATATGGATATCTTTGTGTTTCTGCTGTCAACAAAAGCTGGTGGTTTAGGAATAAACCTGACTTCAGCAAATGTTGTTATACTTCACGACATTGACTGTAACCCTTACAATGATAAACAAGCAGAAGATAGATGCCATAGGGTAGGCCAGACTAAGTAAGTGTTTTCAGTTGAAATTTATTTTTTAATAAAATGCAAGTTTATTGTGTATGGACTATGAGAATATAGTCTGTCAGCTGTCCTGACTTAGTTTTTATATATTTTTTTATCAAAGCATGGCTGCTGATGTATTTTTATACCAGCAGTGTTGAATATGAACTTCACTGTGTAACCTATTCAATTTATTTTAGTTTTTAAAACAAAATAACCTCCCACCCTAACCCAAATAGTTCTGTAGCTAATGAAAAGGTTGTATTATCAATGATCCAGTGCCTTTGAAATGATTAATAATTAAAAATACTTGCTTGTTAGACCATTTAAGAGTCAGATAGACTTGGTAATATACATACTTTTGCTACCCAATTACTCTTAGGAAATAGATTCTTTGAGTTGTAGCTATTTTAGGTGATGTTAATATTGACATTGGTCATAGGACCATATAGAGGTGAAAAAATACCTACACTTCAACTCTACTTTCACATATAAACAACAGACAATGTTTTCTTTGTGGAGTATTTGACAGTATTTCCAAGACATTTTGATATATTCATTTATAAACCAAATAGGTATCAGTACCTATTGTGGAATTCAAACCTCCCATGTAATTATTTCTTAGAACCTAATAATTAAAGCATGTTCCTTTTTAAAATGGTATTACCTATCTGAACCCAGAACTGTTTGTTGTAAACCCAATACTTTTTAAAGTACAAATTCTTTCTCGCTTCTCTTGGATTAGTAAGCAAGGATGTTTGAAAGTGACATGCTCAGAAAATGTCAATTTGAAGTAGTTAGAATAAAGAAATTCAAATTTATGTATATATTTGTTACACATTTTTTAAAATATTCTTATAGAACTTTAAGATGATTTATATAGTTCATATGTATCCAAACATTTTATATTTATTAACCAATGGACATATGTTTTATTTTTTAGAGAAGTACTAGTTATAAAATTAATAAGCCAAGGGACGATTGAAGAATCTATGCTAAAAATTAACCAACAGAAATTGAAACTAGAGCAAGATATGACCACAGTAGATGAAGGTAAGTTGTTTATAAGCAGAAACTTCAGTATTTATTTATATGGAAATACAACAAATTAGCAATACAAAAGGGTAACGAAGATGGTCTGGGTCCTTAACTGGCATACAGTTTAGGGATGGTATAGGAGAAAAGAAAGATACTCATTTCAAAAGTACAACAATAACTAAGATAATTTTGCCAGAATTGATGTAAATAAACACTTTGATTTTGGAAAATTCTATCTATTCTATCCCTTATCTCTGATACCAAAACATTCCAGAAATAAATTAAAATTGATGGTATAATATGAATTTATTTACATTAATATTTGACTAGCAAATATTTATTTCACTAAGTATAATCAAATGCATTTTTTCAAAAATTTAATAATTTCTGATGGAAGTAATTGGCTTTAGGAAAAAAAACTCAAATTCCACCTTTTTGAAAAGAATAATTTTTAGTTTTATAAGTTTAAAAGTTTAAACACATATATATGAAAAGATACAAATATATGAAAAGATACAAAATTTAAAATATGTAAAAGGCAAACAAAAGCCTCCCACCCTATCACTCACTTCCCTCTCCCTTCCTCTCTGAAATCAATTGAAAAACAAAAACTGCTACATAAAGTCAGGCCACATCACAACAAAACCAATTACTTGGTGAGATTCAGTGAGGTGTGCTCAAGTGCTAACCATTCACCAAACATTGTGAGCAGTGACTCTTGGATTTAAATTTGTAGAATATAGTTGTAGATATGTAATATTTATTTATATTGGTGAAATTACTATAATGTTTTTTTCCACAATATCTGATCTATTTGCTAAAATTTATTTAAAATAACAGTGAATAGGGGAGGCTGGGGGTAAGGTCTATAGGGGGAAAAAAGGAGATATATATACTACTATATGTAATGCTTTAAACAATAAAATAAAATTTTAAAAAATAACTGAATTAGTAACAAAAAAATTAACCTTTTAATCTACTAGTCCTATCTAATAAAAGAGTAATATGCAAATTGACCGTACCTCTGCTACACCCACAAGCCACACCCATAAGCCAATCAGGAGCAAATATGCAAATAAACCCAACCAAGATGGCTGCAGCCACAGACAGCAGGAGGGAGGCTTGGGTTTCCCTGGCGATGGAGGAAGCCAAGCTTTCCACCTGCCCTTGCCGGCCTAGGCCTCCACTCAAGGCTACAAAGTTTCAATGATAGAAGATAAATAAATCCAAACAGAAATGGCGGCAGTCACGGAGCTGGAAAGAGCAAGAAGCTAGGGTTTCCCCCAGTGATGGAGGAAGCCAAGCTTCTGAAGCCTTGGCCTGCCTTGGACTCCGCTCCAAGGTTACAAAGTTTCAGTTATAGAAGATACATAAATCCCAACAGAAATGGCTGCCACCACGGAGCAAGCAGGAAGCTTGGCTCCCCTCCAGGCTACAAAGTTTCAATTGTAGAAGATAAATAAATCCCATATACCAGAGCCTCTGCTTGGGTCGCCGAGGAGTGTGGCTGGCCTGCAAACCACCACAGGCCCCACGCCCCAAGGGAACCCCCACCCTGATCCAGGACACCCTTCAGGGCAAACCAGCTGACCCCCACCCATGCACCAGGCCTCTATCCTATCTAATAAAAGAGTAATATGCAGATTGACCATCACTCCAATACACAAGATGGCTGCCCCCATGTGGACACAAGATGGCCATCACAAGATGGCCAGCAGGGGAGGGCAATTAGGGGTGACCGGGCCTGCAGGGGACGGCAGTTAGTGGTGACCAGGCCTGCATGGGAGGGCAGTTAGGGGCAAACAAGCTGGCAGGGGAGCAGTTAGGCATCAGTCAGGCTGGCAGGGGAGTGGTTAGGGGGTGATCAGGCTGGCAGGCAGAAGCGGTTAGGGGCAATCAGGAAGGCAGGCAGGGAGCAGTTGGGAGCCAGCAGTCCTGGATTGAGAGGAATGTCCTACTGCCCGTTTAGGCCCAGTTCCACACTGGGATTGTTATATTTGGATTGTTGTCACCTTTCTGGCACAAACATAGAATTTTTTGGACTGTTTCACTGCTCTTACAACAGTGTACAGAATAAAATATTGGCTTAGTCAAAATAAAATGGTTTTTATTATGATAAAGGTTTGTTTTATCAATCTACTGCTACAATAAACTATCAAATTACTACACTGAAATGTATTATGGTAATACTAGAGGCCCGGTGCACAAAATTCATGCATGGGGGCGGGGGTCCCTCAGCCCAGCCTGCACCTCTCCAATCTGGGACCCCTTGAGGGATGTCCGACTGCCCGTTTAGGCCTGATCCCAGTAGGGTCGGGCCTAAACGGGCAGTCAGACATCCCTCTCACAATCCAGGACTGTTGGCTCCCAACTGCTCCCTGCCTGCCTTCCTGATTGCCCCTAACTGCTTTTGCCTGCCAGCCTGATCACCCCCTAACCACTCCTCTGCCAGCCTGATTGATGCCTAACTGCTCCCCTGCCAGCCTGTTTGCCCCTAAATGCCCTCCCCTGTGGGCCTGGTCCCCCCCAACTGCCCTTCCCTGCAGGCCCGGTCTCCCCCAACTTCCCTCCTCTGCTGGCCTGGTTACCCCTAACTGCCTTCCCCTGCAGGCTTGATTGCCCCCAACTGCCCTCCCTTGCAGGCCTGGTTGCTCCCAACTGCCCTCTCCTGCCTGGCCATCTTGTGGTGTCCATCTTGTGTCCACATGGGGGCAGCCATCTTGTGTATTGGAGTGATGGTCAATCTGCATATTACTCTTTTATTAGATAGGATAGAGGCCTGGTGCAGGGGTGGGGCCAGCTGGTTTGCCCTGAAGGGTGTCCCGGATCAGGGTGGGGGTTCCCTTGGGGCATGGGGCGGCCTGGGCGAGGGATCTGTGTTGGTTTGCAGGCCGGCCATGCCCCCCGGCTACCCAAGCGAAGGCCCTGGTATCTAGGATTTATTTATCTTCTACAATTGAAACTTGGTAGCCTTGAGTGGAGGCCTAGGCCGGCCATGGTTTGCGGAAAGCTTGGCTTCCTCCATTACCGGGGAAACCTAAGCCTCCTGCTCGCTCTGTGACCGCAGTCATCTTGATTGGGTTAATTTGCATACTTGCTCCTGATTGGCTGGTGGGTGTAGCAGAGTGATGGTTAATTTGCATATTACTCTTATTAGCTAGGATATCAAATCAGCAACATAGTCTATGATGTCGTACTGTCAATAGGAGCATGAGCACAGAGGAAGTAGCTCTAATGTACAGAGGAATTCGAAAAGATTTTTTAAATTTATTTATTTATTTTTAATACGTTTTTATTGATTTCAGAGAGAGGAAAGGAAAGGGAGAGGGAGAGAGAGATGGAAACATTGATGATGTGCCCTGACATGGAATCTGTGACCTGGTTTATGGGTGGACACTCAATCACTGAGCCACACCAGCCTGACAGATTTGGAAAGATTTTTAACAGGAAATGACACTGAAGCAAACGGGGCCTTGAAAGATGATTAGGAATTCACCAGAGTAGCAAAAATTGGAGAGAAAGAATATATTTTATAAAATATTTAAAAGTATTTTTATTAAACTCTTAATGCCACTTTCTAACCTGCAGGAGACGAAGGGAGCATGCCAGCAGATATAGCCACATTACTTAAAACGTCAATGGGCCTGTGAAATAAGAATTGTGAATTCCTGATTGATGAGGAAATTATCAACTTGGTGCACTCAAGGACATTTACATTATGATGACCATGGGGTTTATGAACATTTGTAACTTTTTATAATTTCCATATTACATTTCTCATAGTATGGACAACTTTTTTGCCACTAACTGAATTCTCCCGAAGCTCACATATAAAGTTTCAATAAAAGCCACAAATATGTAGTCCTAAAGATGTTGAATAATCATTTTACAAAAACAGTTTTCTGAATGGGGATTAGTTGGTGATTGTTTGTAACAAATATGCTAATGCTTTAGAAATGTCAGTATTTTTGTAATTATTTCTACCTCCAAATATATATATATTGTCTTTCACTGGATAATGTGTGTAGATTTTTACATGTGCCTTATTTGACAATGCTTATGTCTTGTTTTTGCTTGTCTCGTTTGAAGTTCTTTTTTATTACGTTAGATTTAAAGAATACAGCTGTATAGATTATATAGCTTTCGTTTTATTGCTATTTGAAGCAGATGTTCACCACTGTCAACAAGAACTCAACCTGAATTTAAAGGTGGCATTCCATATACTGACACCCCCAGGTCCTCCCAACTACTTCTGTTAAAACAAATACATTTTGCTAGGCACTAAGTTGTTTTCCAGTGAATAGTATCTAAAGAAGCCCTTATCTTGCTCCATGGAATAATTGATTCCTTCTGTTCATTTCCCAACTGCGTTAATTGTGCGTATATTACTCTGCCCGTTCCTGTGCATGTTTTCATTGATTTCCCTCTCCTGGCTTTTGCTTCTCTTGAGACTGTTGCCCATTCATTTCTGCTCCAGTTCTCTTTACTCTCGAAATAGTAGTTATTCTGCCACATCTCCACACATCAGCAAAATGTTGGTGACATTTTTTTCTAGCCTGGCAGAACAGATTAACAGGCTATTTCACTTCAAAGCAGACTGAATGTGACTTCATGTTAAGGAAGCATTAGGTACTGCATGGAAATAGTTCATTAACTTTACCTTCTTAGCAAAATACGATTTACCAGGTTCCAGAAATTCCAGTACAGGACCTCCTGAAGAGAGAGCCATTGTTCAATTCCAATTCAGTGTGGGTGACGAAGTGAAACTTAGAAGAAGTAAAGTTGTCTACTTGATATTTAACTCTTTATTAAGTCTTTTTTTAATTTTTTGCCTGTCAGTCTATATTGCTGTTTTTATTACACATCAATTTCTTTGTATAACTTGTGAGTTTCATGTGTTTTGTTTTTATTATGTAAATACCATTATAAATAAAGTTATTTATAAATCAAAAATTTGTTAATTGGAGATTATACTTTCCAGGCATCCTGACTTGCTAAGATGCTAGGGTAATATAGTCCTCTGTAGTTAGAAGGCTAATGAAGCTCGGATAGTGATTCTTCAGATATGGTAGACTCTGAAAAATCATGACTCAGTACACTTACCCAATCTTGATGGTGTATTAAAGATATTCCATTTATTTTAGTATGGGAACTAAAAGGAATCGGCAAATATTACTGTCTCCTCCTGCGTCACAGTACCCAAATTACTTTGTCAATTTTTTAAGAATATTACCTTTTAAAATATTACAAATAGATTTCTCATAACTTTTCTGTATTAATGTATCTTCATTGATAGTCTATTTCTTTAGTTGTTGTTAAAACCATATTTTTATCTTCAATAAAATGTAGTTGGGTTCTCCCTGTAATGCTTTATGATGTCTGGGGCTTAATAAAAATATTTGTGATCTTAAGTTGCATTTTCACACCCTTTTTAATACTTTTTAACCCTTCCTCCCTTTACCCTTAAAAATAAAAAATATTGAGCACAAATTAGGTCATATTATCTGCTTTATATTGTCTGTTTCTCAATAAACTGGAATTTATTACGTAGGGATCTATTCTCATGAGTGCCTTCATTTGGCTGATGTCAGTAAATATAATCCATTAATTAGTAAAGAGTGCATATGAGGCCATGGTTATTGGAGTAATATCTTGACCAACTGAAGCAGCCTTTTTTAGTATGTCACACAACAATGGAAGACCTACACCTTACGTGTTTTCACAATTGTATTCCTGATACCCTTAGTCTTAAATTGATGCCAGTAGGTACTGATATTGAAACATTAATATTGTTCCAAGTTATTGGTATTATTGTATATTGGTTAGATAGGAGTATCAAGAGATTTGGTTTCTATTTGTATGACCTTAAGTGAGACCCTTAAATAGTTCATGAAATTAAATTGATTTTTTTAACTCTTCCCAAAGTATGTTTTTTTCTGATTATAATACGCAATTCAATTTCTGCTCTGAATCACATATTCTCTCACTTGCTCAGTGAGGAGACATTTACTTTGGGTGCAGGATGGGATAATGGAATGTATTGTCCTTCAGCAAAAAAGTGATGACCTGAAAGGTTAAGGTGATGCTATGGTTTAAATGAAATACTTCCTTCTGAAACCTGCTGTGACTTCATTTATTTGAATTGACTATGTAGTCAATTTGAGTTGATTTGTGTAAACAAGTGGGACTGATCATTTATTTTGAATTTTTATAATTTCAGATAAGCATTGTTTTTTATTAAATTTATTTTTTATTATTTTTTTTTCCAATTTTTTTATTAAGGTATTATATGTGTACATATCTTACCATTGCCCCCCCCCACCCCACTCCCATATATGCCCTCACCCCCCAGAGTTTTGCGTCCATTGGTTATGCTTATATGCATGCATACAAGTCCTTTGATTGATCTCTTATCTTCCCCACCTCTCCCTAACTTTCCTGCTGTAATTTGACAGACTGTTTGATGCTTTACTGCCTCTGTATCTATCTTTTTGTTCAAGTTTTTAATGTTCTTTATTATCCATAAATGAGTGAGATCATGTGGTATTTTTTTTCATTGACTTGCTTATTTCACTTAACATAATGTTCTCCAATTCCATCCAGGTTGCTGCAAATGGTAAGAATTCCTTCTTTTTTATGGCAGCATAATATTCCGTTGTGTAGATGTACCATAGTTTTCTGATCCAGTCATCTGCTGATGGGCACCTAGGCTGTTTCCAGATCTTAGCTATTGTAAATTGTGCTGCTATGAACATAGGGGGTGCATATTTCCTTTCTTATTGGTGTTCCCAGTTTCTTAGGATATATTCCTAGGAGTGGGATTACTGGGTCAAATGGGAGTTCCATTTTCAGTTTTTTGAGGAAACTCCATACTGTTCTCCACAGTGGCTGCACCAGTCTGCATTCCCACCAGCAGTGCACGAGGGTTCCTTTTTCTCCGCATCCTCGCCAACATTTGTCGTTTGTTGATTTGTTGATGATAGCCATTCTGACAGGTGTGAGATGGTACCGCATTGTTGTTTTGATTTGCATCTCGGGTAATTAGTGACCTTGAGCATGTTTTCATGTGTCTCTTGGCCTTCCTTCTGTCTTCTTTGGAAAAGATTCTATTTAGGTCCATTGCCCATTTTTTTATTGGATCATTTATCTTCCTTTTATTAAGTTGTATAAGCTGCCTGTAGATGTTGGAGATTAAACCTTTATCAGTGATGCCATTTGCAAATATGTTCTGCCATGCAGTGGGCTTTCTTGTTGTTTTGTTGATAGTTTCTTTTGCTGTAAAAAAGCTTTTTATTTTGATGTAGTCCCATTTGTTTATTTTCTCTTTAGCTTCCATTGCCCTGACATATGTCTGAGATTTTGCTGCCTGTGGATTCCTCTAGTATTTTTATGGTTTCCCGTCTTATGTTTAAGTCCTGTATCCATTTTGAGTTTATTTTTGTGTATGGTGTAAGTTGGTGATCTAGTTTCATTTTTTTGCATGTGTCTGTCCAATTTTCCCAACACCATTTATTGAAGAGACTGTCTTTATTCCATTGTATGTTCATGCCTCCTTTGTCAAATATTAATTGAGCATAGTGGTTTGGATCAATATCTGGATTCTCTATTCTGTTCCATTGATCTATATGTCTGTTCTTGTGCCAGTACCAGGCTGTTTTGAGAATAGTGGCTTTGTAATACAGCTTGAAATCTGGTATTGAGATCCCTCCTACTTTATTCTTCTTTCTCAGGATTGCTGTGGCTATTCGGGGTCTTTTTTTATTCCAGATGAATTTTTGGAGAGTTCTTTCAAGGTCTGTGAAATATGCCGTTGGTATTTTAATGGGGAGTGCATTGAATCTATAGATTGCTTTGGGTAGTATGGACATTTTAATGATGTTGATTCTACCAATCCATGAACATGGTATGTTCTTCCATCTGTTTACGTCTTCCTCTATCTCTTTTTTCAGTGTCCTGTAGTTTTCCGTGTATAGGTCTTTTACCTCCTTAGTTAAGTTTATTCCTAGGTATCTTAATTTTTTTGGTGCGATGGTAAATGGGATTGCCTTTTTAGTCTCTCTGTCTGTAAGTTCACTATTGGTGTATAGAAAGGCCATAGATTTCTTGGCGTTAATTTTGTATCCTGCTACATTGCCGAATTCATTTATTAAGTCTATTAGTTTTTTGACGGAGTCTTTCGGATTTTTTATGTACAATATCATGTCGTCTGCAAATAAAGACAGCTTTGCCAAAACCGGTTTGGCTCAGTGGATAGAGCGTCGGCCTGCGGACTGAAAGGTCCCAGGTTCGATTCCGGTCAAGGGCATGTACCTTGGTTGCGGGCACATCCCCGGTGGGGGGTGTGCAGGAGGCAGCTGGTCGATGTTTCTCTCTCATCGATGTTTCTAGCTTTCTATCCCTCTCCCTTCCTCTCTGTAAAAAATCAATAAAATATATTTAAAAAAAAAAAAAAAAAAAGACAGCTTTACTTGTTCTTTTCCAATTTGGATGCCTTTTATTTCTTCTTCTTGTCTAATTGCATTAGCTAATACTTCCAGTACTATGTCAAACAGGAGTGGTGAGAGTGGGCATCCCTGTCTTGTTCCTGTTCTTAGGGGAAATGTTTTTAGCTTTTGTCCATTGAGTATGATGTTTGCTGTGGGTTTATCATATATAACTTTTATTATGTTGAGGTATGAGCCTTCCATTCCCACCTTGTTGAGAGTTTTTATCAAGAAAGGGTGTTGGATTTTGTCAAATGCTTCTTCTGCATCAATTGATATGACTATGTGATTTTTATCTCTCAATTTGTTTATGTGATGTATCACGTTTATTGATTTGCGGATATTGTACCATCCTTGCATTCCTGGGATAAATCCTACTTGGTCATGGTGTATGATCTTTCTGATGTACTGCTGGAGCCGATTTGCTAGAATTTTGTTGAGGATTTTGGCATCTATGTTCATGAGGGATATTGGTCTGTAATTCTCTTTCATTGTGTTGTCCTTATCTGGTTTTGGTATTAGGGTGATGCTGGCTTCATAGAAGGAGCTTGGAAGTGTTCCTTCCTCTTGAATTTTTTGGAATAGTCTGAGGAGGATAGGTTTTAGTTCTTCCTTGAATGTTTGGTAGAACTTTCCTGTGAAGCCGTCAGGCCCCGGGCTTTTGTTTGCCGGAAGCTTTTTGATGACTTCTTCAATTTCGTCCATAGTTATTGGCCTATTGAGCTGTTGAGATTCTTCTTGATTGATTTTTGGAAGGTTGTATTTTTCTAGGAATATGTCCATTTCCTCCAGGTTGTCCAGTTTGTTGGAATAGAGCTGTTCGTAGTATTTTGTAACAATCCTTTGTATCTCAGCGGGGTCTGTTGTTATTTCACCTCTTTCATTTCTGATTTTGTTTATTTGGGTCCTCTCTCTTTGCTTCTTGGTGAGCCTGGCTAGAGGTCCATCAATCTTGTTTATCTTTTCAAAGAACCAGCTCTTGGTTTTGTTGATCTTTTGTATTGTTTCTTTGGTCTCTATGTCATTTATCTCCGCTCTGATCTTTGTTATTTCCTTCCTTCTGGTTACAGTGGGCTTTTCTTGCTGCTCTTTTTCTAGCTCTTTGAGTTGTAGGGTTAGGTAATTTATTACCATTGTTTCTTGTTTTTTGCAATAGGCTTGTAGAGCTATGAACTTCCCTCTCAAGACTGCTTTCGCTGTGTCCCATAGATTTTGGATTGTTGTGTTTTCATTGTCATTTGTTGCCATGATGTTTTTTTATTTCTTCCTTGATCTCTCTGGTGACCCAGTCCTTGTTTAATAGCATGCTGTTTAGTCTCCATGTGTTTGATTTCTTTGGATTGTATTTATTGTAGTTGATTTCCAGTTTTATGCCACTGTGATCTGAGAAGATGCTTGATATAATTTCTATCTTCTTGAATTTGAAGAGACTTTGCCTGTGACCCAGCATATGGTCTATCTTTGAAAATGACCCATGTGCACTTGAGAAGAATGTATATTCTGTGGCTCTGGGGTGAAATGTTCTGAAGATGTCAATTAATTCCATCTGGTCTAGTGAGTCATTTAGGATTGCTGTTTCTTTGCTGATTTTTTGTTTAGAGGATTTGTCCAATGGTGATAGTGGGGTATTAAAGTCTCCTACTATGATTGTATTGCTATTAATCTCTCCCTTGATATCCTCCAGGAGTTTTTTTATGTATTTGGGTGCTCCTATATTGGGAGCGTATATGTTTACCAGAATTATTTCTTCTTGTTGGATTTCTCCCTTTAGTATTATGAAGTGGCCTTCCTTATCTCTTGTTATGGCATTTACTTTGAGGTCTAATTTGTCAGATATAAGTATTGCTACCCCAGCTTTTTTTTCATTTCCATTTGCCTGGAAGATATTTTTCCATCCCTTCACTTTCAATCTGTGTGAGTCTCTTGTTCTGAGGTGGGTCTCTTGTAGACAGCATATATATGGGTCATGCTTTTTTATCCATTCAGCCACTCGATGTCTTTTGATTGGAGCATTTAGTCCGTTTACATTTAAAGTTATTACTGAAAGGTATTTGTTTGTAGTCCATATCTATTTTTGTGTCTGTATTCCTTCTTACCTGTTTATTTCTTCTTTTTACAGTATTCCCTTTAGCAATTCTTGCATTGCTGGTTTGGTGGTGATAAACTCCCTGAGTCTTTTTTTGTCTGCGAAGCTCCTGATTTCCCCTTCAATTTTGATTGATAGTCTTGCTGGATATAGTATTCTTGGATTCAGTCCTTTGCTTTGCAACACTTTGTATACCTCCTTCCATTCACTTCTAGCTTGTTGTGTTTCTGTTGAGTAATCATTTGACAATCTGATGGGTGTTCCTTTGTAGGTAACTCTCTGTCTCTCTCTTGCTGCCTTTAAGATTCTCTCTTTATCATTTATATTTGCCATTGAGATTATGACATGTCTTGGTGTGGGTCTTTTGGGGTTGATCCTGCTTGGGACTCTCTGTACTTGTGTAACTTTTATCTTTCCCATATCCGGGAAGTTTTCTGTCATTATTTCTTCAAATAGATTTTCTAATCCCAGCTGCTCTTCTTGTCCTTCTGGCAGCCCTATTATACGCATGTTACTTCGCTTCATGTTGTCCCGAAGCTCCCTTAGGCTTTCCTCCTGCTTTTTAATTTTTTTCTCCAATTGCTGTTCAGATTGAGCTTTGTCTGTACCTGATCTTCTAACTCACTAATTTGGTCCTCTGCTTCTTGTAGTCTACTGTTGAAACTTTCCATGGTGTTTTTGATTGTAGCTATATCACTTTTCATTTCTTCCTGATTCTTGCATAAGTTGTTGATTTTCTCATCCATCCGATGTATAAATTCCACGACCATTGCTCTGAACTCCTTTTCGGTCATGTTGCAAGCTTCAGTTTCACTAATTTCCTTTCTTGGCGACTCCACATTTTCTTTCCTCTGTGAGTTATTTCGTTTCCCCATTCTGGCTATCACCAGAAAGCTCAAGCTTCCGTTTGTGTGGACCTCGGCCGTGCGCTGTGGGGACTTCGCTCCACCCGAGTTTCACTGAAGTGCTCTGACACTAGGACGTGTGGCTGCCTTTGGTTGGTGGGAACCAGACTTGCCCAGGGTCAGTGTCCCCAGTGTTCCGTGTGGTCTCATGTGCACACTTAGAATCAGGGGTCCTGTCAGCACCACACTGTTGGTATGTGCTGAAAATGAGATCCTTAGCATGTGCCAGGAGTCAGAGTTTCCCTGTATCTGCACCAAGAATCAAGTGTCAGAGTCTCTGTTGCCTTGTGCAGTTTCTCGTTGAGAATCAGGGTCCCTGTGTGTGCATGCACCAACAATTGGGCTCGTTGGCTCTTAGTGTGAATGCGCTGTGAGTCAGGGATCCCAGGCAGCTGTGTCCGGCGTGCCAAATTCCCTGAAGTGGAGCTGTGTCCTGTGTGTGCTCTCTCTACTGAGCCAAACCGGCTAGGGCGCACACTCTCAAATCCCTGAAGGTGAGCTGCCTTTGTGCACTCTCCCAGAATCCCCGAAGAGGGGCGGAGTCCGTCCTGCGCGCCAAATTCCCCAAAGGGAAGCCCCTTTGTGCACGCTCTAAGATTCCCCGAAGGGGAGCTGTGACCCGCAAGCCAAATTCCCCCCAATTCCCCGAAGGGGAGCCCTCTGTGCGCACTGACAGATTTCCCCGAAGGTGAGCTGCTTCTGTCCTGTGCACCAAATTCCCTAAGGCGGAGCGCGTCCCTGAGCAAAGCTCTGCAGCTTGCGCGAGGGGCGTGTCTATTAGTTACTATGGCACTATCTGCGTGCGCCTGCGGGGAGGGGGATAGGCTCTTTGACTCACGGGAATCTGCCGGGAAGTCTGGATTCTTGTTGTTTCTTCCACTGAAGCTGTGATAGCAGTTCTCTGTCCCCAGTGGCTGCAGGGTCCTGGTTTGTGTCAGAAGCTAGGATCCGAGTCTCAGGCAGCTCTGTTTCTCAAGATGGTGTGATCTCCGCGTCCGCACCAGCCGCCGAGAAGTGTCCGCTTTGTGCGCGGGGCTCCGCCGTCTAGGACTGCCCGGTTAGGCAGCCCCTTGGAAGCCTTGCAGAATCTAACTGACCCTAGCTCATACCCACACACACACCACTCACGTCTACACGTCTATACTCTCCTCTATGGGTTCCTCACTCACACTCTCTCTCTCCCTACCTTCTTGCCGGTCGCCATCTTTCTCTGAAATTTATTTTTTATTAAAGCTTGTCAGAATGTAATCACGTGCAGGAAAATGAACATGTTTAAGAGGGAGGAAGAGTTATTACCTGTATTATCTAGACTATTATGTAAAATTATTTTGTGAAATATACTTTCTTTAAACTGCTTTGATGACATGAGTACTTTGCAGTGATATTCACCAATAACTTTTACCATTTATTCACAACCATTGACTATATAAGAATATACACTTTGTATTCATGTGTAATCCTTAGTAATGTATAAAGCATTTAACATTCCCCCATTTCATGGAACATTGCTGGGAGAGAAGAAGCCCCTTAAGAGTATGTTAAGCTAGGCTCTGCTATTCTTTCTTCCTCTCCCTGTGGCTGCTCGGCTACATTTTCCTTCTGCTGCCCTGTATTTCAAGTGTAAGACCATGTATTTCATTAGTTCGTTTCTGTGCAACGTGACATACTGAAATTAGGTAACCGAATGTTAATATCGACATGTAAGTTGAACCCCAATTTTATGTTCCAATAGTACATGGTTAAAAAGGATGTTAGGAGCAATCATATTAAATACAGTACTTTGGAAGGCTTCTATTTCTACAGTTTTGTTATATATACACTTCTTGCTTTTCCATGATAGTATGGGACTGTAAAAATGACATCAAGTTGAAATTTGCAAAATCTTAGTCATTGGGAAAGTGATGGTTTCATGACATTTAAAAAATTTTGTTAACATTAAAAACATTGGTTCTAAATGTATAAGCAAATGAAATAAGTAGTAAAACTAATTTCAGTACACTGTAAAGTGTTAGAAACATTGAGAAAGTTTTATTTCTGTAAATATGAGTAGTTTGAACAGTACTGTTTTTGTGTAACTTGCAAGCATTATTTTAATACCTTTTTAGAGGAGTTTTGGGTTCATAGCAAGTTGAGCAGAAAGTACAGTTACCATATACCCCTTCCCCAACACAGGCACAGCTTCCCCCACTATCAACATCCAGCACCACAATGGTTTATCAGTTATGATACATGAACTACATTGACAACATAATCGCCCAAAGACCACAGTTTATATTAGGGTTCATTCTTGGCATTGTACATTTGATAGTTTGACAAATCCACTATTAAAGTACCATACAGAATAGTTTTACTGTTCTAAAAATCCTCACTACCCTACCTATCCATCCCTCCGTCACCCTTAGCCCCTGGAAACCATTGATCTTTTCACTGTCTTCGTAGTTTTTTGTTTGTTTGTTTTTAAATATATTTCATTGATTTTTTTACAGAGAGGAAGAGAGAGGGGTAGAGAGCCAGAAACATCGATGAGAGAGAAACATCGATCAGCTGCCTCCTGCACACCCCCCACTGGGGATGTGCCCGCAACCAAGGTACATGCCCCTGACCGGAATCGAACCTGGGACCCTTGAGTCCACAGGCCGACACTCTATCCACTGAGCCAAACCGGTTTCAGCATGTCTTCGTAGTTTTGCCTTTTCCAGAATGTTAAATAGCTGGAATCATATAGTATGCAGTTATTTTATCTTGTTTGTTTTTCCCAAATTATAAGAAAGTTTATTTAGAAAGTTACAGAGGTGATAGAAGTGAGCCAATTGGGTTGTGTAGGCTCAGGAAACAAAAGTTACAGGCAGAAGGACCCTTGGAGCTTAGAGAGAGAAAGGCAAAGGTAACGGGGGAAGGGAAATGCTCAGGTGTGCTCAGAGAGGGAGAGCACAACTGTGCAGTCATTTTAGATTGGCTTCTTTCACTTCATGTGCATTTACGTTTCCTCCCGTGTCTTTTCATGGCTTGATGGCTCATTTTTTTTCTTAGTGCTGGATAGTATTCCCTTGTTTGGATGTGCCACAGTTTATTCAATCACCTACTTATGGACACCTTGGTTGCTTCCAAATTTGGGAATTATCAATAAAGCTGCCACAAAAATCTAAGTACAAGTTTTTGTTTTGACATGAGTTTTCAGCTCTTTTGAGTAAATACCAAAGAGTGCCATTTTGCATTCCTATCGGCAGTGAATGAAAGTTCCTGTTGCTCCACATCCTTGCCAGCATTTGGTGTTATCAGTGTTTTGAATTTTTGCCATTCTAACAGGTATGTATTGGTACCTCGTTTTTATTTGCAATTCCCCAGATATATATGATATTGAGCATCTTTTCATACACTTATTTGCCATCTGTATATCTTTGGTGAGGTGTCTGCTCAGGTCTTTTGTCCGTTTTTTAATTGGATTATTTATTGTTGACCTTTAAGAGTTCTTTGTATATTTTAGAAAATAGTCCTTTATCAGATAGGTCTTGCAAATAATTTTTCCTAGTCTGTGGCTTGTACTCTCATTCTTTTGATCTCTGTTCTTTTAATAGGAAGTTTTACACCAGTTTTACCTTTCCTAGGATGATATCTTTTGTTGTTGAGAATCCTCACCCAAGGATATATTTTCCATTGATTTTCAGAGAGAATGGAAGGGAAGGGGAGAGACAGAGAGAAACATCGTTGTGAGAGAGACACATCCATTGGGGCGGGTGATCACCCTTGACCAGAATCGAACCTGTGACCCTTCAGTTTCTGTGCAGATGCTCTACCCGCTAAGCCAAACCAGCCAGGCCAGGATATCATCTTTGTCACAGCCACTTTCCTCATTTATGTTGGTAAGTGTGCCTTCACCAAGTTGTGGCTGCATATCAGCCTCTTGAACTGCATTAGTGTCAACATTCTCACAATCAGCTCTTTCCATTTATGTTCAGTTTGAATTTCACCCCAGCATTATCACCTTTTGAAACAGGAATTTTAGGGGAACATAGGCAGGTTTAGGGAATTTTTAGAATTGGGGTCCATGGAAAAAAAAACACACAGGGCTACAGACTGTGAGAAGGTATATTTCCATAACACAAGGAAGCCAGGTGCAGTTGCATTTCCATAAGACCAGGGAGCAGCAACAGGTATATTTCCATAGGACAAGGGAACTGTAAGTAGCCAAGAAAGGTCTGTATTTACAAAATAAAGAAGAAAGCCCAGAAGGAATGGAAGGACAATGAGGGAGAAGGCCTCAGGAATCACTATAGTAACCAATTCAAAAGGGAATATTGACCAATCAGAGTGGATGTCAGGACACAGGAACTGCAGCCTTTATAAACCATGGAAACAGGAAGTCGTTGGGACCCTTTCCCCCCCTCCCCACATGGGAGTCCATTCTGTGGGACTCTTTCCCTCTCCCCCTGTGGGAGTCTGTACTTGTTCTTCAATAAATCTCCACCTTTGCTATACTACCCTCTGTCCGTGGATTCATTCTTCGATTCTGGCGGACAAAGAATCTGGGTTCCTGTCCAGAAATTCTGTTTCACTTTCATTTCTTTATTGCATTTTCATCTTCATTAGTGAGTTCCCTTTTTCATTTACCCACTTTTATAAGATGGTTTATCACAGAGAAACAAGCAGCCGATGCCCCTACACACTTTATTGTCTGTGGGTGAATAACACACAGATGTGCAGGGACCAACCGTTAACAGACTGAAAGAAGTGACATCATTGGTCATGGTCTTGCTGTGCATCTTATTTACATAGAGATTTGTGGGCTGAAGAGCTAGCAACAAGGTTTATACTTAATGCAGTTACTCACAGTTACCATGGTAACTGAAGTCCAAACCATTTTCAGGGGGGATGTGTTATTTAATAAGCTATTGTGGCCAAAATTAATGCATGACAGAACTGGTGCAAGGCGAGGCCTGCCTTAAACTATTTTTCCTCAGTTGTAAGTATTCTGGGGGGGATAGGGAGCGGGAGAGGGCGGGGGAATGGATACTGGCAACTAAATGCTCTTTTTTTTTTCTTTTCAAACAGAATATGGCAAAAGGGAGTTTTGATGGAGTGGGGGAGGGGAGACAGGCTGATGTAGCTTCTTATCTGATGGGAGCGAACAGCAAAGTTGGAGGCAGCAGGGACCCCTAGAGTCTGGTGTGGGGCCTTCGTTGTATCCAGTCAGCAATGGCAGGGATGGCTTGGACTTTCTTCCGTATTGCCACCAGCCTGGGATGGATGCCCAACAAGTCAGCTTTCAAGACCAAAAGGGTAGTGCTGCAAATTTCCCAGTAGAAATCTGCCCAAGTTACCTGATTTAAAAGAAACAGAAATTTCCACTTGAATGTAAAAGGCATAACTTCTTAATCTAAAAAATAGTTTCTTTTTAATTCAAAGTAATCTTTTGTTATTACAAAAGTGGCATGTGTGTGAGACAGTATAGAGGTCACATCTAAACTCCATCTTACAGGCCTGACTATGACTTCTTGGTTTCAGTAAAATTCTGTAGTTAAAATTAACCTAACCACATCCTTAAAGGAATGATTGTACGACGATAACATTCTTTCTTAACATCATATTCTGCAAAATAGTTGTTTTGTCAATTAAATGGTAACTAGAATGTTTGTACAAGCATTATTATGGGCCCACTGACCATGAAAAACATCCTGTGGCCTGGTGGGTGTGGCTCAATGGTTGAGCATCAACCTATGAACCAGGAGGCCACATTCAATTCCCAGTCAGGGCACATGACCAGGTTGCAGGCTCGATCCCCAGTAGGAGGATGTGCATCTCTCTCATCATTGGTTTCTAGCTCGCTCCCTTTCCCTTGCTCTCTGAAATCAGTAAAAATACGTTTTAAAAAATAAAACATCTTATGACTACCCCAGGATCAACTGCCGCCAGATGACCTTTGTGGGACAACTGACCTCATCCTCATTCCCAAGTCCTGCATCCATGCCAAAGTAAGCTATCTACAAGAACTTCTCTTCTTCTGATCAAATCCCTTGTGCACAAACTCTGTTCAATAAACTCCATCTGCTTGATCTTGTACTGAGTTCAGTGCACATTTCTATGAAATTGAGACTCAAGAATCTGGCATTCAAGCTCCAGTAACGTGTGTATGATAGAAAATTACAGATAACACCATATTCCCAACACTCAGAGGTCACTAATATTAACTCCTGTGTATAAAATAAGGGGGTAAAAAAATAAAATAAAATAAGGTGGTATTCTGTGTGTGTGCGTTTTTAGTAAGATGAGATCTTACAGTATATACTCATAACTTGATTAATCTTCATCTCTCTGACTATATTTTCATCTTATCTAATACACAATCAGTACTTTTCCATCTGTTCCAAAATGTTCTTTACAGGACAAAGCAGAATTCATTTCAGGACCATGCATTTCATCTGGTTGTGTCCTTTCACTCTCTTTAATTTAGAATAGTACCCTTTTTTTTCATGTCACTGCATTAGTCAGGATTCCACACTAGTCCTATACAATATCGGGTCTTCATGGTTTGTGTGATCATCTCCTTGTTTACCTTGTTCTTTTACACTGCAGGATGTAAAGAAATAGGATGCAAGTTATCCCTATAGAATTCATTGTTTGTTTTTTAATTTGTATTTATCTATTTAGAGAGGGAGAAAGAAACATCGTTTTGTTGTTCCACTTATTTATGAATTCATTGGTTGATTCTTAAAAGTGCTCTGACCAGGATCAAACCCAAAACCTTGGCGTATCAGGATGATGCTCTAACCAACATAGCTACCCAGCCAGGGCAAGAGTTCATAGTTTCAAGTTAGTATTTCTGGCTAACACACATTATATTGTATCACATCAGATGACTTAAAATAAAGGTGTCTGACTATACGTGGTATCCTAAGATTGACCATGATGATGACAGGCTGGTCCTACCTGTATACTTTTTTATATCCTTGTCCCCTTTGTGACTAGAAACTAATCTGGATGACATTACTTTGACTCAAAGAGTGAAGTTCAAATGTGGACTAGTAGCTTGCTTTCTTTTCTTTTCTTTCTTTCTTTTTTATTTTATTTTTGTTGTTGTTCTTGTTTTTAATCCTCACCTGAGGATATTTTTCCGTTGATTTTTTAGAAAGAGTGGAAGGGCCGAAACCGGTTTGGCTCAGTGGATAGAGCGTCGGCCTGTGGACTCAAGGGTCCCAGGTTCGATTCCGGTCAAGGGCATGTACCTTGGTTGCGGGCACATCCCCAGTAGGGCGTGTGCAAGAGGCAGCTGGTCGATGTTTCTCTCTCATCGATGTTTCTAACTCTCCATCCCTCTCTCTTCCTCACTGTAATAAATCAATAAAATATATTTAAAAAAAAAAAAAAGAAAAGAAAGAGTGGAAGGGACACGGCGATTCAGAGAAACATCAATGTTGTTGTTGTTGTTGTTATTATTATTATTATTATTATTATTTTGGTTAATCCTCACCCAAGGATATTTTTCCATTGCTCTTTTAGAGAGGGAAAGACAGAGCGAACAATCAATGTGAGAGAAACACATTGATTGGTTGCCTCCTGTAGGAGGCCTGACCAGGACCAGGGTGGAGCCTGCAACCAAGGTATGTGCCCTTGACCAAAATTGATCCCGGGACCCTTTGGTCCGCAGGCCCACATTCTATCCACTGAGCCAAACTGGCTAGGGCAGTGATATCTTATTTTAATCTCTCCTAATTTATTAACTAAAATGTTTTTATGAAGACAAAATTTGGCCATCAATTTTTATTATCTTGAGGTACAACTGGTTTTAATCAAACCTCCCACTTTTCTGTTTGTTTTCATAATAATAATTTGGCTCCGTAGCATCTTCTAAAAGTAACCAGTGAACTTTGGTTTGGGGGGTTGTATGTGTATGTGTGTTTGGTTGTGGTTGTCATACTCATGGATTCATTCATTTTGATTTGTTTCAGTCCATTGCAGTTAACATCCTTATTGCAGCTTGAATTATCTTTGGCCAGTAGGAGCCTCTTCAAGTTGACTTCTGAGAACTTTAGACACAACTCCTGTTGTCTTTGATAATTTATTTCCTCCTGGTATGACAAGGAATTCCCAGATAATCTTTTACATTTCCTGTCCCAAACTGAGAATGAGCCTTTCTCCAAGAAGCCCTGGTTCCTTCCGTATTTGAAGACCAGAATCTCAGGCTTAGGGGTGGCCAGGACAACTGTGTTGGTCATTGTTGAAAAAGAGATGCTAAATGCATTTTTCTTGTACTTTATCTTAAAATAAAGTACAACATGAGTTTATACTGTTGCATCTAGTTCACACTCAGAAATAGAATGTTTACTTAACCTTATTGATCTTACAACTCTATCTTCTTTCTCCCATAGTGAAAGGTTCTCAATAGCATGTATAGTCAAATTCCTGTGTTTTTCATATTATGCTATTTCTTTTTTGTTAATCCTCACCCGAGAATATTTTTTTATTGATTTTTAGAGAGAGTGGAAGGGAGAGGGAGAGATAGAGAAACATCGATGAGAGAAAGACACATCGATTGGTTGCCTTCTGCATGCTGGGATAGAGCCTGCAACCGAGGTACATGCCCTTGACCAGAATCAAACCCGGGACCGTTCAGTCTGAGCTGACGCTCTATCCACTGAGACAAATCAGCTACGGCTTTCTATTTTCTTATTTTTCTTTTTTTTTTTTAAATTGATTTCAGAGAGGAAGGGAGAGGGAGAGAGAGATAGAAACATCAATGATGAGAGAGAATCATTGATCGGCTGCTTCCTGCATGCCCCACACTGGGGGTCAAGCCCACAACTTGGGCATGTGCCTTGCCTGGGAATTGAACTGTGACCTCCTGGTTCATAGGTCGACACTTAACCACTGAGCCACGCTGGCCGGGCTATGAAGCTGTTTCTAAAAGTAGTTCTTCACTAATAGGATACATAGGTACCGCCCCGGCCGGTTTGGCTCAGTGGACAGAGCGTCGGCCTGCGGACTGAAGGGTCCCAGGTTCCATTCCGGCCAAGGGCACATGCCCAGGTTGCGGGCTCGATCCCCAGTAGGGGGTGTGCAGGAGGCAGCCAGTCAATGATTCTCTCTCATCATTGATGTTTCTATCTCTCTCCCTCTCCCTTCCTCTCTGAAATCAATAAAGATATATTAAAAAAAAAAAAAAAAGAATACATAGGTATTTACATACTCTATGCCTCAATCTGACACAGGTTTATATGTTTCACTTTGCTTTTGCTTTGCAGTGATAACTTTTAAAGATGCTTTTGTTATTGTTGTTATATAATTATATAAGATGTTTTAGTTATTGGTTTCAAAATTAAGTCTACCAAAAAATGTTTATTCAAAAAATTTTATCTCTGCTCTCTTACTCCCTCCTAATGGGTAACATTTTTTTTTCAATATGTTTTTATATCTTTGGTTTATCTTCACAAATAAATGAAGATATATTATATATATTTACTTGTATTTTTTAAGATGTAAAACATACTCACAGAGTTACCAATGAACCACTCTTTTTCCCCTAAGTAAGTATCCAAATCTTGTAAAAGATGGGGTGCATCATATGTAAGTAGCTCATTAAACATCTGCTCCTAAGAGAGGGAGAAAAAGATCAACTTTAAGGAAAATAGGAAGAAAAATAAATAGTATGATCTGAAGGGGAAGTATATTTTTCCTTCTTTAGTTTTTCCATATGAGGTCGAAGAGAAGTAGCTACGTGGTGGTGTTTTTTAATGTATGACATTACGGAGATTCACATCTAATTCTCTATAGATCTTAGTCATTCCTTTATTACATGTGGATCAAAAAAATAAATAAATACTTTTGTTACCAGTTCTTATAGTTTCTTTCTATATGATGACTAAATATTTCATTCATAAAATCTTTTCATGATTTTTATCTTAATTTTTATTAATAGAAATGATTCTACTATGTTTTTACATTGCTAAAATTCCCATTTTCTTAGCCTCACTCTCTTTAAAGTTAAATAACATAACTGAAGGTAAAGAAATTAATTTTGTTTTGTAAGGCTAGATTTCTCCGGTGTGACAGTCTTCCATTTCACCTGCACACTTAACAGAACTAATCCATAATGAATCATATGCTCGTGGGCCTTTATGGATTTTTTCTCTTTGGCTTGATATTGTGCCTTAGTATAGTAGGAGGTTTGTCTGCCTTGAATATCATCTACAAAACCCACCATCTAGGTACCCCTTTTTGCTACATTATATAAGGTAATAGGACAAACCAAATAAGAATCTTAGAAAAAATTAACAGATATATGCATTTAAAAAATTATCTTTGTGTTTTTACTTGAATCTCTGAAGACCAGATAAGTTATGGCCTATTTCTTGGTAAGAAGTGTTTAGTTACATATGAAAATTTGGGTTGGTTTGTATACTGGGTAGGAAATGTAAGTCAAAGTAAAAAATATTATTTAAAATGTATATAATTTATTAATATCCATAAATGATCTACACAGGCATGCCTTGTCTGTTGCACAATACTTTATTGCTCTTCGCAGATAGTATGTTTTTTACAAATTGAAGGCTCATGGCAACCCTGTGTTGAATAAGCCTGTGGCGCCATTTTTCCAACAGTATTTGCTCACTTCATGTCTCTGTGTCACATTTGGTAATTCTCCCAACATTTTAAACTTTTTCATTATTATTATATTTGATATGGTGATATGTGATCAGTGATCCTTGATGTTACTATTGTGCTTGTTTGGGGGAGTCTTGAACTGCATCCACATAAGATGGCAAGCTTAATTGATAAATGTTGTGTGTCCTGACTGCTCCACCAACCAGCTCTTCCCCAGTCTCTCTCCCTCTTCTGGGCCTCCCTCTTCCCTGAGACACAACAATATTGAAATTGGGCCAATTAATAACCCTACAATGGCCTCTAAAACTTCAAGTTAAGAGTCAATTGATGTGGCAAACTTCATTATTGGCTCTCATTTTTTAAAAATATTTTTACTGGTTAGAGAGAGAAAGAAAGAGAAACATCAATTGGTTGCCTCCCATACACACACTGACTGGGGATAGAACCCGCAACCTGGGTATGTGCCCTGTATGTGCCCTGACCAGGAATGGAACTGGTGACCTTTTGGTGCACAAGACAATGCTCAACCAACTGAGCCACATCGGCCGGGCTCATTGTTTTCTCATTGTAAGAAAATGGCACAGCAAACGCAACTTTCAATAACCATTACCCTGATCAGTCAGCAGCCATCAACATCAAGGCAAGACCCTCCACCAAGAGAAGATTATGACTCACTGAATGCTCAGATGATGGTTAGCAACTTTTAGCAATAAAGTATTTTTTAATCAAGGTATGTGCATTGTTTTTTTAGACATAATGCTATTGCACATTTAATAGACTACAGTATAGTGTAAACATAATTTTTGTATGTGCTGGAAACCAAAATATTTGTGACTCTTTTTATTGAGATATTCACTTTATTGCAGTGGTCTGAAACTAAATCCACAATATCTCTGAGGTATGCCTGTAATAAAATCCAGCCTTTACTAAGGTAAGTCAGGTAGTGGATAACTACTTCACCAATTTGTTGATTTACTTCCTTGTATCATGACTTAGTTAGGTAATATGGATTGCTATAACATAATGCCTTATATTTGTAGAGTATAATTTGCAAGAGCATCTATAATAATAAAAGCATAATATGCTAATTAGACCAGACAACTGAACGACCTTATGGACAAAGCTGCGGTGGCAGGGGCCGAGGCAGAGGTGTTTAGGGGCAATCAGGCAGGCAGGTGAACAGTTAGGGGCGATCAGGCAGGCAGGCAGAGGGGTTAGGGTGATCAGGCAGGCAGGCAAGTGAGCAGTTAGGAGCCAGCAATCCCAGATTGCAAGAGGGTGCAGGCTGGGCTGAGGGAGCCTCCCCTACCCGTGCACAAATTCTGTGCACTGAGCCTCTAGTCATTACATATTTATATATATATATATGTTTGTTTGTTTTTCCAGATTTTACAAATTAAAGGTGGATATCTTATCATTATTTTGATTTTATATTTTTTACTGGTCTATACCACTTTGGTACATAATGTTCTCTCTTTGTGGTTAATATATCCATAGTTTTAAATAAAAGAGTGTGAATTCATCTGTCTCTTACACAGAATTTCTGAGCTGACGCAATGGGCCCAGAGCTGTGTGGCAGGCACTTCCTGTAGCTCAGCACAGCTCAGCATCAGTTGGAAAGGTAAATAGTTAGAAACCAGAGGGAGTTGAAGAGAGTGGGATGTAACTTCTGGACAGCTTTCCTAAATCTCCTGAATCTCACCTGGGTAATTTTGTTACTTTCTCTAATGTGCATGTCCACAAGTAAGGTATACCAATGACTGTGTATATGCAGTGCCAAATAAGAATCTTATCTCTGTGCTATTGACTCCTCCTTTGGCCCAGGTTCTCTTTATGTGTTTGGTCATCTTAGTCTAATGAATAACCAAACAGAATAATCACTAGTATTTTTTAAAGTTATTTTAAATAATACTCATCAAAATAACAAAGAAGATGAACTTTGATCACACATCCTAGGTGTGCACTTTTTAAAATGCATTTCCTAATAGATCCTAGATAGCCACTCTTCTATTTGGTGGACTCTGTAATGTCCTACTGCCTCCTCCAGGGAGTAATAAGGCAGTGTTTCTTCATCCTGAGAAGTCATTGCTATAGTACTCCATCAAATGGCTTTTAGAGGAATTAGAGAGGATTGTATATTTCTCCAAAGCATTATTTTTAAATCCACACTACCAAAACCATTTAGTATTGAAAATGGGCCACGAGCATCCCTTCACTCCTGCTTATCCTCCATCTGACCCCTGCCCCTGTTCTCCAGATGAAGAAATGGAAACAAACATTGTATAACCAAAGAAATGCTAGTGGTAAGATCAAGGATTATCAGGGTGACCAATGTCCAGAGACATATTTTGTCTTTCAAATTAAATTTAAATTAATTTTTTAAAATTGTAAATTGAATTACCAGCAACCAGTGCTAAAATATTTAAAATTATGTGTATTTGATAGATTTTTAAAGCACATGGAATAAGAGAACTACTTCTATCATCCATCTTTACTGCAATATTCTGCTGTTGAAAATTTTATCTGACCACAAGGTGGCAGCAATACAATCCACTACAAGGTGGGGATGAAATACAAAAGACCTATCCAGTTTTCATTGTATACTAGCCAGGTTCTGCTTATTAATCAGACAGTCTGTAGCTCTTTGCAATATTTCTGAAACCTGTTCTCCCTTCATATAATTTATTCATGAGCTTGGATAGCATCCTGTGAAATTTTTTTTGAGGTAGGTGGTAAGAGCATTGTTATTCTAATACAAAAGATACCATTACCATAAACACTCAAAGAACATTTTCCTCTGTGATGTGGCCACAGGAGGGTACCAAATAGAGAAACAGATAAGGGCAAGCCCATAAGTTGACAGACTGCCAATCAGTGGGGTCTTTGGCATGTGGAACAAAAAGCTTTAGAGGAAAAAAAGTCAAATACAAAAGGTCAGTAATTAGATTGGATTCACTTCTCAACAGCTAGAAGACCATAGATAAATGTTTTTCAAATACTAAAGGAAAACTACTTTCAATACAGAATTCTATATCCAGCCAAATTTTGAATCAAGTATCAAGATGAAATAAAAACATTTTTAGACAAATAAGGCCCCAAACTTTTTCCTATGCTCAGTAAGCTATTAGAGGATTGCTCCACAAAAACAAGGTCAGAAACCAGGAGAATGGGCCCTAAAAAGGATTGAATGAAGCATCCAAGATGATAAAGATCTCAGGATGAGACAACTATGCACTGGGTGTCTAGGGCAACAAAAGAGGGACATATCCATACTGTCTGCTGTCATATCTCCTGTCATCAAGCCTTCATTTTCATTTTTGGAACCGGAGTATGTGCCCCACATAAACAAAGGAGGAAATAAAGACAGAGGATGGCATCCAAGAGACAGGACCCCAACTCAAAAGGAAGACAACACTGCGATGGCAGTGAAGGGAAGTACGACAGCCGTGCAGAAAACCTAGTCAGCTCTACAGAGGACAATGGGAGGCTCTGGCCAGATATCGACAAGAAAATAATGGGAATAATAGATTGTCATATCATTGACTCTGTGGAAAACTGTATTGGTAGGTTATAGAATAGTATGGGGAGGTTTAACAAGAATAAAGCAAATGCAAAAAAGACAATTACTAACTTTGAAGAGGAAAAGTGAGAAAGGAAATATTATCCAAGTGTACTATGGCCCAGCCAGGATGGCTCAGTGGTTGAGCATTGACCTATGAACCAGGAGGTCACTGTTCAGTTACCGGTCAGGGCACATTCCCAGGTTGTGGGCTCAGTCCCCAGTAGGGGGAATGCAGGAGGTGGCCAATCAATGATTCTTTCTCATCATTGATGTTTCTCTCTCTCTCTCTCTCTCTCCCTCTCCCTCTCCCTCTCTGAGATCAATAAAAATATTTTTCAAAAAAATATACCACGATGCACAGTTTTGTATAATGTTTACATGGGGATACTAATGTAGTCACCAAATACTGATTAACAAAAGTTTTTAAAATTATAATTATACTAGAGGCCCAGTGCACAGATTCGTGCACCGGTGTGGTCCCTCGGCTTGGCCTGTGGATTGGGCCAAAACCAGCTCTCCGACATCCCCCGAGGGGTCCCAGATTGTAAGAGGGTGCAGGCCAGGCCTAGGGACCCCACTAGTGCACGATCAGGGGTGGGGAGGGACCACAGGAGGGCTCCAGGGTGTGTCCAGACCATCTTGCCCAGTCCCCATCAGCAGGACCCAGCAGCAAGCTAACCTACTGGTCGGACCATCTGCCCCCTGGTGGTCAGTGCACGTCATAGTGACTGGTTGAACGGTCAAACGGTTGGAGGGACAATTAGCATATTAGGCTTTTATATATGTAGATTGGAAGTTTACAGGAAGCAGAGAGGATGACTGTGTAAGAGTTAAATTATTTTTTAAAAATATATATTTTCATTGATTTCAGAGAGAAAGGGAGAGAGAGATAGAAACATCAGTGATGAGAGAGAATCATTAATTGGCTGCCTCCTGCACACAGCACACTGGGGATCAAGCCTGCAACCCAGGCACGTGACTTGACCTGGAATCAAATGGTGACCACATGGTTCATAAGTTGACACTCAACCACGGAGCACGCCGGCTGGGCTAAGAGTTAAATTCTTATTACTATACTAAGATGTCCATAGAATCTAAAATGAGTCAATTAACCCTTTGCACTCGCTTGCTTTTTTCTTGATTCCTTTATTCTAATGCTAACTGTGTCGAGTCACACTCGACATCCGAGTGCAAAAGGTTTTAAAGTACGCCATTTTTATATATCCTATAGATATATGGAGATGTGAAAATCCTAAAGCAACATCTAAAAGGGTTAAAAAGAGGGTTGTATCTTAGAGGTTACTGTGAAAAGGGTAGGGCAGAGAATCACTTTACTTTGTTTTAAACTTTTTAATATAATTTGACATTTTTAAGCTATAGGTTTGTCTAACTCTGATAAAAAGGGACTTAAAAAAGCACCTAACATCATGTTTGACAAAGTGGATCTGATTAATAACAGTAATAGCAAACTGATCACATTACTTTTATATCTTGTTTTTTCTCGGCCCAAGGAAATCGTGACATGAAATCATCCAATGTGTCCACAATAGCATCAACTTGACATTGTTCCAGTTCTGTTTTTCCAGCCAAATCTGTAGAATAGAGAGAGGCCCACAAATATGTTCAACTTAATTTACTATATTAAAACATTAATTTCTTTAGTAGGCAATAGATTCATATAGCTCAAAAATTCAAAACAACATAAAACAATATTTAATGAAGACTAACTTCCACTCCTGCCCCTATCCATCTTATTTTGCTGTTACCAACTACCATATTTTTTATTAATTTGTTTTATTGATTTCTTTTATATTCTTTCATTGTTTCTTTATGAAAATAAGAATTACTTTCCACTCAGTATGTGCCTCTCCCAGTTGTCCTAATGATTTCTCCTTACACGTCACATAAGAGCGTCCTTGCTCTTATTTCAGCTCCATGGAACTTCCTTTAGTAGAAGTGCCACATTTTATTTACCCTCAGCTGATTAGGTTTACTTTCAATCTTTTGCTAATACAAGCAATACTACAATAAATAACTGGTATATTCATTTTCATTTATTTTGCAAAAGTAATTATTTTCATTTTTGCAGACAGTTGTTTTTTTATATATATATATTGATTTCATAGAGGAAGGGAGAGGGAGAGAGAGATGGAAACATCAATGATAAAAGAGAATCATTGAGGTACTGGGGATCAAGCCCAAAACCTGGGCATGTGCCCTTGACTGGAATCAAACCCAGGATCCTTCAGTCCGCAGGCCGATGCTCTATCCACTGAGCCAAACCAGCTAAGGCTGCAGACAGTTTTTGTCCAGAGCATTTGTTCCTAGAAACTATAAGTTTAAAATAATAGAGGTGGGTTTTTTTTTTCTTTTATTGATCATCATTTTGCTAAGAAATCATTGGTCTTTCTAAATATTTTCTCACTGATGTCAATTTAAAATTCTTCAGTGTAAAAGCATTCTAAAATAGATCGCTTTTATACAATTGTGTGTATTTACGAAAAATCAAGGAACAGTATACTGACAGTGAGTAAATTGTATATAAACCACACCTCAGCAAAGATGTTAAAGGGAAAGAAAGAAATGCCTTAGTGATTTAGGGTCCTTCTGTAAACCATATTGTGTGTGTGGTATTGGCACCGTCGTAATAACCCGGTTATTATTTAACAGGAAAGGAGTAAAGGGGAGACCAGATAATATAGGCATGTCATTTATACAGCTTTGGCAAAAAGCTAGTTTAACACTCTTCAAGTCTGTTTCCTACTGATTGATGGGGGAAGGGACTGGACAAAGGCAGTTTAGACACATGCCCAGTAAGATCTGAGTAACATAGAAAGGTGCCTACCTGTCTCCCAGTCACACCTGGAAACAAATTAGTGGCCAGGATGGGTGTGGCCACTGCAAGCGCGTGAAACCTGAATATTTAAACTTCCAGACAAAGGAGCACACTCTCTTCTCTTGAGTGCTTGCCTGGGCTCCTGACTCCTGTTGCAGGGGGTTGCGCTCCCCTTCACCCACGTGACTCACCGCCACGTGGGACTCACACAATGAACTAATGGACTTTAATTAGCGTGGATGCTGAACTATACCCAGCTGCAACATGGCATGCAAGCTCTGCACACTGGGCTTGCTTTTGGCTTTGCTGAACCCACAGCTGCCCCTCTTTCAGGACTTGGTTAAGGAGGATGGGACTTTAAAACCTGAGGCATGTCAATCCATGCAAACAAAGTCTTTTATTCTCCCGTGGGGGCTTCTGAAAGTTCTTATTTAAGTGCTAACCCAACTCCCAAGAGCTAGGGAGGAATTAGACTCTCTGGCAACTGTTTTCAGAGGTTGACTCTTCTTCCTGACCTTGAAAAGTCCTTCCAGGATGGGTGCGGGTTGGAGGGGGTCAATGGGAAAAAAAGCGTGGCATCTGTAATACTTTCAACAATAAAGATAAATTAAATAAAGAGAAAAGTCCTTTCAAATACATCATTTTCATCTCTTCACTCATTTTCATCCCTACTTTGAATTCCATGTTGGAGGCTTTAGCTCTCAATTTTATTCAGATGACTCCTTATCAATACTTTTAGTCCTAAAGACCAGGCCCTAGGCTCAACTTCCTTTTGGATTGTTTACTGTGTATCCTTTTGGCCCCCCGAACTTCCTTCAACAAATCCCAAAATGGAGTCATCACATTCTACCTCAAACTAGCTCTTCCTTTTTCACTCATTCAACAAGTAATTACTGAGCTCCAACTGTGGATCAGCCCCAACCAGGGCTACAGAAGTAAACAAACTAAATAAATTTTTTGTCTGCATGTCACTTATGGTCTTCTAGAGAAGACAGACATTGAAAGGGATTTTGCTAGTCAATGCCTGGCCCTTACTCCCTTGTTCAAATATGCTGCCTTCCATATGCCATTATCTATTTTCTAGTCCATATGATGATTATTCTATCTCTACAACATTTCTTGTTTTTTTTCCTCACTCCTTCTTTCCTGTTGCTGTCTGAACTATTTTAATGACATCCAAATGTGCATCCCTCAGTCAGGCTAATCAAATATAAAGCATGGCCAGAATAATCTCCCCAAAGTCATAACTATAGTTATGTAGCTTTCCAGGTAAAAGCCTACAAATGAAGTCAGACAGAGCAAGATAAATAATGTATGATCTCACTTATAAGCAAATTTTAAAAAACAAAACTAAGCTAAACTTAAAAGCCTGACTCATCAATATAGATTGATTGTTGGCAGGGGACGGGAGGAATGTGGGCTGGGTGAAATGGGTACAAGTAGTCAAAAGGTACAAATTCCTGGGTATATAATGTATAGCATGGCAACTATCCTATATAATAAAACCCTAATATGCAAATAGAACAGCAGAATGACCGGTGGAATGACTGGTCACTATGATGCACACTGACCACCAGAGGGCAGACGCTCAACGCAGGAGCTGCCCCCTGGTGGTCAGTGCGCTCCCACAGCTAGAGCGCCACTCAGCCAGAAGCTGGGCTCATGGCTGGCGGGCACAGCCGCAGAGGCAGGAGCCTCTCCCGCCTCCATGGCAGCGCTAAGGAGTGGTGAGCCAAGCAGTAAGGATCAAGCAGGTGGGCAGTTAGGAGCGAGGGGTCTCAGATTGCAAGAGGGATGACCGACCTATTGGGCCTAAACCAGCAGTTGGACATCCCCCAAGGGGTCCCAGATTGCGAGAGGGTGCAGGCCTGGCTGAGGGAATTTTGTGCATTGGGCCTCTAGTAATTAATAATGCTGGATAGTATATTTGAAAATTGCTAAGAGAATAGGTCTTAAAAGTTCTCATCACAAGCCCTATTCAGGTGGCTCAGTTGGTTGTAGCATCGTCCCATACACAAAAAAAGGTTGCAGATTCATTTCCTGGTCAGGGCACATATGTAGGTTTCAGGTTGGATCCCAGGTCGGGTGCTTACAGGAGATAACCAATCAATGTTTCTCTAACACATCGATGTCTCTCTCTCTCTCAAATTAATAAACATATCCTCAGGTGAGGATTTTTTTTTAAAAAGTTCTCATCTCAAGAATTATTTGTAACTATGAGTGGTGATGGATGTTAACTAGACTTATCCTGGTGATTACTTAATATATAAATATTAGAGGCCCAATGCACGAAAACTTGTGCACTCAGGGGGTTCCCTCAGCACGGCCTGCACCCTCTCACAGAACAGAAGCCCTCAGGGGATGTCCGACTGACAGCTTAGGCAGTCTGGCCTCCCTCTGCAGGAGGCAACCCACAGGCTGATAAGGGGACGGTGCTGGCTGGTGAGTGGCTGGCCCCGCCACCCGATCACCCCTCTGCCACCGCCAGTTGCTGCCACCTCCCGATTGCCATCCCTCCCTCTGCCCTCTGGCACCCACCTTGGCTGGCCTGGTGCCGCCTGCTCACCAGCTCCACCCACCACCGACTGGTCATTCTGCCGTTTGGTCAATTTGCATATTAGGCTTTTATTATATAGGATACTAGAGGCCTAATGCATGAAAATTCATGCACTGGAGGAGGGGTCCCTCAGCCCGATCTGCCCCCTCCGCACAGTCCGAGAGCCCTCAGGGGTGGGAGGTAACCTGGCAATCAGGGGAAGGCAACTCCTCATCACACCTCTGCTGCTGCCACTGCCGGCAGCACAAGCCTTGGCCAACCCTGGTTACCTGAGCCTTGAGCAGCCCTGGGAGGCTGGGCAGCCGCCATCCGAGGCTTGCCTGCACTTTGGGCCGTCCCTGGGCAGCTGGGGGGCTAAGGGTACTAGGGGACTCTGGAGGCAGGTGCATGGAGTGGCCAGACCTGCCTGGGGGCAGGCCTGGCTGAGCCGCATGCCTGCTACCCTGGCAGGGCTGAGGGCCTGGGCACCGCCATCTTGTGGCTGTGGGTGCCACCATCTTTGAGGGCGTGACAGTCAATTAACATATTCCCTCCTTATTGGCTGTGGGTGCTGCTATCTTTGTGAGGGTGTGATGGTCAATTAGCATATTCCCTCAATGATGAGAGAGAATCATTGATCAGCTGCCTCCTGCAGGCCCCCTACTGGGGATGGAGCTGGAAACCCAGGCATGTGCCCTTGACTGGAATCAAACTTGGGACTGTTCAGTTTGTAGGCCCACGCTGTATCCACTGAGCCAAACCAGCTAGGGCAACTCTGCAAATTTAAAGTGCTTTTCATATTCTCTCTGCCTGGAGTGTTCTAGCCCAAAGATTCTCCAAATGAAGTCCTTGGACCAGCTGCATCAGCATCATTGAGGAAATTGTTAAGAATGCAAACTTTTAGGTCCTACCCCAGGATGACTGAATCACAATTTCTGAAGTCAAGGCTGAACATTCTGAGTTTTAATGAGCCTCCATGCTATCCTGATGCATGTAAAGTTTGAGAAACACTGCCCAAGTCCAAGTCTTCCTTTTGAAATTCTAGGGATCCTTCAAGCTCAACTCAAATGTCATTTTCACTTCAAAGTCAAATCTTCATAGTCAGAAGGAATCTCCATCTCTTCTAAACTTCCAAAGAATTTCATTTGTTGAAATATGTGTCAGTGCAACATAAATTATATATACACATTATTTTGGTTAAAAAAATAAACTTGTTTAATAAATATAGTATATATATATATATATATATATATATATATATATATATATATATATAAATTTTTTTTCAGTCATCAAAAATCTTAAAACACAATACACATATTACCTGTGTTTTTGGTCAAGTATCTTGCTATTGCTAGGCTCTGGTGAAGATTAAGTCCATCAACTTCCAAAATGGGGATTTTGCCAAATGGAAGAGCTTCAAATAAAAAGAGGAAAAAATCAACTTCCATAATAAAATCAAGTATTACAATACTCCCATCTTTTACTGATAATTATGGAAACAAGGCATGATTTTAAAGTCATGGAATTCTTGAATATTTATTCTAAAAGAGACATTAAGCATCCTCTACTGGAATCTTTACATTTTACAAGTTTTTTTTTTTAAAGAGTTGTTTGTTAGAAGATCTTCTATACAGTTAATGACAGAACCAGGTTAAAAACCCAGGTGTACAGTGAAACTCTATATTATACCATGCATTATCTCATATACTTACATATGCTTACTACTTAATTAAAAAAAACACCTTTCTTTTAAAGCTTTATTAATTTTTGAGGCCTTAATCAGGGATCACATTAATTATTCTTTAAAACCATAGTCTGAGCCCTAACCAGTTTGGCTCAGTGGATAGAGCATCAGCCTGTGGACTGAAGGGTCCCAGGTTCAATTCAGGTCAAGGGCATGTACCTTGGTTGCGGGTACATCCCCAGTGGGGGGCGTGCAAGAGGCAGCTGATTGGTGTTTCTCTCTCATCGATGTTTCTAACTCTCTATCCCTCTCCCTTCCTCTCTGTAAAAAATCAATAAAATATATTTAAAAAAAAAAAATAAAAAATAAAACCATAGTCTGAGTAATATGGAGAGCTTGACTTACATGTGAATTATGGTAAGGAATTTAGCAAAATTCTCTTTTTGATGAGGGACTATTTGAAGTATATAGTAAGGCAGCAAGCATATTTGTACAAACATAGGACAGACTCATAGCAGATAGCATATAAATATTTAATCTGTAAGCCCTACTTTATTGTTATCAAACCTATTATATTTTTGTCAGAAAGAAATATATATTATAGAAAACTTCTAAAATGAAGATAAATAAAAATAGTTCTACCACATAATTATAGCCATTTTATTATTTTAATTGCTTTCCCATATATATTAAAAAGAGTTACAGTGTATATGTGTGGGCTTTTATGCAAAAGTTATAAAATTTTATCCTCTTTAAACCACTTTTGAGTTCAGTGTCTGTTATTTGAAACTATATCCTAACTATCATAAACTTTAAGATCCTTTTCAACTCTATAAAAATATATTTTAAAATATTAAGAAAATGCAGCAATTCAATAACAATGAAAAGTTAAGGTAAAATAGGGTATGAGGCACTAAAAAAAAAAAATCTAAAAACGTATCTAAAAGGTTACATTTTTAAATGTATTATCTCTACCTCTTGACTTAATTAGTGATGGAATTAATTTTCACCTATTTTATGTCCATAGAATTAAAAACCCCACATAAAAATTCTGATATTGGAAGAAACATTTGGACATTAATGGCAGATTTTCATGAGAACAGAAAACAAAATATTCTATCCCACCGGAGAAGAATGCGCTGATAACAAAAAGAGGGCTTTTAAGGAACTCGTGCTTCCAAAAGGCATGTAGCAATACTATTGTTCACATACCATTTATCGTAGTATTATTGTTGTTAGCATTATCTAGTACAAGAAACTTGGTTCATCATATTAAATTGACCTGTGTTTGAAAATTGCTAGGGCTGTGAACTTGGAAAAATTACCTAAACTCTGTGTGTTTCAGTTATCCCAATTATGGAATAAAAATAATAATATATCCCATGTAGGCATGCTAGATAAATTAAATGAAATAGAGGCTGTAGCGTATCTATCAAGTGCCAGACAGTCTTCAAGGACCCAATAGTTATTTTCTTCAACTTCATCTTTATGTGATTTTATAATAATCCAGTCATAAATATGTAGACTTTACACATAATTAGTATTTAATATTTCTAGATAACATGGCAAACATCTAGAGGATGACTTACAGCTTATTGAGAACCACACACTGTTGTTTGTTAAATGTAATATTTCCAATTCTTCCCCATTGTCCTCAATGCTAAGTAGCATGTTTTGATTGGGTTACCTGACCGATTTGTCCATTTGCTCTTTTCTCTGATCAAACAGATCCCAGTTTTGTTTTCATATCCACCCCTCTCTTATATAGTCACATGCCTCATAAAAATTGATTCCATCCCCAACTTCAGAGGGGGGCTGGATGGTTCTCAGGTTCTTCCCATCCCCTTTGCCAGTGACTGATTCAGAAATGGACATGTGACTCAATTTGTGCCAGCGAGACATGGGAAATTTGCAGAGGTCTTCTGGGAAAGTTTTTCTTTATTCTTCTGGGAACACTTAAGGAAGCAGTTCTCTTACTCTTTCTCATACTAATATATCCTCTTAGCATTGCTGTTCAAGGCTGTGTGGCTGGAACTGCAGTAAGCACATGGCTACGAGCCTCATGATACAGCCAACACACAGAGGAGGAAAATGAATAAAGCCATCCTTGGAAACTTGTTCTACTTCTGGATTTTCAGTTTTGTGATACAAGTCATTATTTTTATTATTTAAGCCATTTTGAGTTTCATTTTCTGTTAGAGCAGCACATCTGATCCACTGTTAAAACATAGAGATCCAAGGCAACTCTAATTGTCAAGAATATTGACTTCAGCTCTAGCCAGTTTGGCTCAGTGGATAGAGTGTCGGCCTGCAGACCAAAGGTCCCGGGTTTGATTCCAGTCAAGGTCACGTATCTCGGTTGCAGGCTCCTCTGGGGCCTGGGCTCTGGTTGGGGTTGGTGCATGAGGCAACCAATCGATGTGTTTCTCTGACATCAATATTTCTCTCTGTCTTGCCCTCCCTCTTCCACTGTCTCTAAAAATCAATGGAAAACTATCCTCGGATGAGGATTAAAAAAAAAAAAATTGACATAGACTGATGAACAAGAACAGATCCAGAAACAAGGAGGCATCGATCGGACTGTCGGGCCTCAGAAGGAGGGTAGGGGAAGGTGGGGGTAGGGGGGAGAGATCAACCAAAGGACTTGTGTGCATGCATACGAGCCTAACCAATGGTTAAGGACAACAGGGGGGTGGGGGCATCCGTGGGGAGGGGTGTGGGATGGGAATGAAGGGATGAGGACAAATATGTGACACCTTAATCAATAAAGAAATTAAAAAAAAAAAAAATAAGAGTTCATGTCCTGACTGGTTTGGCTCAGTGGATAGAGCGTCGGCCCGTGGACGGAAGGATCCCGGGTTCGATTCCGGTCAAGGGCATCTACCTTGCTTGCGGGCTCGATCCCCAGTAAGGGGCGTGCATGAGGCAGCTGATTGGTGTTTCTCCCTCATTGATGTTTCTAACTCTCTGTCCCTCTCCCTTCCTCTCTGTAAAAAAAACAATAAAAATCCTATATAATAAAAGCCAAAAAAAAAAAAAAAATTGACTTCAGTATCCCCATTTCAGTTCTTCTGACAAAATTTCATATTGGTTTATCTTTATATTCTCTTTCTGTGGTGTTTGTATTTTCACCTTGAATAGGAAATTTTCTGGGTCACATAGTATTTATTTAGCTTGCCTGCACTGCTGTTTTTCAATATAAAACTATGTGAAATTAAAATTCTTTAGTTTTTCATTTCCCCGAAGAAAGAAAACATTCTGAAAACATATTTTCCCTACATTTTCATCAACTATTATTTGTGCTACTTACTTGGTTTGATTTTAGGCCAATCAGCTTGTTCTATTCTGTGGTCTTCATACTTTATGTCCAAATATGCAAATATGTAACGAATAATTTCTGCTCTCCCCCTCATATTAAAATAAATGAGTTTGTAGCTTGGCATTGTGTAATTCTGGAAAGAGAAAAATAGGGATTATTTTTACAGCCCTCTAGAGATGTTCAACATTTTTCTTTGGGGACATTTTGAAAACTATGGCATCTTTTGAGATAATGGGAGATATTAAAAGGTATTTCAAAACCATGATTATAAATCACTATCCTAGTAACATATGGGGATGACTTGAAATAACATCATGACTCTTTTTAAGAACTAGCTGGAACATTCCAGTGAAATAACCAAATTTAATTTTATTATAAAAAGACTTCTGAGTAAGAGGGTATCTGCCCACCAACCTTCAGAGGATGGAGTCAGAACTTTTCATTTTAAGATGTCTTTGTCCTGCCTTTAGTCACTTGTAATAGATGGTGTTTGACATTTGGTTTGTTGTTTGCTTTGTTGACACAGCTGAGTTTGTGAGTACAGTTGGGTAAGGATGGAAGGGGCAGGGTGCACACAGCAGGAACATGAGCCAGCCATGCCAACCTCTCACCCCTCTCTTCCCTCACCCATGGCTTTTCCCTCTGGGAATCAAAGGCTTAGGGGAACATTGCTCTCTTTTCTTGCTTCCTGATCCATGCTGCTGGCTTTATTGGGTTGATGGCACCACACAAACATACCCCATCTTGGGGACCTCTGTTGGGATGGGACAATGGTGAACATATATCTCCATTCCCCCTGTAGAGGAGCAAGCAAGCAAACTTTCCTTATATTTCAGAGTTTTCTAATACTAGCTCTACTGGCTAGATGCATGTCATTATATCATTTTGTGATATTTTTATGATTTGTATAATTTCATTTCCATTGTTTTTTGTTTGTTTGTTTGTTTGTTTTTGTTAATCCTCACCAAAGAATATTTTTCCCATTGATTTTTAGAGAGAGAGGGAGGGAGGGGAACAGAGAGGGAGAGAAACATTGAAGTGAGAGGGACACATCAATTGGTTGCCTTCAGCATGTGCCCTGACCAGGGGAAGGAACCTGCAACCCAGGTATGTGCTCTTGACCAGGAATCGAACCCACAACCCTTTGGTGCATAGGCCAACTCTCTGCCACTGAGGCACACCAGTCAAGGCTCATTTCCATTATATTTAAACAATTAATTATTTTAAGCACTAATAGTAGACTTTATTGTAATTGTATAATAATTAGAGCCGAAACGGGTTTGGCTCAGTGGAGAAAGTGTCAGCCTGCGGACTGAAAGGTCCCAGGTTCGATTCCGGTGAAGGGCATGTACCTTGGTTGCGGGCACATCCCCAGTGGGGGGTGTGCAGGAGGCAGCTGATCAATGTTTCTCTCTCATCGATGTTTCTAACTCTCTATCCCTCTCCCTTCCTCTCTGTAAAAATCAATAAAATATATATATTTTTTAAATTAGAAACATTTTCATTTGAAATTCGGTTCTTTCATGTAGTTACTGTGTATTTTTGAGCTAGCCAACAAAATCTCACTGAATTTTAAATCACACTTTTTAAAGAGAAAGATATTAATATGAATTTGGGGATTTAATGAGTTAATACATGTAAAGCATTTAGAACAATGCTACACACTTAATAATTATTAGTTAATAATAACAATAATTTTGAACTGGTTCTATAGTGAATAGAGCACACTAAAAATAATAATTATAATAATTGCATAAATAAAAATCATAAGTAACAATTATTTATTTAAACTAGTGAGTTTAAACATTTTATTCTCTACTAAGGAAATCTTTCAAAGATATTATTAGAATGTTAGATAAAAAGAAAAGCTGGGCTCAAGCCTCAAAGTTCCATCTGAAGTCACATGAAATAAAAGGTCAAACACAAATCATAAAAATCTAGATCACCAAGTTCATATTTTAGGTGCATGCATTCATGGTATCTACTTGTGGAGAGGACGACTGGAGAGCATGGTCTGGTTGACTGTCTAGATCCCCTCAGGGCCCAGGAAATGATGGGATGGTGCTTCCTAAGGAATCGTTTCTCTGGGCCCGGGTTTTCCAGGTGCAGAGGTTGTGGAGGGGTGCTCCATGCTAAAACATCCCCCTGGTCATTCTGTGTCCTGTCTCATCCCATTAGCCATCCAGTTCCCATGCAAGTGAAAGGTGGTGCATGTCACACGTATCAATATGTGAGGGAATGTTCTCTGTGGACAAGAATTCACTGGAGTCAACTAATAAATATTCCAACACGTACAGCCCTAAAGTCCTTTGGGAAAGAATGCATATAGGAAGTTCAAAGTTGGGGAACTAAAGGAATTGTGCATCAGAATAATGAGACTATTTTCAAGTCCCTTAGAAATGCTGAGCTTAGAAATAAATAGTGGGAAAGATATGAGAGCACAAAAAATAAATGAAAAATGTGAAGTAGTAGATTTCCTTCTGAAAAAAAGGAAACATTTTATGTAATCATAAAGGAAAAATTATTATCTAGGAAATAAAAAGCATAATTGTTGTAATTCTTTAATCTATTTGTTTAAAATTTTAAAAGAACCAAAAACAAAATTCTTCAGAGTGGGAAAAGTGTCATTCTTTGCTGCAGTTTCTATTTGAAAAGCATTTTACACAATTTTTTAAATTGATTTGTTGTCTTAGGTCAAGGGTTCCACAAAAGTAAATTATATATTCTTCTTATAAACATTACATGTACATATAGGTTCATATATGTCCATTATGGTCAACATTAAAATGTAAACATGTAGCCTTTTCTCATTTGGTCAAATGCCACATAAATATCAGTGTCTAACTTCTCAATTCTGTATGAAAACAAAGGGATTATATTGTTAATTTGCAACATTATGCTATTTTATAGTGCATTTCACTCAAGCACAGAAGATATTTTATTTTTTTTAAATCTTCTTTATTGATTAAGGTATTACATATGTGTCCTTATCCCCCTTTTGCCCCTCCCTCCCCCCGCCCCCGCTCATGCCCTCACCCCCCTGTTGTCTGTGTCCATTGGTTAGGCTTATATGCATGCATACAAGTCCTTTGGTTGATCTCTCCCCCTTATCCCCACCCTCCTCTACCTTCCCTCTGAGGTTTGACAATCTGATCAATGCTTCTCTGTCTCTGGATTGAACAGAAGATATTTTAAAACTCGTTGCAGAGATGGGTAGTTATCTACATTTCTCTGCAAATATATCTTTAAATCTAAGATTTGGCACAGGTCTGTGAACATCTGACAACTGCTTATCTCTCCTTCCAGAACATCCTTTCAACAGTCGGAACTCATTAATGAAGCTGTGCTGGCACACCACATTCTTGTAGTTACTTGCATAATTATATTTTCTACTGAACAAGAGTCTGTTTTCTTGATTTCTACAGCTACTAATCCCAAAATTGAAGAGTTTTGTTTGTCAGGATATACGTGCTCATTTTTATAACAACAACAACAACAACAACAACAAAATGGGTAAAGGTAAATGCAGTTGGAAACATTTACTGATTCTAAAAATCCTTTCTATATCTTGTAAAGTTTGGCTTAAAAACTAACATTAGGAATTTCAAGTAAATGTTTCTATGGCCAATGAAAATAGATGAGGAAATAGAGGGGAGTGTCTAGAATAATATATTTTCCCCTCTTGTTGCATTTAGCATTGTCACAGTAATCTCACTTCATTAAAGACTTTATTTCATAAAGCTGATGGACCAAAAGGACAACGGTAAAACCTATCCCAGCTCCCACCAAAGGATGCAGTGAGGAACAAGTTCAAGGTTGAAGGCAAGGTATGGTTTTGGAGTCACTCCTGACACTACCTGAATGGTCTTGAGAAAGTCACCTGTTCTTAGCTTCAGTCTCCTTACCTGTAAAATGGTGATGAACCTATTGTGTGTGAAATATGGTGCTGGGCACATGGTAGTGATGCTGCTGTAATAACTGGTTATTAGTTAACAGGGAAGGAGCAAGAGAAGACCAAATAGTAGAGGCAGGCCATTTACACATCTTTGCCAAAAAGCTGCATTTAACACTCTCCAGTCTGTTCCCGCTGATGGATGGGGGAAGGGACTGGACAAAGGCCGCTTAGACTAAGGTGATCAGATTTTAACATTGGTAAAGCGGGACACCATTGACCGGGAGCGGGGGTGGGGGTGGGGGGTGGGTTCTTGATTAAAAATTTGGTCTATATGGAGCAACAAAAATTTTCATAGAATGCAAAAATAGTATTGTAATATATTTTTTTAAAATTTCAACATAAGTACAATTTACAAATATAATAAATAAAAAATTATGTATAGTATTATTTTATTCTTTGGCATATTTCTCATTTGAGTGAATTTTTTTAGTAGATTACTGTCGTTGTTTAAAAGGTCATGAATTTGAAAAAAAAAAAAAAAAAAAAAGGTCATGAATTTGCCGTAACATAAGTCGTTAAGTGTCACTTTCAAGGCCGGTGCTAGACTTTTTGCCACCACTATAAAATATAAATAATAGAGTACTGTCTGCTAAATTCAAGAAAATTTATGTACTTATGAAATAAATAAATAAATTACTTACCTAAATTATCTGAATAGCTGATTTGTAATGACATCACTTGTTTAACTAGCTTACTAGCACGCAGTACGATGTGTATCGTCTGAGAGACAGTTACAAAATGTTTTCGTCGTTGCCAATCCCCAAAAATGCCATTGTTCATTAAGTCCAAACAATGGTGGTCGAATTCTAACAACTGATCAACAATGCGAACTTTGATAAGCAGTTCTCGATAATCAGTTCTCAACAATTATTTGTTATTATTAAAGTTTAACATTATAAAATTAACAAAAATAATATAAAACTCATATCCTGGCTAAATAGCCACATGGCCGCCGAAAACCGTATATTCCCTTCCCGTTCTCCCGCCGTTCCCTAGCTTGTCGTGCATTCTTCCCAAAAAATCGGGACTTTTTTAAAACGTCGCGGGACACGGGACAAATTGTTAAAAATCGGGACTGTCCCGCCAAAAGCGGGGCGTCTGGTCACCTTAGATTAAAAGCAGATAAGCTTTGCCCGGGCCAAAGTGAACAGAAATAAATGCAATGAGCCGAAACCGGTTTTGCTCAGTGGATAGAGCGTCGGTCTGTGTACTGAAAGGTCCCAGGTTCGATTCCGGTCAAGGGCATGTACATTGGTTGCGGGCACATCCCCAGTGGGGGATGTGCAAGAGGCAGCTGGTCGATGTTTCTCTCTCATCGACGTTTCTAACTCTCTATCCCTCTCCCTTCCTCTCTGTAAAAAATCAATAAAGCTTTCTCTTCAAAAAAAAAATAAAATAAAAAATAAATGCAGCCCTAGCCAGTTTGGCTCAGTGGATAGAGCGTCGGCCTGGGGACTGTAGGGTCCCAGGTTCGATTCCGGTCAAGGGCATGTACATTGGTTGCGGGCACATCCCCAGTGGGGGGCGTGCAGGAGGCAGCTGATCGATGCTTCTCTCTCATCGATGTTTCTACCTTTCTATCCCTCTCCCTTCCTCTCTGTAAAAAAATCAATAAAATATATATAAAAAATAAATAAATAAATGCAATGAGCAGGACTCTAAATTCTGCGAGAGGCGGGGCCAGCCAGGAGGTTAGCTCCTTCAGAATAAAGGGGAATAAAATCCTGCCCATAAGAGGGGAGGCTGGAGGGATGTAGCGCTTGAAACTAGGGTCTGGCGGCCAGTTTTATAAAATGTTTTAAAAGGTCAAATTGCCGCCTCTAAGAGGAAAAGATCTGAAAAGTCACAAATAATTAATGTTACAAATAAAAAGAGGTCATAGCAGATAAAGCAGATCATTAAAAATCATAAGCTACCACTACAAATAACTTTATGTCACTAAATCTAAGTGGGGAAATTTTGAGAGGTTTATACATTAACACAATCAAATAAAAAGAAACCAAGAGCCTGCACTAAACAATAATCAGTAAAGAAACCGAATTGGTAATTAGTTACACCCATGAAAGAGACAGAGCCCCGATGATTTTACAGGGGAATTTTACTTAATCTTCAAGGAAAAGGTAATCCTTGTCTTTTACAAGTAGTTTCAGGGAATTGAAAAATTAAGAAAAGTCAAAGATATATTAAAAGAAGAAGAGTATAGATGTATCTTACTTCTAAACATAGATATAAATACCCTAAATAACTTATTAGCTGTTCAAATTTAGTAGAGTGTAAAAAGAAATAAAATATAATGACAAGATATGTTTATCCCAGGAATGGAAGATGTGCCATCACCAAAACATCTATCTGTATAATATACGACAGTAATAGATTAATATACGACAGTAATAGATTAATATACGACAGTAATAAACCCTTTTAAAAAATTAATCATTCATTTGTGTTAAAAAAAAAATCTGTAACAAAAAAACAAACACAAACCTCTTGGCAAACTGGAAATAGAGAAAAACTTCCTAAACCTAATAGAGTCTCTACAAAAACCTCAGAGCAAACATCATACATAATGGAAAACAAAATAGAAGCATTTCTTTTAATGTCAGGAATAACCAGACCCCTACTACTATTCAACATAGTCCCAGGTGGCCTAGTTAATTCATTAAGATAACATCTGTAAGGAGTGGAAAGAAGATAAAAACTATTTTTATTTATAATCAAAATGATTGTCTATATTCAAAACCCAAGATAAACCTGATCCTGAATTTCAAATGGAAATGCTAAGGACCAAGTAGCCCAGATAAATGAAGAGAAAAGGAGAGGCCTGGACCTGCCAGATGGCAGGACATATAGAAAACCTTGCAATTCAGGTAATGTGATCTTTGTTTAGGACTAGACACACAGAGGTGCATAGCATCTCAAAACAGAACCTCAGATAACACACAGCAGATACGACATTTCAGTGGGGACACAAAGGGACGAGGTTAAAATGGTTCTGAGACGTCCTGGCTGGTTTGGCTCAGTGGATATAGAGCATCAGCCTATGGACTGATGGGTCCCAGGTTGGATTCCGGTCAAGGGCACGTACCTCGGTTGCAGGCTTGATCCCTGGCCCTGGTTGGTGCATGTGCAGGAGGCAACCAATGGATGTTTCTCTCTCCCATCGATATTTCTATCTTGCCCTCTCCCTTCCACTTTCTCTAAAAAGCAATGGAAGAATATCCTCAGGTGAGGATTATCAACAACAACAAATGGTTCTGAGACAAAGGAGGAAAAATACACATAATCAGATTCCAACTTCACATAATTCATGAAAATAACACCCAGGTGGGTTATAGACCTAAATATGATTTGACTGGCCTAGGCAAATTCTAGGGTCATGCTGGCCTCTTATTTCCTGTTAGCTTCATTGCTGAGCCCTTCCACTGTCATTCTGTGTTAAGAATCCCTCATAGATAGGGAGAGCTGCATATATTTCCTGAAATGATACAGGAACAGGAAGTTAAACAGTTGTTTGTGCTTAAAGAACTCCTTTAGTCTTAAAACTAACCACTACCTTCCTTCTATTCCAAAGAAAGTCATGTAAAGTTCCTGATTCAGCAGACAAATAAAAAGCCCTCTTAGAACTCTCTTTGAAAAATAAGATACATAGTTTCTTAAAAACACACCATATGAATAATGACTAGCAAATACCCTGGATAGAAACTTTCACATATGAATGCATATGAATTTAGCCATTAAATGCAAAAGAAGATTAGCTTTAATATATGCTAAACTAGTTTAGAAATTAAATATTTTACAGTGTTTTTGAAAAGTTCTGTCTTTCTACTGGCTTTGTAGCTCTTTTTACTTCATGTTACCATAACACATTTCAGTGTAGTAATTTGATAGTTTATTGTAGCAGTAGATTGATAAAATAAACCTTTATCATAATAAAAACCATTTTATTTTAACTAAGCCAGTATTTTATTCTGTACACTGTTGTAAGAGCAGTGAAACAGTCTAAAAAATTCTAGTGTTTGTGCCAGAAAGGGGACAACAATCCAAATATAACGCTCTGGCCCTAGCCAGTTTGGCTCATGGATAGAGCGTCAGCCTGTGGACCAAAGGGCCACGGGTTTGGTATCAGTCAAGGGCACATACCTTGGCTGCAGGCTCCTCCCCAGCCCAGGCCCTGGTCAAGGGCGTGTGTAGGAGGCAACCAATTGATGTGTTTCTCTCACATCAATGTTTCTCTCTGTCTTTCCCTCTCTCTTCCACTCTCCCTAAAAATCAATGAAAAAATATCCTCGGGTGAGGATTAACACAAAAAAAACAAATGTAACTCTTTGGCAAAGGAGACTAATATCCAATTATTATGGTTGTGCCCATTAAGATTTCAGCAGGTAACTGAAAAAAGGGATAGGATTTTTGGAGTAATTTTGATGGATAGAAAACTTACAAGTAAGGGATTATTAACCATATTACTGTTCAATCCAGAATCCAAATGCTATTTACCCTTAATTTATTTTATTCATGAAAGTGTTGGCCTACACGAGCGAGCTCTTAGTCTTAAATAAAAGGAACTTCGATCATACTTGGGAATTCTAGATACAGTTTTATGTTATTGATTTTTTTATGCCTATGAGTTTTCAGTATAAAAACAAAGATTGCTTGTGAATTTGCCCTCTGTTCTTTGTGACAACCTAACTTGACCAGTAATAATTAGAGCATAATGTATGTACTCTCATTGACTAGACTACAGTGTTTTGAAATGCAACAACTGGATTCAGACAGCAATCACATGAGATGTTACTGTCAACGTGAGAATTTCTTGCACATATTGACATGAAACCCATTAGCAGTTGGTGGTAAAGCATGCTAATTTCCCTCATTCCCAGTGTGCCTGAGCATTTCCAGTTCCGTTCTGGAAAAGTTGCCAGGTTGGAGTTAAATTGTAGGGCAATAGAGAAATATAAAAATTTTTGTTAACTGAGTAAGTTATGGATTTGAATCAAACACCAGATGTTTAATTTTTAATTAGCAAGACAAGATATCTATTTCCCTATCAAAGACCAACTAAATAATCATTTTAAACACTTGCCTCTCATTAAATCCAAAGCACGAGGAATAATTAAAATATGCTTTGGGAACTGTGAGTTCCAATTTCTGGCCTGGGGCAAATGCCTTCAATGATCTTTGAAACCAAATGATGATAGAATGCAATTCTTGGCAAAACACGGGGACACTTCAAAAAAATAAGCCTTAAAGTGATAGAAAATATTATAAATAAAATACCTGAACTTTTTTTTTTCTTGCCTGAAAGAGGCCCTTCCTCCCAAGGAGGTACTCAATCTCCGACAGGTGCAGGATCAGCATGTGCCCAACCCCGAGACTAAGTGCCCCTTGCACTGTGTGCCCTGGGTGCCTCACTCGCCTCACTTGCCCCATCCTAGTCCTGGCCCTGGCGGAAAGGACCTATCATCATAATGGCCAACAGGTACTAAGCACTCCCTGTGTGCTAGTCACTATGCTAAGAAGGTTTCAGTGTTAACTCTAATTCTTTCCGACAGAGACACAGCAAAGTTGCCCACCCATGTCCCTCTTCCTTCTTCCTAACAAAAATAATGCCTATTTTACATGGGGGTAGGGAAGAATAAAACCCCTACACCTTTTTAAAAGAAAAAGAAAAAAGAAAAACGATGACAGTCTCTACTGCTTCACACACTGAAAACATCACTTGGGAAAATTCTGGAACAATTCACAAACCTGGGATTAGGACAGGCTTTTCCCTCTGGTATTGACAGTATTTTCTATGTTAAAATCCTCTTGAAGGATCTTTTAAAAAATCTTCTAAAATCACCCAGTACCTATATTTCTCTTAGAAATTGCCGTTTGATTTCCACTCGGCCACTAACATAGAGAGGCTGTGAGCAAGTGAAATGGTGAGAAAAGATAGTCACTCCATCACACAGAGACTATGACAGTAATAAAACTAAAACCTTCAACAGTAAAAGGTACCTCGTTTCTTATCTCAGAGAAGGTCGATCATATCACTTACTTGTGCGGTATCTCTGTGGAGTCTCTAGATTCTTTCTCACCCTCCTATGTGACTGAAGTTTGGGTTTATATGATGAGTAACTCAGGGTCACAAACCAATGAGAGAAGAAGTGACTTACTTCCACCTAAATCTCCTCCTTCATTTCTTAGATGAAATATGCCTGCCAAACAGTTCAAGCCTGCAAGGACCTCGTTATTCGTGGCATTTTATAGGATCTCTGTGTATACCGAAGAGAGATTTGCATACAGTGGGTAAAGTCAAATTTAACGGTGTGATGTGTGCCTATTGCTAATGATGTGCATTTATTTTTAAAGTCTCACACACGGGCTCCTGGAGAATGAGCAAATGTTAGTGCGAGGAAACCCTCTTTACAGATGTGCACATGGTTGGCTTCTTCAAGTCAGTAGGTCTGTTTGGAAGATCCTCGGCTCACCACCTCCTCACCGGAACCTCCCCAGCACCCTCATCCTTTACCTGCTGCATGTTCCTTCGTTGCAGTGCCTGACAACACAGCAACTTTTGCTTGTCTGCCTCGTAGCATGTTCATTGTTTAGTTTACTATGTGTCCTCCGAATTGGGGGGCGGGGAGTGCAGAGCACATTGTCGACATTAATACATATTTAATCAATGAAGGGTCTCAATGTATATTTCCCCACAATTCAATTTTTACAAAGTCTCCTTGCTGCTAGTATATTGTACTTATACTCACTTCTCCAAAGAGTCATATTGTTTAAAGTAAACCTGGAATGGGATATTCTGATATAGCTTGTTGATAACCTTCATACAGGTTAGTAACAAGTGTGTAAATGTTTTTTAAATATGTTTTTTCATTCCTTAGTGCAGAAATTAATTCCAGTTATACTAGGAGGACGGCTCAGTGAAAAGATCCAGTGAAACACCTGCCTGTGCACTACTGGGCTCGTAGATTGTCCATGAAGCATTTAATGACAGGCCGCTTTCAACTTTCAGAAAATTATACTCACAGGCAGCAACAGCACCCAATCAGCCATGCAGTATTTCCTATTTCCAAGTGCTTTAAACTTTATAAAATGTGTATACACCCATGTATTGTAAACACGAGAAATGGAAATAGTGTAATTATCTGTCAAAGTGTAATTACGAAGACATAATGACAGCCCCTTACCTGCCAAATAGATACAGTAAGTCACTATCAGGTGCAAATGGACTGGGAGCTATACAACGTTAACACATTTTTTTTTTTTTTTAACTTTCAGTGAGTTTTAACTTACATTTAAAAAAAAGCTTCTTGCCCTCCCCTGAATCATTTTTAATCCCCATCTTATGGATGAGGAAAGAGAGATATGGGGAAATTAGGTAAACTTTCCAGGAATTTTGGTTGGACAAACTATTGCACTCAGTGCATTGCTTGGCAGGTAGTTTCTGCTTGATAAGTATTAGTGGTTACGGCCTATTTCTTTAATAATGGAAAAACAAATATATTTTTTAAAAAACAGCCCCCATGTAGTTCCTCTTTGTTTATTTCTTTTGGTAAAGGGGAAGTGTTCAGACAAGCCCACAGCTACTTTGTCTAGCGGCTTTGCTGATAGAGAAAGAAGGAAGTCTCTGGGAGAAGCCCACAGAGCTTTCTTCAAAGGGCTTCATGGTTAAAGTCAGCTTTTTGAGATACTAAAACCGAAGTATTTAAACCGGATAGAGAAGGCAGGAAATGGAATGTGTGTGTCTCTTTCTGCTTCCAACCTATTTGGGGAATTGAAATGCATTTGAAAATCTTTAGTGTCTTTGTTTCCCCAGATTTCCATGGTGACCATGCTATTTTTTTTATTTGACTCCTCAGATGCTGTGAAGAAGGATGCAGTAATTATCTCCAAAATTGTGAGTAAATGTTTTTTGCCCAGCTCTTTGGCTGAAAGAGGACTCCCAGATGTAAGCAAGTAATTGTAGTATGAATTAGCTAATATTTGTTAACTGCTTCCTGTGGGCCAGGCATTGAGCAAAGTGCTTGCCATACATTATCTCATTTAATTCCCACAAAGTAACATCGCAAATGGTGTGCATGTCCTTGAATGCAGTTATGTAACTGATTAGGGCATGCCATGAAAACATTTCTGGATGTATGAATTCTCAAACATTTGAATCTTATTCATGAGAGTTCATTTTCACTCTTCTGTCAAGAATGGGAAAAATCTGCTATAAAAAAGAAGGAACTTCCACCATTTGCAACAGCATGAATGGAACTGAAGAACATTTTGCTAAGCGAAATAAGCCAATCGGAGAAAGATAAATATCACATGATCTCAC